>JAJMBD010000006.1:0-368918 GCA_030565185.1 Scheffersomyces titani | reverse complement strand
TAGTCAATAGGTTAGACTTTGATCGTAATACATGCCATTTCGTAAAAAAAAAAAAAGAGTTGTGTAAATACTATGTAGTAGCTTGGTTGGACTTCAATACATATCATTTCGTAAAAAGAAGAAATGGAAATAGTTCCTGCTTCCTATCCTTATATAAGATTTTAAATCTAACTGAGGTATTCCAAGACAAATAGAAATAGCATGTATCTCAGATTATTTTTGAGTTTACTCGGTTTTGATGAATAAACTAAAGTTCGCAAAAAATATGACAAAATAAATCAAGTATATTACTATCGTTCATAAATATTGTTCGTAGATATTCAGAGAGAAAAGTAACCTCTTACTAAAAATGAATTGTAACTTCCCAATGAACATTAGTAATGTTAAAAAGCGCGACCAACAGATGTTCGAATGAAGAATTTGAATGTGAAAAATTGGTTAAGTATGCGAATAAATACTGAGCTCTAATTCACTATTCCCTATAAAGTATTTATGAAATACATACAATCAAATATGGAACACTATTAGACTTCCATATTACGATAATTCGCCTTGTTTTCCATTCCCGACCTATTTTCGGTTATTTGTACAGATTGATTCACAGCAATAGTCAATCTCAAAGCAAATGTGCACGCACACGACCCGTGAACATAATCGAAAATTTTTTGAAATAATTCACTACTTCAGTTTCAACTCTATAGAACGGCACCACATAAGTGTTTACATATATCTGCCATGCCTGTGAAAGCCATAGCCAAGACGTCGATTGCTCGTAATGGGGTTGGTGCTTTTGTCCTTCCCTGCCACAAAATTTCTGTGCAATATTGTAACTGGGGAGGTTCTTCGTCTGGCTTGAGAGAACTATTGAAGTCTGGAAAAATGAATTCGATAGCGTCTCAGAAGTCTGGTGTCGTATTTGATGTAGTCAAGAGAGTTGGACATCCAAAGTTGACTTTCCACTACAACAACAGCCAGAAACAAGAAGTGGACATTGCTAATTTGAAAGCTAGCCAGATTGTAGAAACGTTGAACGACTACAGTCAGAGATCTGGAGCTCCATTGCTCAAGTTCAACCACAAGGTTATGTCTATCAACGACTCAGTTAGAGGTGTCTGGTCGCCTATGCATGCCCACAAGAGTCACAGACACAAGATCTGAACGAATAAACTGAAAATGATATAGAAAGGGGAGCCATTTTCAAGCGAATGATTGAAAATGTGGAAAAACCTTTAATTGGGTGATCTACATCAAGGAAAGAGATGCTGGAAGAATCCACGATATCGTAGATGAGAATGGAGAAGAATATCGAATAATGATAAATTGGAGATTACAAATTCTACAGTCGTGATGTGTTTCAAAATAGTACACCATTATTTTTCTCTCTAAACAAGAAGGTACCACAGTGCCAATTGCATGTACAATATATATATAAAGAAATGGACCGAGTTGGTTCGCGGAATTCTTCGTTGTAAATAGACTAGTGAAGATACAAATAGCATAACCCAATTTGTAGAGCCGTCAAAAAGGACATTAATACTCGAAATTTCTGAATAGAACCTATGCGCCAAACAAGACAAAATTGTGTGTGTGAAGAAATTGAATCCACGAATCCATTGTTCAATTCAATCTAAACTACAATGTATTGAAATAAATTTAATATTTTCTAATATGAATTAAACGTCTTGAAGTTGAATTAAATGACTATTAAGAACAGTATGTTGAAATAAACTTTATAAATGCCCAGCTATTAATATGATTAAATATGATTATATCCCCAATAATTTTCGATTTCGCAGCAATTGAATGCTTTAAAACGTTATCTAATTTATGACTTTGAGATCGGAAGCATCGGTTCCATCATTTTCGATTTCGTGCCTATTAGAACCATCGTTGGCGATCTTGTAGATCTTGTTTCTCCAGAAGCCGTCTTCACCAATGACTTCTTTCGAAATTAAGGTATAGTTACCAATTCTTGGAAGAATCTGGACCCAGACGATCCAGTAAACAAAACCGATTCCAAAGATACCCCAAGTGACAACGGCATGTATCCAGTATGGCAAGGAATTGTAGACCGTTTGACCGTCCACTGGAGGAATATAAGGAGCAACAATCAAATATAAAGAAGCCAAGAAAAAGAAAAGGACAACAGGTAAGGTGGCTCTGATAGGAGGGTTCCATTCTGTCAATCCTCTGTATTTCTGGTAATAGACATAAAGTAATCCACCGGCAATAACGGTGTTGACAACGTTCAATGGGTAGGAAATTAAGTTCAACACAAAGTTGTAAGCATCACCGGGGGGTGGAGCAACAATGGTGACGATACAGACGATCCAGTGCTGGAACAAACCAACAAATGGAGTGCTGAAAGGTCTTGAAGTGGCAAAGAATCTCGAAAATGGCAAAGCACCTTCACGACCCAACTGTTGGACAATTCTACCTTGGGAGAAAATGACAGACATGACATTGGCCCATGCAGACAATGCAACAAATACAGAGGCAGCCTTCTCAGCTTTGTCACCGAAAGCGAACTTGAAGAACGAAGCAGCTAAGATTCTACCAGAACTTGCGATTTCTTCCTTTGGAACAACAGCAAAGTAGGCGATGTTAACAAACATGTAGATGATACCTAAGAAGATAAAGGCAGTTGGGGCAGCCACTTTCAAGACCTTGACAGGGTTCTTGATTTCACCCAAGGCGTAGTTAGCGTTGGAGTAACCGACATACGACCAAATTACATTGTACAAAGCATTAACAATACCGAAGGCGGAAGGAGATTCACCAGAAAAGGCATTGTTGAAGTTTCCAGTAGGACGGAAGTTGTTAGATTTGATTCCACCACCAAGGGCAACCCAACCGGTGACAGTGATGAACAAAACAATAAACACCTTGAAGATACCCAAGGCATTAGCCAAGAACAAACCAGCCTTGACATTGATGGCATTGATTAAGAACGCAAAGGTAATAACAGCAATACCAATACCTCTCGAATTCCATTGGTTCACTTCTTTGCCAGCAGCATTCAAGATGTATTCACCAACGACGATGGAGTTACCAGCAGCCCAACCCAAAAAGAACACGTACGAAGCGTACATGGCGGTAATCAAAAATTTAGGCTTCTTGAACAAGTATTCCAAGTAGTTCTTCTCACCACCGTTTCTAGGCAAGGCGGATCCCAATTCCATATACACCAACAAGCCTGAAAAAGCAATGACGGTACCAGCAAACCACATCATCAAAGCAGTTCCTACGGATCCAGAAAGACTGTAAATGCTGGCACCGGTAGCAAACACACCAGCTCCCAACATTCTGTTAAGCATCAAGAAGGTGGCCGAGACATAACCAATGTCCTTCTTGTTTTGATCAATTTGGATGACAGCAGCCTCGTTATCGGAGGCCGAAGTTAAGCTGGCCGAGTCCGGCTGCTCATTGTGCTTCTCGCTAGTCGAGTTTGTCTTGTAGAAGTCAGTGAGACCCATATCGAATAGTTTTGCAATTGATTAGGACATTTATACGACTTTTGCAATTGAGGGAAACTGTCAAGAGTTATATACCATTTTTTTATGCAGACTCCAGCGATAATACAGTAACTAATCGATAGGCCAGAAAATTTTAGTTGGCATTGTACAATTCCATTATGGCAAAATCGGTAGAGAGTAGCGCAGGGCAATCAGATATTAGACGTAACAAAAAGAAATTTTGCAGCGCAGAGGTTGCAGAAATAGTGGCACCTGCAGGACACACAGTTTTCACAATGGTGTTACCATTGCGGCAAACTGATTATGGGAACGGCATTAGCAACAGGGAATGCCTTGAAACATTGCAATAGTGGCAGTAGGCGGACAAGAGTTCCAAACAGTGGCAATTATAAAGATATCGGGACAAGATAATCATGAAACAGAGCGATTAGGGTTAGAGTTAGGATTTGGATGATGTAACTTGCAATTGGCTATTGGCTCCAAAACGGGGATTTCGAAGACGGAAAAGCTTAAAAGCTAGGATGTGCAATTGCAAATAGTGACCTACGGAGGTGAGCTATTTTCTACGACGATTCTTGCTCTGACTTCGGTGTCCCATTTGTATTTAACGGCCATGCATTTAGTATGTGGGTGTTATTTTTTTCAGCCTGCTTCTGCACAGAAAATAAATCTGGATATTCCGAAAGGAAAATTTTGCGCAGTTGCAAATTAATCGGAGTGTGCGATTTCATGTGACCTACACAGTTTTCGCCGAACTGCTTCTTGTGCCAGAGAAGGGTAATTTCTTTCGGACGGCTTAGTCTCTATGTTCCTACGCCTCGGTTATAGGTGGCCAGATTGTGCCTGTGTGTACCTCGGAATTTTGTATGGTTCGGAAGTTTTTATCATTATTTCTTCCGAGGGTCTTGCAATAAAAACTTCCGAACCATACAAAATTCCGAGGCCTACGGTGCAATTCCTTGAAACCGATTGTAGACAGCTGGCGCAAAGAGGCTCAGATAGACGTTTTTTTGGCCTACAAATTAACCTTCAACGGTGTATAAAGACCAGATGGACAGACAACATAGCTTCTCTCTCTCGGGGATCAGCATTCCATGATTGTCTATGTCAATCACATGCGGGTGCTGTGGTCCCATGTCTTGGAATTAGGTTTGCAGGTTCTGTTCGTATTTTGTAGATATCATCACCAGTTGCCTTACGTGAAAACAAAGTGTGGATATGAAACGCTAGATAGACGAGAGCTTATACCCCAATACAGAAGGTAGTTGAATTTATCAAAGGCGAACATGCCAGAAGCTAGTATTTCGTCTCAAAACCTGGAGCTCATCTCATGCAAAAGCTGTGGCTGCAAAGTCACCAGATTCTTAGCATTGCGCCCCTGAATAATCTTCATGCGGAGGTTTGTATTGCAGATGCCTTGGAAACGGAACAGAGCCAGTTGAAATCTCTCGCCTGACGCCAACCAGCTTCATAATAGTGGCTCGCCGTAAACATGGCCAATTTAACAAGCTTCCTCTATTCGTGCATCGGCCACATCCGAAGCTAGGTCATGTCTCGTGAGCTCATCGCAGCATATCTGCCTTGTAAGAAACGGTATCAAATGTCTTGCTTTTTCTTATCTATAGGATTTCTCCGCATGCAACGAAAAAATCTTCACCACTGTAGAAAGTAGGAGTATGTAGCGCCACCTTGTTACTCGGTCACATTTCCAGACATGGAAGTTCCATATTATCTGGTTCTGTACAATTATTTCTTTGCTGGGCACCTGATGCCAATAGGTACCTTAATATCAATTTCTGCCACAGTATTTATCGCCTATTGTTGACTCTACTCATTATAAGACTTTAAGGTTTCAGAAGTTGCTTATGATTCCTATTGCATCCATAGATAGTGTAACTTTTCAGTAGGACGAAAACCGGAACTGTATAGTGCAGATGGTTGCAACCTGCATTTTGATATGTCCAAAGAGTGGGATACGACTACTGGGTGCAAATGTCATATCAATTAATCAGCTCTTCAATGCTTAGAATTACTGATTGGCAATCACAACGAATATGACTATCTGTAGAAAAGTGAGCATAACTTTAATATCTATGCGGCACGTACAATACACTCTCTGCGTGAATACACGAAACTTCTCTACATTCATCATTCAGAATGTGTGCAATTGAAATTTGATACGAAGACTCTCTATATTTTTTAGTTTTGACTACGATTGCTACTATTCGATATTTACAATAACATTAAAATGATCTAGAATTGAACACTTCTAGTTCTTGAGGGCATTTTCAATTTCCTTGCTGGCAACTTCCAAGTTCTCAGGAGAACCGATCAAGTACACGAAATTAGGATTCTTGTCGTTGGATCTAGGAACAGTGATGAAGGTGCTGGACTTCTTTCTGATCTGGTTGATCTTGGAGCCCTGTGGACCGACAATCTTGGAGAAAGACGAAGGGTTCTTAGAGTAGAACCAACCGACACTAGTGGCAGCCTCAGCGTTGGCCAAACGTTCTTCAATCAACTTAGCAGCCTTCTTAGCACCTTCTTCGTCACCCTTCAATCTCCATGGGATAACTACATCTGATTCTTCTACTGAAGTACTTTCTACGACGGTGAACTTAGTTGTTGCGTCATCAGTGGGGAAAGCTTCTTGAGGAGGAGTAGGGATAGACGAGCTCGAGAGCTTGGCGGCTTGTCTGGTCAAGTTACCGTGCTGAACTTCCACGTTGTAGTCTGACTTCAACTTCTTGAATATGGCACCCTTTTCACTAACCAAGGCATGGTAGGCACGTGGAACATCCACAGAAAGTACCCAGTCGTCTTTAGTCAACTCAGCGATCTTAGCCTTTAAACCCTCAATCTTTTCTGGCAAACCAGACAACTTGATAACGGTAGAGTCATCGTTAGGTCTTGGGATTTCGATGGAAGCGCCAAATTCCTCTTGCAATGAGTGACGAATTGCACCGTTAGGACCAACAATCAATCTGTGCTTTTCCTTGGGCAAGTCGTAATTTTCAGTAACCGAAGCTTCCTTTGTAGCAATGATCTTCTTGACTTGCTCAATGACCTTGTCTACAAAGGTTTTGTCACCTTGCGAAGTGACTTCGTCGGAGCCCGAACCTTCGTTAGGAATTGATAACAACTTGAAGTATCTGTTTCTAGGTAAATCGTCACCACCAGCCTTGCTGATAATTTCTTTCATCACAGAACCAGCCTGGCCAATCAAGTCACGGTGATATTTGGGGTCGACCTTGATGGTGACTGAAGCAAAGTTTTCGATTTCTTCGATGATGTCGTTGATCTTGTTAATGGCTTCCTTCAAAGCGGATTTAGCACCAGTCAACTCGACTTCAGCATAACCCAAAGATTCTTCTGATTCTGTGTTTCTGTTGAACTTGTACTCAATACCAGAACCGTCAGCAATGTCATTGATGGTCTCACCAGCCTTACCAATAACTCTGGCTATAGCCTTGACAGGAATCTGAATGGTCTGCTTGAAACCATTCTCCTTCTCGTACTTGTACAACTCCTTCAACTCCTCTTCAGCCTTGGCTACACCCTTGGAAGGACCTTTAATAGTAACTTCATCCTTCGACTTAGGAGCATCAGCAAAGTCTGAAGTCTTGCCGTCAGCACTGGGGAATCTGATCTTGACATTGTACTTGTCCTGTAATCTGTTGATGTAGATTCCGCTCTGACCAATCATTCTTCTGTGGTACTGACTTTCGATCTTCAAAGTTACCAAAGTCTCATCAGCCCATCTCTTGGACAACAGCTGTATGTCTACCTTGGCCTCTTCTACGTTTCTCTTGATACCGGAGACTACAATGTCAGTCTTGGCGTTCTTGTCCTTAGTTTCGGCTTCCTTTCCTTCGTCAGCAACATCGATTTTGACGCCGAATTCGTCACGCAAGGCATTCAAATTTGCTCCGCTCTTTCCAATCAATCTGGATAAAACGGTATTTGGAACAGAAATAGTTGCAGTATAGCCATCTTTGTATTCCTGAGCATCTGCCAAAACGGTCTCCACATCCTTCTTGACCTTGGATACTTCAGATTTTACACCATGGATATAGATCGAGTCATCAGAAGTTTTGTTTCCATCATGGTGCAACTTTACTTCTACAGAGTTGGCTTCTACACCCTTCAAAATGGACTTCAAAGTAGTACCTCTTGGGCCAGAAATAGTGCTCTGTTCTTTAGAAGGTACACTTAAGACAACAGATTCCAAATTTGCAGCCAACTTTCTCAAACCGTCCAAAGCTTCTTCAACCTTGACGAAAGAAACAGTCTCAGAAGACTCAAAATCGTCAAAATCATCTGATTCTTCAACATCCTTTTCATCGGAAAACAACGTAATGTGGCTTCCCAAAATTACGTACGATACCTTTGACTCCTTGGCTACAGCCTTGATCGTTTCAGGTACCTTGCCAACTAAAAAGACATCGATGTCATCAATGACCTTCGTCTGATCAGGAGTGATCTTGTTCACGACTTGCACAATGGCTTTTCTAACAGTCTTGATCTTTTCCGCATCGTCCTTACAAACGATCTCAATTGGAATAGAAGCAATAGACTCGTCAGAAAGGGTCTTGATAGAAGGAACATTGATGCTGACCTCGTGTTCAGCGGCAATCTGCTTGAAAACACCGTTTTGATTCAACAAAGCTGCAACAGCCTTCACGTGCTTCAAATTACCCTTGTGAGCCTTCAGCATGTCCAAAACCTCAACCTTGTAGGATGACGTGGTTTGTCTTGCTCTTTCCTTAGCAGCAGCCAACTTCTTCTTCTCACCAATGAACTTGACGTTGGCTTCTCCTTCAGATGGTAACTGGATAAAGACATGGTCCTCTTCCAAAATGGCGCCGATGGGCAAGAATTGGTGCTTAATCTTTGGGATAGGTACCTCGTCAATAGTAAGCTTGCTTGAGAGGGCATCCAAGAGGTCCTTGACTTCAGCCTTAGCCCCAAGAGCTAACTCTCTGTCACCAACAATCAATATGGTAGCGCTATTAGACTTGTAATCTGGAACGTTAATATCCAAGGTCAGGTACTTGGTAACAACTGGGTTCAAAGTGACAGCAGCAAAGGGTTTGACGAGGTCATCGACCTTGACCTTGACAGACAAATTCTTGGTCTCTTCTTTGACAATGGCATTGATCTGAGCTTTAGCATTCTTGCATCCTTCAACATCACCACTAACGGTGATAGTTACAGTTTGAGCAAAGATGTCGTCTTCGTCTTCAACTTCGTCTTCGGTTTCGTCTTCAAGATTTCCGATATCGATCTTGACGTCGTTAGCCAGAATAATTGGTTTCAAGTTTTTACCCTGAGGTCCAATAATTCTTGATCTGACTTTGGCTGGAACAGAAAATGACAACACTACAGGCTTGGTCAATTTCTTGATGACGATCCGTTTGGCTAAGCGGACGTCTTCCGGCTTACCGGTGATCAAGAAGGTTCTCTTCTTGGTGTGCTGTGAAGTAGTGCACTCGATGTTAGTGTTGGTGTCGGATTTAACAGTAGTCAAGATCTTGATGAAGTCAGGTCTGGCGACATTCAACTGATCCTCAGCATCAAGCGAGAACGCTTCCTGGATTGTCGACGTCTTGACTCTGTGGCCGTTAGTGCCGACAACAGCAGGCTTGGGCTTGGGCAAAGGTGTGGGCGACACCGAGCCAGAAACCGGAGTTTTCATGGAGGGACCCCACAGCGGAGTAGCAGCTCCAGACACAGAAGGCAGCTTCTTGCCTCCGAGAGCCGGGAACGCGGACTCATCGGCGATCGAAGGAGCTGTAGCACTAGAAGCTAAGCCAGCAGAACCAGCAGACGAAACGACAGACGAAACAACATCTTCAGCAGAACCGTTTCCGTTCTGGTTCGAGTCAGTGTTGCCCAAATCGGCAAAGTCGTCTGCAACATAATCGTCGTACGACACGTTGTTGACACGTGCAGCAATGATTTCAGCAGGAGTAGGCATGGTTGGATAGTTTCAGAAACTCGGGGAAGTAGAAAAATGGAAAAATGAAAGTAGTAAAAGTTACGAGATTCGTAGCTCTTGTGAATTGGGTAATCAACGTACGTTGATTCTTACAGAGTCAGTAGACCTTCAGAATGGACAATGGCAATGCTTTCCGTGGAAAACAGCAGGAACGAGTCAGAACGACACAGTTAGGAGACTAGCAGACAGAATAAATCGATTCTGGGGAGTTGGAAAAAAGAGTGAGCTTTGAAAAATGATTGCTGGCATTTTGAAATCGGTATGTAATTTTTCAATCACGTGACGAATATCATAGGGCCACCTCATTTTAATTGAGTAACAAGCAGAATTGGGCGTTTGAGCCAGGGAGAAAGCCGCAGTTGTGAGTTTCCCATCTATAGAATGTAAATGTTATCTTATCATACGCGATAGGATTATTGTATTTGATTTCTATAGCTGATATTCCCATGCTATAACTCCCTGGTTACTTCAGACTGTGTCATCAGATTACAAACAGATTCCTGTTGAACAGAGGTTTCTCCCCACTTTGAACTCGGTCCTGATTGGAGGAGTTTGTTGTCTTGGCTTTGTCCCAGAATGTTCGTGGTGCAGGTATATGCACAAATCTCGGATCAGACTCTATGCGGTAATTCCGACAGATCTACGAATACGAAAGACAAAATAATGAGCTATTGCCAGCTTCAATAATGTTTTACAGTGTGGTTGTTTATAGATTACTTCTAGATTGCTAACATCGGATATAACTATAAGATCACTTACCAAATTTGCAAGATTTTCTATTGACTTTTTCGTCTACTAATTGTTTCTCCATGGGTCTGAGCCAGCTCGGACGGCAATACTGGAACAAAATATGCTTAGAGATAGATATCAATAAATTATCTGCCATTGTATCTAATCACCTCATACCACCTACTCAAGTTCTTTAGGTTGGACTCCTACTAATCCCATCTGATAAATGCGGAAATTATGACAAGAACCAACTCTTTGATTCGTGAAGTGAGTCCCACTGAAGAATTTTCTTTTCTCGTACGAAGCAGAGTGGTCGATGAAGTCGTTGTAGGAGATGAAAATGCCCTTTTTATTACGCTTGTTTGCAGCACTGCCCTTTCCTACGAAACAATGGTAGTTGCTCAACGTCAAGTCCTTGCCGCTCCAGCGATCGTAAGAGTTCAAGTCGGGAATGCAATTGGAGATGTACTGTTTTTCCAACACAGTGTAGAACCTCTCGTACGACACAAACTTCATATTGTTGATGCTTATGACATAGGAACTCTTTTTGGCAACATCTACCGACGACTCCAAACTGTTGGCAGTCGAGGCTACAGAGGATCTTCTTTCATTGTCGAAAATCGATTCGTACAAAGAGCCCAAACTGGAAGACAGAAGCGTCGACATTGATCGATTGGCATTACCAGAAGAATCAGCAACAATGTGAGATCCAGTAGCAGCACCACCGGAGGTTCCTGTTGGGTTTGGTTTATGGTCAGTATCGTTTCCATACCAACATGCATTTCTACCAAACAAACCTAGATCGTCATTTTCTTCGTCGTCGTCGCCAAATAGTGGATCGTTTCTCCTTCTATAAGATGCAGCAGCAGCTGTTGCAGTCAACAAGGCATTGTTTCTACTGGAGTATCTAGTGGGAACACTCTTTAACTTAGACAATGTTCTTTCCTCAAGTGGCACACTGAGATCACTGCCTATAGTCAACATTCTGAACCAATGCACCAATGCGTAGAACGACCAGAACTGGAGCAAGATCTGCTTGTACTCAATTCTCAAACGAAGAACGTTTTTGTACTTGACCAAGCTGGCTAGAGCTGTAGCCGAACCGTCGTAGATGTTTTCTTCCTTGTACATTGCAGAAATAAGTTGGTTCAAAGATGGAGCTTCTCCTAGTTCCAAGTTCGACAACGTATACGAGCCCACCAAGTGGCCCTGGTACTTGTTCTTGACTCTGGTGTATGTTTCCCAAGAAGTCACGGGCTCAAAGAGGAGGTTATTCTCCTCGAATAAAGTATAATATTTGGCAAGATTGTTCTTGAGCAATTTTTGAGAAAAGTAAGTTTTGAAATTCAGCTTAAACTTGGCGACTGTTGAAGGATTCACAATGTCCATTTCGGGGGTATTGTTGTTTCCGTAGGCATCTCCGTCAAGCAAGTCTACCTGTTCAATTTCTCGCTGATTTGTGGCGGTTTCATGCAGTTTGTAGTCGTTATTAACTTCCTTGATTAGATCATGAAGCGAATTCAGTTCGTTGTAAAGTGCTATAATCAAGTCATGAACGGTCTTTTTGACGTCTAACTCATAAAAGTTGAGCTGGGTCGAGTTGAGCTCCAATAGCACCGGTTTCCAGGCTCTGGAGCCTTCGTTGCAGCTGAATGGCGTGTTGAACTCTGACTTGACAAGTGCCAAACCGAAAAACTCAAGTGATGGTTTATATCCGGGAAGAGCTTCTGATGAAGCTTTGTATTTCGGAGCTGAATCATATGGTGGAGGTGCAGACATTTTGGGTTCTGTCGGTATTATCATAATTGGGTAGTAAACTAAATCTAGTATTGGACGTGATGAGAAATGACAAATTATTCGAACCTATCTGGCTAGGATTGATCTCGACTGTACGTTATTAAGAAATTGGCGTCAGCTATGCTATCGACGTAGTCTGTTGGCGTGGTTGCAGTTTGTCGTCTCAGATGACGGTTGCTGAGAATTGAAATCGGAAAAGCTCCTTTTACAGAGTGATTGTGAAAGAACTACGATTTGGAACTATTGCGGACAGAAATTCTATGTTATGAATTCACTTGCTTATATGGCGGGATGCTGGCTGTGTTAGTAATGTTTCGAGACTTCGGAAAGTGAGTGGTTGGAGAAATAGCAAATATTATCTAGAGAGTATATTATTATTTGACTTCAGTATTATATTTATTTCGATTACCCCAGTTTTCGGAAATGATTCCGTGCCAGAAAAAATGTGACCGCGACTATAGAATAGGGAGTTTTAGGGAGAGCTAGCGAGACTCTTGGCATATGATGGCGAACGTGTTTTGTCATCAGACCTGAAACGTGCCAGGCTACTGGCCAATGTTTCCTACTGATACGGTATTCGTATCGTATCCAGTTGCAATACGTTAGTATAGGGCAGTATTGTCGTAATGTGGTTGCCATCGTGGAATGGGCGTATTCAGTTTAGCGAGCCAAATTCCCACAGTGGCCGCGAAAGGAAAGTTCCCCTCAGAAAAAAACCATCACAAGACCACAAACCCGCACTCGAAAATTCACTCCACAGAACACATTGCCACTAGTGAAGATTACCACTCGGTGGAAATTCCGCCAACAGACGAGTTTTCTCTTCATGGCGAAAATTTACCACCGAAACCGACCTTTCCGATTCCAGAATTGCCCCCAAAATCCGGTTCCCATAATCCAAGTCCCTAATATCGTTGGTCATTGTCTCGTGGAACTGGTGATCATTCTCGCAAAATCACTCCACACTACCATGCTGGTAGTCACTAAAAGTAGAACGCGTGCCTACAGTAGAATACCATTACAGTTTTCCAGTAATTATAATCGTATTATAACAACATTAACTTTTAATTCCGTTATCACTCAGCAGTTGCAAATAATAGACAGAACTCGTAAAATTCAATCTAAAAGTCTCACTATTTCGCTATTCTTCCCTCTCTGTCCGCCGTCAAATAATAGTACATACTCATTCAATAATAACTTCTCGCTGGATTCTCCAGTCTCGTAGGTTGACAATCTTGACTCGTATTGTCATAAACAAACCTTGTCCCGGTTTACCGGGAACTTCCCCATATATATAAGCAAGAGTGCAATTTGAAAATGGAAATTATTCCCCATATCTACTGCATAGGCGAAGGTCCTGTTATCTTGATGAAAACTTCAACCACAAGTCTTCCGGTTTCGTCGGATATTTTCTTGCTTCGGTCTCGTAAAGGGCCCTCCAACTCGGGCTTAATACCTTCGTGCAACTTCGAGTTGCAAATCCAAGAAATATTTCAACCACTTTCTGTACAGCCTCTTTATTTCTTGTAGTTGGATCGTTTCTTGGACGTGAGAATTTTTCCACTTTCGGCTTCACCCTTTTCTGGTTCTTCCGATATCTCCAGTTTTTTTATCTACCCCGACATTCGAGTTTCACTTCCATCCAGTTCGTTTGAACCATGCACTTTTGTCGCCATCACTATGGTAACTGCCACTTGTCGACGGAGATATCGTGACTTCCCGCACCAATTCTGTACAGAGCATTACATTCAGAGCTCTTTTAATTGGATGGTGCAATCGAAAGCTGCATTGCTGAAATTGAATGTCCTTGGGATAGCCCGTTTCGGTCGTAGCCACAGAAACTCGATAAACAGGGGTGTATTGCCCCTCCCTCCCCTCTTCTGCTCTCTTACTTTCTGGATTCAGAATGATTTTGCAGCTAATAAATTTCTTGTACAAAAATTTAACAACTCCAACTTCATTCTCCACTGGTGGAGACTCATATTAATAAAGTACACCAGTAATGACTGCTCAAGAAGCTTAATAAGCACATCAGAAATAATGGTTGCAAGAAGCTGGATTATTGAAGTCTCTATTCAAATATCTCTATATCTCTTCGCATGTTTTCTGCAACAACCCCCCCTAAATAGGGGCCCCAGCCGTTATCCACGTTTGTTCTCTTTCTATCTCCGTGAATGTTTCTCTTTCGACTCTAAGAATGCCTTGATGTTGTCTACTAAATCCTGTTTCTTAGTAGCCAGCTTAATATGATCCTTGTAGGTTCTCTGGAAACCTCTGAGTTGGGCCACAGTGAAGTGATGCCACTCGTTATTCTTCCACGCTACTAAAACGGCTTCTTCGTCCAACTCAGGGACGCTAACTCGTTTTGCTGCTGGCTTGCTGCTCTCTTCAAGTTCTCTTTTTGGAGCTCTGCTATCTATTTCTGCCAACCTGGAATTCAAGTCGCGAAACAAGTCCTCGCTGTCCGAGTTGTTCTGTAAATGGCTCCGTATCACATCTAATTGTTTAGCTAAAGCGTCATTGTTGACAAGCTTTCTATCTTCGTCCGACAACTCAATCTGGAGCAATTCATGTTTTATAATCTTGTAGAAGTAGTTTAGAGAAGGACTTGGGAAGTTGTTGGGATTGTAACTATCGTAGAAAAACTTGTGCGACAACTTCTTGATGTCATAAACAACATCTGGGTCTACTGTCAAATCGTCTTCTTTACTGGTGAACTGGTTGGAAGTATTCTCAAGAAAGTAATTAGGCAAACTGCGTATATCGTCCAACCAGGGTGTTCTGATCAACATGAATCCTTCAGGGAATTCAAACTCGTCCTCGATTTTGCTCAGAGAATTTTCAATTCTCGTAGGATAAAGCGCATACATCGACGGCTTGGCGTTTGGTCGTATACAACCAAATACTACGCCATACTTCTTAAGTCTGACGCACGATTGGTACAATGACGAAAATGTTGTGAAAGAGTTCAGGTACCCACCATTAGCCGAATTGGTTTGCAACCCGTCGCTCAAATCAGGTGAAACAAAGATAGCCGCTTGAGAGTTGTAGGCTGGATTAAACCTGTCTACATCTCTGAAACCTAGCAACTTCAAATATGGAGGCTTCGTCAACGGAATTGGAGGCTTTTCTTCTTCTCCATTCCCATCCAAAATCACTAGTTCATCATCATTGTCCTGATCTGCATGGCCGGCACCATCGGGCGTGTGATCAAAAGCAGAAGAAGATAAGAACTGGGTGATTTCCTCATTGAGCAACAAAACCTCACCGCCAGAGATAGGATGGCCCCTCAAAGTTGCCGGTTTTACAGAGGCATCATTATCCTCATAGTCACCTACAACATCGTCAGATCTTACTTTGGTACCTTGTGTTTCTACTGGCTCGCCAGTCAGCAGGTTGAGCAACTTGGAATCTACGAAGACCCGTTTCAAAGTCTCACCTCTGGTGTACAACATGAGGTCTTTTTTGTACTTCTCATGCGAACATAGGGTATAACCCTTAACTGAACATCCGAAATTTCCTCCTACATCTGCCCCGTCGCTGAGAATTAAGTCACAGGCGAATTGGATACGTCTGACTTCCTTTACACGAAATATACTCTTTCTGATTTGGTCTCCTACGACAGTCTTTTTAAAGATGGTAGAATCGCTTCTGAATCCCTTGAAAGCTAGAGGGGCTCTACGTATTTGGTCGTTGTTTTGATCTTTCTGGTCGTTTTGAACTTCTTTGCTCAAGTAGTTAGTGTTCAAGAAGATATCCTGGAATAACGACATATCGAAATCAGATGACGAATCCGAGAGGAAAATAGGACGAATAAAGTAGCCGTAGTTGTAATAATCGTTAATAATTCGCCACAAGCTTTCCTTAGTGGAGTTTTTGGTGTATGGCTTGTCATTTGTAGTAAACCAAAGAACTTTCTTTCGATTGAACTCTTTCTTGTAATTCAATTCGTCTATTATTTTATTAAAAATCGCCGGCAAGTTTTCCAGATCTGACGGTTTCTCGTACTTAAAATGGTAATCTAGCTTTCTGATACCAGAAACATCATCTTGTATGATATCATTTAAAAGCTTCATATTGGATAGGTTTAGGTAGTTCAAACGAAATAATCGATTGAAGCCAACAGTCGATTTCATCAGCCGGAGAGAGCCAATCTTGCAGCAGTTATACAAATATACACCTACTCCTGTACTACGCATAGTGATTATCAATTCGGCCATCAATTCATTGATAGAATTGAGGATTTCGAACAACTGTGACTTTCCTTTAAGCTCAGAACGCGGAGCAAGAATCGCAGGACTGACTTCAATGAGAAAGACAATACCCTCGCGGATCTCGTATTGCTTGTATTGTTTTTTGTCCTCATCGTCCAGTTCGTCGTGGTTATAATTCATCTTGAACCAGAAAAGTAATTGCCCAATTAGTAGAGAAAAGTATGTGAACTATGAAGTAAAATATGGAGCCTATACTTCCACGCGTTGTGCAGGAGGTATGTTAGGAGGCTATTGGGGTTGCGATGAATTTAATGAAATTGGTGATGAAGGAGATAGAAAGCAATAGCGAACAGTTCAAGGAATATCATAATGCTATAGAACTAATATATATATATATATATATGAATATCTTCATGTTCATACGACTTCAAGGAATCTATATTTGATGATAATTTCGCACATGATCAACATCACATGACATATATATGCATTCAAGATACCCTTATTCCCGCTGTGATCATTATTTCTTCTTTATACAACCAATTAAAATACAGCCAAGGAAATAAACACTCCGTCCCAAAGCATAAGACGACCAAAAGCAAATTCAAATCACATTTAAAGTCTCAATTCACAATTAAAAGTACCAAAATTCACAGATTACGACTCAAGAATGTCAATACATTTCATACTTGTTCTCAACAGACAGGGCAAAATTAGGCTAGCCAAGTGGTTCAACAACAGCTACACGCACGAAGATAAGCACAAATTCGTGCTGGATATTCATCGGCTTATCAGTTCACGCGACTCAAAGAAGCAATCAAATTTCGTAGAATACCAACTGCACAAATTGGTATACCGAAGATATGCTGGACTCTATTTCATCTGTTTAGTAGATTTGGCAGATAGTGAGCTCAGCTATCTAGAATCGTTGCATTTTTTGGTCGAGATCTTGGATACCTACTTTGATAACGTATGCGAGTTGGACTTGGTATTTAACTTCTACAAATTGTATAACATCTTGGATGAGATCTACTTAGGAGGAGAGATCCAGGAAATCCTGAAAACGAAAATTCTTGATCGGTTGGCGTATTTGGACAAGCTCACCTGATCCAGTTTGTAAATTAGTCTATAAAATACACATCATTCGTATCTATTTGTTCAGCTTGATCTAGCGCTTGATAATAATTCACGATAATTTTACAATCTGTCTTTCAGTAGTCCGATTCGCTTTCTTTTCTTCTACGATTTGCCAGATCAACGATGTCACCTCCTCGATGTTCTTTCCACTTACATCTACAAGCTCTACTGTTTCGTCTTCTTCATGTTCGAGTATCCGTAAGAAGCTGCTCTTCACTATCTTCTGGAACTCTTCAAGTTCGTATCGTTCATCACCCCAGCCTTTTCTGTTACCTAGCTCTTCCAAATCAAGAGTAAGAAACATGGTTAAATCTGGCTTGGGCAACCCTTTATCTGGGCCATAGAGCCACCCAACATCACCCATTTGTTCTGAAGCTGTGGTCGAAGCAATTGCTCCTGAATCCTTCGCTGTCTTGGAGTATTCGAATTTGGCTAACGAATAGGCGATTCCAGAGTAGATATATCTGTCAAGTATTACGAAATAGCCGTCATTGAGTAATTGGATGATTTCATTGTTCAATTCCCATCGATTGGCCAGAAACAACAAATGGGCTGTCTGGTCGCTGAGCTGAAAAGACGAGTTAGTCAAGTATTCGTTGATGATCTTTCCAACTGAGGTGTTTCTGTCTGGAAACTTGAGAAGCTTCGATTTTCCGAGCTTCTCCGCAAGAATAGCCGATTGAGTCGACTTTCCAGACCTGTCCAAACCTTCTATGAGTATAAGCTGACCACGGCCCATATTTTATGTTGAATACAAGTGAAATTGCAGTAGTGGCATAGTAAAGTGATAAATAGTAAAGAGTATAATCGCGTCTGAGTCAGTGCAGGTTCAATGGAAAATCGATGCTACTAACTAATAGACAAGGAAACTGGGGAAAAATACGAAACTCTCAGAGTTCTCGTTCCCCAATTGATACAGTGGTAAAGTCTAACCCGACAGAGATACGTCAAAGGCAGAAAATAGATGTATAAGTTCAAATTAATAATAGGACCCAGATCTCTGGGCCAAGGCATCCAATCCTTCGCTTGAAAGTATTGATTCAAACCAATGTTCACTTGCATCCAGGTATCTTCATAAGAAGATCCATTTTCATCCTAGAGAGGCAATTGAACTCAATGCATTAAGACAGTCTACATCACTGGAATCGATTCAGTTAGGATTCTCGATAGATTCTTAGAAATTAGCCATATAGGTCAAGCTCATAAGTCTGCTTCGAGTTCTACTTCTACACTACAGATGTTGCAGGGTCAATGACCGAAAGAGTCATGGTATAAACTCATCAACCGGAGATACACCCTAAACAGAATTTGATCTATAAACCATCACGATATCGAAGTGCCTAGAACCACACAGGCTGCAAGCAGAACTGCACGGCATTCCAAGCGTGATACCACCAGCTATCAAGTTCAACGTATTACAAACAGAGAACGACGCCGATGGGACGGTCCACAGAGAAAAGAAGAACAAGAGTGAAAATTTTTGAAAAATGGTAGCAAATATCGATGAAGACCTCGAAAAGTACGACATCGCGACATTTCACAAATGTGCGACATTTTCCATCCACCTCGAGCCCTTACTGAGGATCTTGGCAGTACAAGCGACATTTCTATCAAATCAAGGTTCGTGTAGGAGAGGTGTAGCAAGATGATGATCTGATGTTGGTGGAGTAGGGCCCAATTGGGAAGCTGGACATGTACATACATGACGGGGCTATTTTTAAACCCGATAAATACGAGCATTTAGAGTATTTTGTGAACAAATGGAAAGTCGTGGATTCATGATTATGTGGAGAACAACTAGTTGATGCTTGATTCTGACAGTCATTCGCCGACATCTGCAGACAGCCAAGTCCTAGCCGTGGAAGTAGACATAGTCGACAGAAGGGGAAAGGGTACAGAAACAGACATGAACAGATTGCACAAGCGAAAGGTGAGAATATTTCCCGATTAGGAAGGAGAGTTTTGCCATGCCAGAAGAGTGAAAAGAATATTGAGCTAAGAGGAGGAATACTACAAGAGCATGGACATCTGGAAGGACGAACAATGACCGAACATAGAGATCGATAAAGAGAAAACGAGATATGTGGAAAACGGAGTATTATTATTTATCCAAATACGGTTTGGTACGAGAGCAAAGCTTGGAATGGAACAATTTTCAGTACCTGATCTGCGAAGCTTGATTAGAACGAGCCCAGAGTTTGCACGATACTACCACGAGTCGGAAAGAACGGAGAAAACCAATCGTGTGACGCAAAAAAAAACCAGTCCAAATTACTGAACAAGGTTCGTTGTGGACTACACAGAGAAAAAGGTTCGAGTTTCAGGACCTCTGCTGAGGTCTGCCTTAGAACAAAGGAACGGGTTCAGCTTGTAACTGAAGAATAGAATTCCACGACATTTCAAATACTCGATTCAGACGTGTTCAAAGCTCAGCCCAGGGAGCTCAGCCCAGGAAGCTCAGCAGAAGTCCGTGAAGCATGTATTTATAAATTGAGGAATCTACATTGAAATGAGGACGGTTGAATCAGGGCACTGTATCTGCTATACTTAGCCAAAAGAAGGTGAGAGAATTACCCAGAGGAGCAAAGCCTTGTTCGAAAAGAAAAGAATAACAATAAAAGGTGAGGGAAAGTTAATGTGCCAGCATAGATAATTCAACGGAAGTACAACGGATCATTGCACTGGTTGGTAAAGCCGAACTTTCATGTTCACTTATTCACATTCTCATTTTTTACGCTATCCTGAGTTGTCCAAGTGGAGCTGGAATAGTGCTGAAAAACTGCAAGCAATCGGACAGAATATTTGAATCACATAGAAATGCTCTTGACAGACTGTAGCTTAAAATATACTGGAGTCTTTGTGACCAAGTAGACCAGGTTATATATGGACGGGGCGGTCGGCTGTGAAAATGTCGCAGAACCTGCCATTGTAGTGTGGCAGTGCACCTGTGGTGTCCGGCCGCCCTTCCTATTCAGACTCCCGTTTGCGCGGGTTCTTCTCTGTTTTCAGGTGCGATTTTTTTTGAGACCAGGTCTCGCGAAAAAATGTTTGTCTGGACCCGCGCTACCGGGAAATTCTCTACCGTGTGGGAACTTCAGACATTTCAGACATTTCTTCCTATACCTTTTTTGAAGTTTAACAATCTTCTTTCTTTACTTTGTCACCAGCGTGAGCCCTCTAGGTGTATATACAGCTTCTGAAATAGCTCAGCTTCTCCCAAAGCCACATCGCAATCACACACCCTGAAACAAGCAAGTCTGGATCCTCGTTCTATACGATCGCGACCTGATTTGATTTCCGATACAAATTGATTCGCTACTGATCGCTTGCGATTCCAACATTTCCAAGCTGAAACTAATACATAATCGCTAGAAGTTGTTGATCCACGTTCCCAGAACAGACACTCGCTAATATTGGATCAGACAAGAATCTACTGGATCGAAAGCACTATACTGAAACTGTATCAAGATAGTAAAAGGTAAACTTGAGTTTGAACAGGCTACTTGGATTTGACCAGATCATCTACTTTAAACGATTCCAACAACTGGTTATCAAGAGCCGTCAAGAATATCAAGTAAGTGGAATCGTGCGACTTTACTGAAGCTTAATATTCTGAAATCTCTCACATCACTGAATTCTCAAAATTCAAATCTTCATTGAATCTGTCGTATCGAATCTTTGAGATTCCTAATTGTACATCTATTGAATTTCTCACTTCACATTTATAAAGTTCTATATAATGTCTGCTGTTCAGGTCCTTGCAGTTGGAGTTAATCCTAACATCGCTTTCTATGCCTGGCGACTCCATGAAACGAAGTCGGTGGAAGTCACTGTGGTCAACCCAACGTTGTCTGACTCCACTATCCACTGGTCATCTTCGTCATTTGGAAACAGTGCTGGCTACACGCCGCAACACTCCTATCGTTCCGTGTCTGAAATACCTCGAAAATCATCTGTATCGTATGACATCATTGTCTTGAGTAGCCCTTCCCTACAGGATTTCCAGAAGCTCTGTACTTCTTTTGCTCCCTACATGAGAGATGATTCCATCATCGTAATTGAATCCACAGGTTTTGTCAATTTGGAACCGTTTGTTCAGCTATGCTTTCCGAAGAAGAGCGATTTGTGTATCATGTCCATCATGAACGAAAGCGATGTTAGACAGGTGGGAAGTAATAGATACTCTCACACTGTAAGAAACTCAGACACCAGAATCTACTTTGGTACGTCGTTGGGTTCCAACAGAATTAACGCAAATCCCAACTTCCAAAGAATGTACAAACTCTTGCAGACGATCCAGAAAGATTCGGGCAATAACATTAGTCTATTGAAATCTTTGAACCCCAAGGAGTTCATGACTTACCAGTGGAAAATGGCCATACCTCGCATCATCTTCAACCCGTTGTCGATCATTTTCGAGTTTGAATTTCCTCAGAAGTTGGAATCGCAGATTCTCTGTAAGCCACTCGTCACCGGAATCATAAATGAGTTGTTCAAGATCATCAAGAAGATGGACTGTAAGCTCGTGAAAGGATTTGAGAACGAAGAAAACTTGTTGAAAAACTGGACTTCCCTCTTTCCAAAAACTTCCAACAACAGCGAGTTTATCAACTCCAACAGCTTGTTTTACAACTTCTACAAAAACTACGATTTGGACATTGACTTACTTCTCTTACAGCCCATTTTATTAGCCGACGACCACGGCATCAGAACTCCCTACTTGGAAAACTTGTATTCGACCATGTGTCAGTACGCCAAGCTTAATAGTGGTAGTTCTCTTTTCTTTGCCAGAAAGGGAGGAGACCTGGACAAGCTAGAGAGTATTGGCCAATTGGACGAGGAAATAAAGAAGAAAACTGCCCAGAAGAGCTCGTTAGATTCCAGTATCATAGATTCTGAAAACAGGAAAACTCAGCACGAGAACAACATCAATACTTTATTGGCACAGATCCAAGACAAGGAGGCATATTTGGCCAATTTGCTCTCCCACCAGGAACTGAAAATGAAACAGTTAGAAAGCCAATACGACCAAAAGTTCAGAGATTTGGATCAACAGTTCCAGAGACAGTACGAACAGAACCAGCAACGTTTGCAGGAAATGCCATTGCCAGAGAAAAGCGTTTCTTCCAACTCTGTTATTGGCAATGGCAATGGACATGGTAGTGGTAGTGGGAGTGGTAGTGGTATTGGTAGTGGCAGTGGTAGTGGTATTGGTAACAGTAATAGTAAGAGTAATGGTAGTGGAAACGGTAATGGAATCGCCAATAGTAATGGTGCCGTTAATAGTGCTGTCAACCATAGCACTTCACCATCTGGCACGGACAGTTTAACGGATTTGACAGATATTGCTTTGTATGGTGCAGCTATCAACGGCGAGCCCTCGCACCAACAGCAATACAATCCATACACTTCGGGAGAAGCCAATGGAAATGACCATTTAGTGAATGGCAATATTCCTAAACATCTCTTAGATAAAGAAATGGAGTTAAGAAGACGCGAGCAAGAGATTTTACGTCGTGAGTCTCTAGCTGGTGACCAGAACTACCCACCCCAACAGCAACTTTACGTAGATACCCAGTTTGGGCCACAACAGCTTTATGCTCAGCAGCTGTATGCTCAGAAGAGTAACCAATTTAATAACATTCCCAATGGCTATCAGCAGTCGCCCATAGACCAACAGCCTCCGCACGGGTTACCACCCAATGGAATGCCGCAGAATGCTTTTCCACCTAACTTGAGGTCTAACCTGATGATGCTGACCAGATACCAACAGCCTCCACAACCTAATGGGTACTACAACGCTCCTCCCAGAAGAGTCAGTTCAATACCTAATAACGTGAATGGCTACTTTGAAGGAGGATACCAGCCTCAGCAGTACCCACAGCAACAGCAATATTATCAACAACAGGCTAGCTTCAATAATGCGGCTCCCATTGATCCAATGCTTGAGCTGCGTTTTAAGGCTAAGAAACAAAATCGCCGTTCACAGATGCCTATGGGTACTAACTCGATGAGCGGAAACTTGGATGGCTTGGATATGGGAGGACGTGGTGGAATGCCGATGCCAGGTGCGCAAAAGAATAGACCAATGGGACCACCAGGTAACTATAGAAGATCCACTGGTCCGGCCAACAGTCTCAATGCCCAGTTCAACAACCTTGCTGTGAACAATACCGGCGGACTGATTCCCATGAACCAGCATTCACTGCAGAATTACTTGCAACCACCTTTGTTACACGGCTCGAATGCCTCAAGTAACTCGTCTACTAATTCCAATGATACGCCTAAAACTCACGGCAGCAACGACAACAACGCCAACATCAATGAAAGCGTGCTGTTGTCCGTACCTGTAGCTGATTCATCATCCAAAGCCCTCGGAGGAATTTCGCAGTCTAATAGAAGAAGCCTTTCCGACAGACTGCAGAAGAAGAAGAGCGGAATCTTTGGTAAAAAGGGATAGGGAATGCTAAAAACGCTTAATTTAATTTATAATTGTATTTATATAGTGGGACACAGCCGCTCTGTCGCGTTATTGATTAAACATTGACAAGCAATGACTGATCCTGAAGCTTGTTTGCTTTTGTATATTCGTGTATCTATTTATTGATTTTATGATAAAAATGGATTGTAGATATAGAAGTGAGTGTGAAATTGGTCGGTAGTATATGAAACTTGGGTCTATTACAAATAGTAATTTTATTTTACAATAATGTATTTTTCCTGAAATTTCGCAGCCATTATCACAGCAAATGATTCAATTATTACAATTATAACACATAACAAAGAAAAACATACACTACCCTGATAATAATTAGGTTCATATTTCTCTGAACATCCAAAAATCGTCAACTTCGACTTATCCCACGAGAAAGTCTCCAAACTGTCATTCTGGATTTCCCAGCCAATGTTACTTTCTATTGGCTGGAAGTTGCGTCACGTGACAACCTTCAATTTGACTCCAATAAATACTATTTCATCTTCAACATCTTCTATACCAGTTTAATAGTCACTCCCCAACAATATTCACAATGGTCAAAAGAAGTTTCTACGAGGACGATGAGCTTGTTGTGAACAAGCCCGGTTTCAATACGGAGATTTCCCAGGCATTGAAGGAAAAGGAATCGGCCCATGGAAATATTTCATTCGTAGAAGGTATGGGAGTGAGAACAACTCCGTTTTTGGAACAGTATTCTAACAAATTGAGACTCTGGCTACATGATAAAGTTCTGATCTACGGAGCTGAAGTTGATACGCAGAAAACAGCATTCTTGAATGAGATTTCGACAGTTTCTAACGGAATTAAGCTGACTATTCACGAACCAGTTTTGCCAAATTTGGTGTATATTTTGACTATCTCCCTTACTGGTTCCATTTTGGCCACTAGAAGATCCCTTCCTCTAAGATTTGCTTCTCCATTGGTGTTTGGCGGATTTGCTTTGAACTACTACATGCCTAAGACGTTCGATACCATAGTGTCGAATTACGAAAGTTACGAAAGGAGCCAGTTCCCAGAGTTAAGCAAACAGAAACAGGAATTGGTATTTGACAACTACAACGACCTTAAGAAACAGGTAAACAGCGGTATTTCAGAGGCCAATGTGACATTGCAAAGTTCTGTTCACGAGGCTAGAAAGTATTTATGTGATATATTTGGTGATAACTAATTACAATAGAACTATTGCATCATAATAAATACCATATATCCTTTCTTTACGATCGATGGCTCAATGAATAGATATATGAAATCAAGTGACAGTCTTACAGTTTTGTAAATTGACAGAGATCCACCGAGTAGAGTAATTCAACATGCAATTATTAATTATTATGGATATACGGTTATATATGCTAATCATTTGATCAGTGTCAATGAAAATAAAATTCAGTTAGGACTAGTTGGACAAAATGTCGTAGGTGGTGTAAACCATGGCTACAGAACCAATGACTACGAGCACATAGTCGGCGATTCCCAACCAAAATCTTTTTCTCCTCTCATTCTCCAGCATGTTGTCATCAATTTTACAACAACTCTTCAAATGTAATATTGGTGGATACATGTACACCAATGGTATACAAGCAAAACATCCAACAAACGAAACAAACTTATCCAAGTTCTGGCCACCCACAAAAGCCACATAAGCTACAATTATGACAAAGGCAAGTCTAAAGACGTTTTTCAACCACTTCACCGTGAGCGAGTTCTTTCCCGTTTTTCTGAAAAAGAGCTTCAGCTCAAGTAATCTGATTGCTGGAAAGAGTTGCAATGGTGTCAGCAACAAGATAGCAAAAGAATAGAGCAATTGAATTAAAACAATGAAAGGCAGCTTCTGTGGCAAGTTTAAGATGATTACTGTCTTGATTTCAGAACCAAAAGTTAAGTAACCAAGAACTCCCATGCTGACAAAGATGAGAGAAATGGTAGCAATTACCTGACACAACACTTTGGGGAAGTGGTTGGGACACACCATAGACTCCTGGATAGGGATTATTAGGCCAATACCTTCAAATGCAAAGATAGCTACACCAATAAACAACGAGAACTCATTCTTATTGAAGAAGTACTCAATGTTTGGACCCAATGAGCCGTGACTTTCTACCAACAACTCGTAGAAGATGTAGTATAAGATGGTTACGAGCCCAATAAGGATGAAGAAGTTGGCAAGTACAGCCAGAAGTGACAACTTGGTGATATCACGAATAAGTGATAGTGGAGCAAGTACGATCACTTGGAAAACGATGAACCACACAATGTCAAAGTCGCCCACATCGTAGCCAGTAACAGTGGATATAAATGCCCTCAAGTTCTCCAGTGTGAATACTATATATGCTGCCACGAATCCAATCTGAGAAATTACAATCAGGAACAAAATGAGGCGTTGAAGCCAGTTTCCATAAAGTTGAAGACCCAATTCGGCAAAACTCAGCACTTTTGTGGCTATCTTGGAGTATACCAAAGTCAAATAGCACCACAAAGACAATACACCAAAGAAGAGTAAGACCAAAATAGAGAAAAGCAAGCCTCCATTGGAGAATGCCTTTGGAAGAAATAAGACTCCTGTTCCTACAAAAGCCTTTAAAAGCAAGAAATAGGCTTTAGTATCGGTAGCAGTTCCACGGGGGTTGATTGAGTTGTATTCTGGGCCAGGTTCTGCTGTTCTGAACAACAAGTGAGTCTCTTCATCTACTTTTAAGGGACCGAATGCTTTATAATGACAAGCAATGTCTTCTTCGTCTTCCAATTCTTCACCAGCAAAGTGGCCATAGATGCTGAGGAATTCTACAAAATTTCTTGTCAAGAAGTTTGGTGTCTTTGTTCTGAGCTGGTCGCTGTGGAAAGCCTTTTGGACGATGAAATCTCTTCTGAAACCACCAGGAACATTGATAGAGCTAGCTGACTCATGTCTTTCGCGTGAAGTCAGCTCAATGGAAGAGGAGTACAGCTTAGATCTCCGTAAACTAGGTGGACGAGATACTTCCTGAGTGAGCTTATACAAATCTCTAGTTATATCCGCTCCCTCTGCATCCATTTCCTGATCCTGTGGAACTATTCTCGCTACCAGCAGAAGCAATCTGGGATCATCAATTCCAGCAGAAAAATCATTGCTTTCGACGTTTTCAGACAGTATATGGGCCAGACGGATTTGTTGGTGCAAATTGAGAGTGGAAGACTCCTTGGACGACTCTGGAGATTCTATAGCCTCTTCATTGTGATTAAGTTCATCTCGGGAAATCAGATCTGGCCGGAGAAAAGGGGCGTTGGCTACGTACGAGTTCGAAGCAGATTGTATTCTGTTTCCAGGCGAACCTACGGGCACTGGAACAGGAGATTGAGACAACGGTGGTCTAGTGAGAAGGGCAATAGACCTTCTTCTAGAAGAATGGGAAATGTCCTGTGGTTCAGCCATGGCGAGAACTTCTATTACAACCAGTCTCGCTACTACGAAACAGTTGTTACCTGTCAGCTTTCAACTGTTGTATGTTTCTTCAGATGAACGTTAGAAACTTGGGAATGGAAATGGTTGAAATTTTGAATACGTCTTTCCTTTCTCAGATAAAGACTCTCTTGCTTTTGTTGACTTAATGATTTTGCACTTTATGGACTTATATCAACTGTATGGATAAATTGAACTCTAGGGATTTGTACTTCACAGCAATTGTTAGCTTTATCAACAATTATGAACTTTTAACGGATGAGCTTTCAGTAAAATAGACTTAAATTACCAACTTTTCTTTATCAAATATGAAATTATGAATATATGAAATGTGCAACGTGAAATCAACAGGTGTCTTTTCTATTCTAATAAATCAATTTATAGTAATCAATTCAGTTCGTGTTAATGGAAGAAAGAAATCATGCAAAAAGTATAATATATGGCAAATCACAACAGCACGTTTAACTCAAGACCACTAGAGTTACTGTTCAGATTTGACCTGCTCTGTAAAAGACTCTCTTATCAATAATTTAGCTATTTGTGAGAATGATTTATTGATTGCGATTGTGAAAAAATGATTCACCCACATGTCCGTTGCGCAGGAATTGGCTGCGAAATTTCATTCACTTTATTCAACTTTGTCCATTACAATGTCTATCTGTCTTTCTATATATTTATATGAAATGTCTATTAAGTGAATCATTATAATTATCAGTACTGTCATTATTTTTCTGATACCAACTTCTTAGCTGAATTCGCAGTTCTGAAACTTAAAATCTCGAAACAAAATCCAATACTAAACATTAATCTATATATAGCTACTGAAAGGATATGCTGTCATCTCCATATCCAAAAAACGATTCTATTTCTGAAATCAGTATTGATGATACTACTACATACTGCTATCTTAAAATATTCTAGTACACCAATAAATACTAATCATATAAAAAAATATCCCCGTATAGCCTATTTCTGGTGGCTATTTCACCCTACATTCTTCTCCTTGAAATTATAATTATGACTATAAATAAATGACTAATTATCGGTTTCTTAACCACTCTAGTATACACTTTTGTTTTGACTTCCTGATATTGATTATTACTCTATTCCCAACTTTTGTGCGGCGCCTCCATGGCCCATTTCGTATGCGGCGGAATACCAGCCTTCAGCACTGGATCCAGTGAGTCCCATTTCCGATAACTCGCCCATAAAGAATAATGCGCTCGCTGTGTTGAACTCCTTGATGGCCCGGTCGCACCACATGACAGCACGCTCGGGGTTTGGCCCAGGAATGTGCTTCGACAAGCCTCCACTTCCACTCAAACTCCATCTACTCAACCCCAACATAGCATCAGGATGTCTTCTGTAGGACAAAGGTGACGTAGCACCCTTCAAGTACCATTGGATGGACTTGTTTGCGTTCTTTTCTCTATTCAACTCTCCAAGTTCATAAATGGTACCCAACTTGACTTGGGCTAATAAACAGTTCAACTTGGCCGACTTGTTATAATAGGATAAACTCTTGGCGTAGTTGACTGGAGCCAACTCTAAAGATCTCTGTACAAACTCATCCTCGGGGGTTAAGTCACCAGGATAGATACCTTCATAGATTTTCCCGATCTGGAAGGATGCGAGGCCCACAACCTCGCTCAACTCCTCCTGGTCCTCTTCTTCAAGATGAACGTCCTTCAACTCAATATTAGACAAATCCTTTAAGTACTTGTAGAACTTGATTGAACGAATGCTAGGAACATTCAAGTAGAGAAGAGCAACCTTATATATGGCACGATTGTAACCCAGCTTACCGGAACGCTTGTAGAAGTCAAGAGCCTTGTCAAACTCGTCGGTGAACTCATATTCGTAGATATCACCCAACTTGTACAATGTCTTGCCATCTGTAGGATGGAGTTCAAGACACTTCTCGTAGTAGGCAATGGCCTGGGGAATGTCTTTGCCAATGCCAAAGTCCTGGTTATACAAGTTCAAATAGTCCTGGCGAAGCAAGCTGGCGTAAATGTAGTATACTTCGAGTTCGACGTCTACGTTATTACTCTTTCCTGTCTCAAACTCCTTCAACAATTTCAAGAGATGGGTGACAGACGATTTGATGAATAAAGATTTGTTATGGGTCACCTGCTCGGGCAAAATCAGATCACCCTTGATATTGATGTAGGCATAGAGCTTGCAGTTTGTGGCAGAAATTAACATCTGAACCCACTTGAGTCTGTACTCAATAGACTTGTTACCAGCAGCAATCACCTGTCTCAAGGCTACGAAATTCTCCATCTTCTGGTTGATAGTGGAGTCGTTTACTTTCACAGGCGAACTGGCTTGCATAGATATGTTCATCATCAGCTGCGGTCTCTGCATAGGCACCATTGGTCTGTGCAAAGTACTGAACAGATGCATATCGAACTTTATGGGCGAGCTTACCATCATCAGAGCTCTCTTGTCAGACATCAAGTTCGTTCTAGACCCATGAATACTACCAGCATACTCGGTATTCTGGTTGAACATTGGATTTTGGAAAGAGGAACCCATGTTAGGATCCATTCCCATGTGCATGGAACGAGGTGCAGACGGAATATAGTCTCTATTGATACCCACACCAGAGCTATTCACGGAACTACCATTATATCCCGCTAATTCAGAACTCTGGCCAATTCGTGTTGGACTAGGACTCTTCTTCTTTCTGCCTTTGCTCAACATGTCCGTGCTGGACGAGTTGGAATTGGCCAGATTCTTCGAGCTCTTTTTGTCACTAGCTGATCCAATAATAAACTTACCTTCGCTCTGAATTGAATTAAAAGACGAGGTCAGGGCATTGGATTCTTGTCTGCTCAAACTGTCTTCAGTCGAAGAAGGTGTTGGTAACTGACTATTTTTGTCATCCTTGCGCTCTTCTTCTTCTTCGTCGTCAAACAAGAACTTGCTGTAGTCGGAAATATGTCTGAAATCTTCCTTGTCCAACATCAAGTCCTGGTCTTCCGAGCCTGAAGCCTGAGGTTGCTGGGAAAAACGATGAGCCACTCCTCCTTCTTGTTCTTCTTCGTCTTCATAGTACGCATGATATTCCTTGGGCTTGAAGTTCAAGTCTACTGAAGCAACTCTGCCGTTTCCATTAGGAAAACGTAAGTTGCTGAGAGCAGAAGGTCTACGAGACGAAAGCTGTGGAACAGATGGGAATCTGTTGGACTTAATCGTCGATCTGCGCGAATTTGAGATGAGTTCATTGTCGTCGTTGAGCAAATCTCCTTCTGACTTCCGAACTTTACGGTATGACTGCAAGTAGTCGCTTCTGTTTTCTTTGTTTTCTGAGTCTGGTGGAGATGGCGTGGCTCTCAAACTGAGTGCCAGCTGCGACCGTGGAAGGGAACCCGACAGTGGGAAGCTGAGTGACGATTGCGAATGTTTTTTGCTCAAGGTTCCTGGGAAAGGTCCGTACCCTGCTGGAGATCCGGGAACTTGTGGATTCTGCAGCTGCAAGTAGTTGATGTACTGTTGCATCTGCATCATTTGCATTTGCATGGTCATTGCATTCGCACCTGAATTTGGATAGAACTGCTGCTGTGGTGGCATTCCAGCATACATGCTAGCTCTGTTGTTGGCCATATACAGCTGTTGTTGCTGCTGCTGTTGCAGAGCAGCAAGTCCAGCATAATATTGGCGCCATTGCTCATACTGCGGATGTTGTTGAGGTGGTGCTTGGTGAATCGAGTTGCTGTATGCTTCGGAGCCTTCATCCTTATCGTTATTTTCCGATGAATCATCTGCTTCAGATTCTTCATCAATATCATCTTCATTATCAACCTCTGAAGAAGTTTCATACTTGCTCGAAGTAGTAGCTTCAGTTCTGGCTGAGATTTCGCCAGAGTCTAATGCAGAATCTGGAGCTACGGGAAGTGGCGCAAGATTTGGATTGGAGCTATTGCTGGCTACATTGCCAAAACCGGGATATTCAGGTGAATAATACTCATTCTGCTGGGTTTGGTTAGAACCGAGGAAAGTATTTACTGTAGGTCTGGCCGGATGTTGTACTCCTGGGTCGCCGGTGGTGTATGCCACTTGGAAAGTATCGTCAGCAGCCTGGAAAGTATCGTCTTCGTCTTCATCCTCGTGCAAAGTCATTTGCTGAACCGACTTGAGAACAATCTCCGGATCAGGAGGTGGAGCCTTCTTCCTGAGTTTGGATGAAGGCGACGACGAGGGTGAAGAAAATGTGATTGGAGACAAGACAGGAACAACTGGTAATTCTTCCTTGTCAGTGAATCCCCCGAAGTTCTCACGATTGTTTATGTGACGAGGGGTAGTGGGAAGCAGCTTCGACCCATCTTGTCCGGGATTGGTTGACCTCGAAGGCATCATCTCCGAACGAGGTCTGATTCTTTTTCCGTCGTTTTTGTCGAAGACGGTAGCACCCGAAGATGCAGCCGAAGCAGCAGCGGCAGCAGCGGATGCCATCTGCGAACCGAAGACGTCCTTCCTGTTTCCGTAGGTATGGGAGTCGGAAGAAGTATACGACGAATCGGAATTAGCCGACAGAAAGTCGGAGCCTGAGTAGCTCAGACTTTGCAAATGTTTGAGTTCGTTGATGCGCGGAGAAGTCTGGATCGAAGGTGGTTGAAATTGTTGACTGTAGGCGTTACCGGAAGTCGAATAGGAAGCCTTTTGATTGAGCTTCGCATTTGCTTTCGGGGACTGGATCCTAGAGTTGGCTCTGGGGGATTTCGAGGTAGCCGAGGGCGACGTCTTGTCGGATCTGAAGCGGTCGAGAAGTCCCATGGTGCGATATCACGTTGAGTGCAAATGACGTATGAGAAGTTATTAGTCGCAATCTACAAGAATTGCGTTGGTGTTGATTGGATCAAAAATTGATGATCTCTTTAAGCGAGTGACAGTCTATTTACGAAGACGAATACGATACGAAAACAAAAACTATGTTTAGTGTCTGAAAGTTGCAAGAAGCGAATGGAAGCGGATCTCGCAGCGTGCTGATGGAGCTATATAGCTGTTTCTGTGAGGAATAGCCACTTTCTGTTAATGGAGCAGCTTCGTTTGAAGTCTGAATCCTGATGCTCTAGACAGCGGAATTAACGAGATGAGTCTGGTCTTTGTTTCAGGCAGAAAATCGAATTAGACAAGAGGATGCGATTTAGGGTCTGTGACGCTTCTCCGGCCTCCTTCTGTGTTCAACTACAAGAAGAAAGTAGTTGATAATTAAAAAACGGTGAATAAAGGACTCTAGGAAAACCACAGAAGAGATGAAGATTCTTTTTTAAGCCAGAGCTTTTTTTGGAAGGAGGGAATTTATTTTTTTGCACTCTATACTTAAAATTATTTCCTGTAGTATGTACATATTGTGCCGAACCATGTAGGCTCGCCTAATCGATGGTAACTCAAGGTGTCCTGGAATTGGCGGATGGAACATGGGCACGGCCATTGGAATTCGTGTCTGTCAGAAACGACACCGAGCATACACCAGTCTGTCGGTATATTTCCATGTATGTCTGGACCAGCCGGATTCCTGGGTCTGACTGTCGTTTGCAAAATTCATGTTCATTTTCACAGCGTCGCTGCAGACGTCATAGTCATCTTATTTCAGGCGCAACTTGCGTCTCAAAGTAGTGTCTGTCAGGGGATTCGCTCCCCAATTCCACCTCCCACTGCGTGTTTCTGTCGGCATTAGGTAGGGTGGAGTTGGTGAAATATACCCCTTCTAATTTCGACACTTTTGGAGGGTATTGCCTCAATGCCCGTTTTGGGATCGAATGTAAACACGATGCTGAGGCTCAGAACGTCACGTGTCCACATTTTCAGACTCTTTCATGTCGAATTCTGGATATTTTTCAAATTCCTGTGTAGGCACGTGAGATTGCTGAGCAAGACGTACATCTAAAAGTTAAAAATAGACTGAGGCTCCAAATATAGCTAGACTCAAGATATAACCGCAGACACTAGCACAGACGCAAACAGACAGACATCTTGGATACGACAACAGAGATAAGAACATTACCTGGACAACCCTGAGTTGTGTCTGATGGCTCTGATTAGATTTTAGTGTCGTTTTTCGCAGCTGGCGTGGAATGTTGTGTCCGATTTTTGATCTGGTGGAGCGTCGGCCGGGAGGACCCCTCAGTAGAACAAAGCCATCTCTCACAATGCCAGCCGTCCAGAGCCAAGTCCAATACTCGAAAGATTTACGATGTAATACTACAGCGTTTCCAAATGGCCATTCCCCTTAGGAGCCAACATTTTCAGACAATAAGTGCTATAAACTCAGTCACTACAAGCAGCCCATTAGACCATTTTGGGGGTGAAAATTTTCCGGTTGCAACCAAACTCGTTTTAGATTCCTATCCGAAATATTTTGCAGAGTAAAGGAACGCAAATGCAAATTCCTGCACCATGCATTCAATTAAGAAACTACCTCCGAGGAATGCATATACACGCCCAGTAGGTTAATCATATTTATATATAGTGATTACAGGAGAACAGCTGAATGTTTTGAAAAATATAGTGCATGCAGCCACCGAACTACCCACGCAGACACAAACGTACATTAGCAGTACCAAGGATGACAAATGTACTGAGCGCCGAATAGGTGTCAAAGTCTCTGGCAGAGATCTGGAGCCAGCTGCCAATAACGACAGCGAAATTCTTTGATCTGGCCCCACAATTCGAGGGTCCGAAAATCTCCTCTTTGAGTAAGAAACAATTGACGGAAATTCGCTTGAACAAGGAACTCCCACATCCGCAGACTATTTTGTCGTGGGCATTATTATTGGTCCAGTGCGTAAAAATAAACTCCTTGCGCATGGAGTTGCAAGGATTATGGACTAATTGAATGTACTACTATAGAATGGCAATTGAAGCCGGTAGACTGTTCTGGATATCTCCCTATCAATAGTAGCAATAGCAGCAATAGTAGCGGAGCAGCAGTAGTAGCATAGCAGTAGCTAGCTCTTGGGCCCGGGAATGTAGCGGTGCAATTGGCACAGGGTGTGGTGTGCCACGGGTGAACTTTCTCTATATATGGAATGGTATTTCCAATTGTCGGCCCAAGGCTCTTGTTCGATTTTACAATAGAAATAGCTGGACCATTCCCAATTCGGTGACAGCGATGATGGACTCCTCAATACATGTGGCTGGATAAATAGTGAAAATACGGATCCAGAAGGATGAAGTGCACGGGCAGAAAATACTTGGACTTGTACTATTTTCGAGAACATTAGGAAATCGAATGTCTGGATCCAGAGAATAGTCTAAATATGCTTCAGCTAGATCTCCCCCTTAGTTCCAGGATATTTATTACCCAGACGAATCAGATTATCTCCAACATTGCCATTTTCATCGGGATGAGGGAGAATATTTTTCGCAGCCAAGTTCTAGCGATTCTTTCTGGTTAAATATTCTGTTGAGTTCAATCTGAAATATACGAGGGAACATTACTTCCTTGACTAAATAAGATGAACAATTGAGAGATTTGCTTTGTATGAATCTTGCCAAGTATATAGGTACATTGGAGTGCAGTAGATGATTCTGTTCAACACGTTTAGTGCACACACATATTAGCAATTATACTAAATTACACACACAATTAATTACACTATATATAGCACATCTGGTTGGAATTCTCGCTAATTCTTATAAGTTGAACGATATTCTATATCTAAATGGATAGAAGTCAACAGCACACTTGAAGTGGTGGAGCCAAAAAAATCGGGCACCAATCAAATGCTTTACTACTACCGGAGTTCTACGGATTCAACAAGTTCATCCGATAGATCCGGCAATATATTTTTGTCAATTGCTGACATATATGACATGGAGGACATATATCTGAATTACATGGGGACCATCTTCTCTCTAAGTATTCCGCTTAAATCCTGCCGTAGTTAGGAAATTGCTTCTCTTATCATTCAGGGAATTCTTAATAAGCACCTTAAAAAATTCCGTATATAAATGTAAAAGCTACAAAATACTCCTAGAGACGGAGATGGCTAATACGGAATGTTTACAGAATATTCAGGAATGGAAGTTGGTAGAAGCCCTATTTCTGATGTTCCGTTTGATCCACCTCTAATCAATACCTTTGGCTTAGAAATCACCACGGATATGCTTACAAACAAAACCTTTTCAACAGACCTTCCCAAAACAACCAATGGCCAACAATCTTAGATATGGACATGTTACTTTCGCCACACTGAATCTGACAGAATTTCGAGTTCGGTTTGCTATACTTGCTAATTCTTCTGTGGTTTTGCTGACATATTTCTTTCTTTCGCAGCTATCTGTGGCTCCAACTATTCACTGTGGAGCTACTATAAATTGCGCATTACCCCAGACTATAAAAGCGAATTGAAAATAAATTTCAGCGTAGGCGTCGAAAATCCAGTTTCAACTGATACTTCTTCAGCATTCAACAAGTCATCAAAAGTTTTTACCATGTCGATTGAAGCCCAGGCTGTGACCTTCACTGACTTTGGCAGTGATCTTCCCAATGTTCTCAAACAGACCAAGTTCTCGATTGATACTGCCAACTTGAAGAGCAACCAGTTGGTGCTTAAGGCTCTTGCAAATTCCGTGAATCCCTCAGATATCCATGAGATTTTTGGAGGCTACAGAATTCCAAGAACACAACATTTGAATCCTGATGAACCCCTCTATGTTGGTGGAAACGAAGGTGTTTTCCGCGTAGTTGCTGTTGGTTCGGATGTCGAATACAAGAAGGGAGATTGGTTGATTGCTAAGTTGCCAGGATTTGGAACCTGGAGAAATTATGCTTTGGCTACAATTGAAGCTGATGATCCTGAGCCTTTCATCAAGATCTCATCAGATGACGATGACTCCTTATCCGTGGAACAGGCCGCTACCATTTCCATCAATCCTCCAACTGCTCTTCAGCTCTTGAATCAGTTTGTCAAGGATTGGGCAGATGATGGTAACGACTGGATTATCCAGAACGCGGGAAACTCGCAAGTTTCTAAATTTGTGACCCAATTAGCCAAATTGAAGAAAGTAAAGACGATCTCAATCGTTAGAGACGGAAAGTCAGATGAAGAAATCAAGGAGTTGTACGACCTTCACGCTACGAAGGTGTTCACTGAATCTGAGTTCTCTAGCGAAGACTTTGTCTCAAAAACTTTGCCCACCTTAATTGGCCCTAAAGGAAGAGTCAGATTGGGGTTGAATTCTATTGGAGGAGGTGAAAAAGTTACGCAATTATTCAACTCGTTATCGCATGACAGTTTCTTAGTTACCTTTGGTGTTATTGGTGGAGGTCAGATTACCGTTGATCCCAGATTTCAGTTGTACAAGAACATTACCACTGCAGCCTACTGGTTGACAGCTAACACCAAGAAAGATCCTCAGTCGAAGGTTGATACTGTTAACACTCTTCTCGAATTATACAAGCAGGGAAAGATCGTTGATACTCCATATAACAAAGTCCAGTTCAAGGCTGGTGACAATATCCAGGAGGCATTTGTCAATGCCATTGTTAATACCAAGAAGGGTAAACAGGTGATCTTTTATGAGTAGATGTAGCTCATTTCAAGAAGTAGAATAGAAACGTAGTATTCGTATTTTAGTATACGGGTGGATTCCAAGAGTTTTAGAGACAAATTCATGTAGTTCTTCTGTTTATTCAAATAATACTAGCTAACAAACAGAATAAAGTACTCCCATTCCTTTCTTACCATATAATGGCAATCGTTACACACATAAATACGTCTAGTTCTGAGGTGGACTGAAGTCCAACCAGTTCCAGCCTGCATTGCCATTGCCATTAGCCTGACTGCTGTCTATCAAACCGAGATCAAGGTTGGCATTCAAGTGAGACAGCTCTGACTGATCGCCTACATACATATCTTCATTTACTCCAACTATGCTAGACTGACATGGTTGTGTATCAAGATCGTAAAAGCCTGAGTCAGTTTTATTGCCAATTGTAAAAGAATCAGACTGGAACAAGTTGATGTTCAAGAGTTTGTCAATTTCGTCCACGTTGTTTGTTCCTATGGAGCTGTGCTGCTGGTTCTGGAAGTTGTTCACTGGTAAACTGCTCGACATTCCCGTATTTGGGTTTATAGTGATATTAGTATTATTAGAATTGGCATTAATGTTTGCGCGTGAAGCATTGTTGTTAGTGTTCGTGTTTGCGTGGGTGAAGTCAAGGAAACTGTCCATATTGACCATATCCTTATTAGTAGAATCGTAGAACTTATTACCATCGTAGTTGGGTATGTCAAAGTCGTTTGAGGTAAACCTGTCGTCCTGATTGACGATGCTACTGTTGATATTAGTTTTAGGCGCGGAAGAAGGGGAGAAGTTGGTCTTCAGCAGTTGCAAGCCATTGAAGAGATTGGTGTTGTTGTTCAGTATGATCTTATCACTAGGATGCTTAACAGGTACACCAGAATTACTTATCTGATTAGAGTTAGCATGGGTGCCTGAGACTGGATTAGAGCCAGAACCAGAACTATTATTCAATGGTCTCAAGACTCCATGCAATTTGTAGAACAAACCGCACGCATTACAGAGCAAATCGCCATTATTAGCTTTTCTCCATAAGGGAGTCGTCTTGGTTTGGCAGTTAGTACATTGCAAAACTCTTTTTCCAATACCTGAGCCAAGCGAAGGTTGTCTTTGTTTGAACTTCGGAGGAGATACAGATGTCGAGTTGGACACTGTATTTGATGGCAAAGGCGTATCGAACTCAGATATCTGATTAACCTTATAGTCCAGCTTCAACGTCGATTCCAATGAGTTTATATATGACGAGAGAAAGTTGTTGTTTCCTGGAATGTTCTTAGCACTATTATTGTTAGCAACTGAAGCTTCAAACGGCTTATTACTAGCAATGCTCGTGGCAGTTGTGGCGGAAGACTTCATCGTTCCAAAGATAGCAGAGTTCAGCGATGTAAGTGTGTTTGTGCTTGAATCTGGTGAAGTAATACTGTTAGTGGTGTTACTTTTGATATTGCTAATTTGGTTATTACCTTGGTTGGAAGTCTTTGCCCCACCGTTTGCCTGGTTATATTCTTCCTGACTGATTCTACGGATATGGGCTACATAGTCGAACTCGTCCAAGTTGGGGTGGTCGAGTTCTTCAAGCAGCTCCCGTTTGAAACCGTTGACGGTTACAGGACCTGAATTCTTAGCTGAGATGGAGTTGGAGCGATTGCTAGACATTGAATTCAGACGATGGATAGGTTTGGAAATTCCGTTAACGGAGCCGGAACTTGAACCTTGAGATGCTGGACCCGTTCCGGAAGTTCCCAGCAACAATTTTTTGTTCTGGATTCTCCAGGCGATGTTCGATATTCTCTGATTATGGGGTAAATAGTTCTTATTCTGATACATCTTGAAGATTTCGATGGAGGAGTTGTCTGTGTCGGCAATAAGGTTGGTGACGTCAAAGGGTTGTTTCTCGTTTAGAGCTGAAAGTGACACTGAAGGCTTGTAGGAGATCTTGGAGCTGAGGGAAGGTTTAGGCTGGTTATGATTAGAGCTAGAACCTGGTGCCATTACATATAGTTAGAACGTAAGAGACTGTTGCTGATGGGACAACTGGGACAATGTCGTCTTCAACGCAAATGAATGGTTTGGCAGCCGAACTGGATGGTCAGCCTTATAATAAGACTGGAGAATACGAATGAAGGGATATGGAAGATCGTCTCTTTAAGTTTCTGAAATATTTCAAATCTTTAACTTTCAAGGCTATTTTCAGATCCAAGATTCCGCTTGAGTCGGTATTCGAGTTGGGAATTACAGACTAAAACGAAACTATAGCTGATTAAGGTGATATCGGCTCTGACTCTGAAGTTTCAAACTGGAAGTGAGCTGTTGGTTCTCCGGATTTCAAGAAAGGGAAGAATGTAGATTTAGAAAAAAGACGATATTGCGCAGTGATTATGCAATGACTCAGACTGTCAGACTGTCTGTCAATTCTGCGAATGGTGGACGAGAGGGCTGAGCCAGAAAGTTCGGACACTATTGTCTGATGGCGAGGATGAGTCGGTGTCGGTTCTCAATAATAAGTAAGAAGAAGCAGACACATAAATTAAAGTTGTCAGGCACTGAATTTTTTTCTGTACTTGACTAATCAGGCGGTGGGGGATGTGGTGGGGGTTTGTTAAGGCGAGGCACGATTTGATTCGGGGCCAGGCTCACGGACAGATAACTATGCCAATAATAAAGGTTGACACGAACAGGTAAATGAGGCGATGTCCCTTCTACTACAAAAGGTTCAGATCTGTCAGAAATGGAAACGAAGATGTCTGCACCAAAAGAAAAGAGAAAAGAGGAGCTACCTACAATATTATGTGGGTTCCCAAATAACCCTACTAACTGGACGGACCTGCACAAATATGCACAAATTTTGTGAAATTATCTTGACTCCTCTCCCCAGCATCTAACGCTCATTATATGTAGTGTCTGCAGGAAATTCGTAGCAGAGAGCGCAAAAATGTGCGGACCGAATTGCTCGGAAAACGGAGCTGCCTGTCGCCTCAAGGCAGACATTTTGGTCCGAGATTCATACAGCCGCCAGACAGACAATATGGCTGCAATTCCGACACCAACAAACATAGAGCTGAACTCCTTTCTAAGTATTCGTTTAACAAGATGAATTCCTTGGATCGAAAGTACTCCCACACTCAGGAATCCACTCCAGCCACCTTCTTTCTGACTTGGAACTTTAGCCCACATGCAGCCTACCCGACCGTTTTGTCAGCCTCTTAGCAGTCGGACGATTTCCATGAAGCTTGTACTTCATAAACCTACCCCACACAGACGATTCACTAGCGATGTAATTCTTGGACAATATCTCACGATCAGCCGATCCTTGTCCTTACACCAGCCTTCCCTACGAACACTAGAAGCTGTTTCGCGAGCTTCGTGCCGAGCCTTCAATCCAGGTGGAGACGTTGCATTGGAGACATTGCAGTTACGACATTGTCCCCACATCGCCGATTCAGGCCACATTTTACAATATTATTATGGTCACGTGAGGTAAAACCTTCCCTGGATGCCAGGCAGAAATCTCGAAACTTCTTAGCTTGATATCGGTCTCAACTCCTGACTCCTTGGATTGGCTAAAGCTTGATATCAGTTGGATCTCGGAGTTTTCATTTTCTGTATTTTTGTCCTCGAACTGTTCGTACTTTGCGTCTACCTTCTCGTTTTTGCAAATGGAAGTCGTTAGCGAGGGTCCATCTCCAAATCGAGATCCATGTGCACATAGGTCGCCCACATTGAAAGAAGTACAGAAACCAAGTGGCACAAAGCATGATAAGCTAGGTTAGTGCATTCACAGTATCGCTGCTTTCTGACTTTAAGAGGTGCTGAAGAGGTTTCTTCTATTCAAAGTCAGCAAAGATGGATATTAGAGCAGAATGTAGAAGTGGGGACTCGGTCGGTTTCCCCGAAAGTGGAACATCATCTTCAGTTACACTGTAACTACATAGGTTGCATACTCCGGAAGGTTTATCAACTCTAACTTGAAATTTGTTAGTAGAATATGAAATTGTAGATTTTCACGTGATATGTCACATGTAATTTCACTCAAATAAAAAATCTGTATGTTAACATCATATTCTAATTCTTCAACTTTCTATTTCCCCAACGATGGCAGACAAGGTCAAGGAATTCAACGAGTATAACCGACTCAAGGCGAAATATATAGGCTTGGGTAACCCGGACACAACCCGTGAAGAGTTTTTGACCAATGTTCATAGAGATACCCTCAGTTCTCTAAGCCATCATGATAGTCTTGTTCTTTACAATTCGGTGGTTTTGAATAAACACCCAGAGCTTTTGCGGCAAGACATGATCAAAAAGATGGTACAACCGCTTAAGAAGAAGAATACCAACTAAGTGATTTAATTTTCCTCGCAATTTGCATTTAATCTGATAGATTTACACAACATTTGTACTTTACAATGTTAATGATAATGACTTTGATGACTTACGACTTCATTTTCAATACTTGACTCAAGCACTTATATTAATATAATATGTATTATAACTAGGAAATTGATATTTAAATAAAGTGATATGTTCACATTCTGAACAAAATGTATTTTATTCTTCGCTTAGGTAGAGACGGTGTAAGTTATCTACATACGAACGAGCCCTTCAAACGACAATGTTGTTGCTAGCGTTGGCATTTGTTATCAATGGAGCGGCTTCGCTGTTGTCTACGACTGGGATAACGTCGTTCCGGAAATATCTTGTTCCTGAAAAAGCAACAACGACTGACAAGACCAACAAAATTCCAGAAATGATAAAAGAAAAGATCCACTGCAAAGCAATCACTTTAGTGAAAAGTTGGCCAAGTCCCAAACCAAACGTGATTAATGCTGAACTAATACCTATACCCCAATCACCAAATACTAGAACAAAGAAACCAGGAACGAGGAGGAAGTCCCAAACTAAAACATTGGCGATGATTCTGGCAGCTAAATTCTTTGATTTGAACAAAACAGCACCATTCCAGAAAATTGCGTAAAGCAACCACGAAAAGGGAAGAGCAGCTGTAGGCAAATGGATCAAGATCCAATTTCCCAACGGCTTTATGGAGAAAGTTCTATGGCTAAAGTACAAGATCAAGATATTGAAAAAGTTGACAAGTACAACAACCTCACTCCAGAAATAGTGACCCAGCCCAAAGAGCACACTCCACAAGTATGTGCCCACATTGAATATGAAGAAATGCCAGCCTACTACAACTGTTGTGTTCAATCTGCCAGAATCGATAGCTGGTAAAAAGATCTGGAAGACGTAGGCGATTTGGTGAATGTATAAAATGATCCAGAACACAAATGTCACAATGGAGCTACCTGAAAAAGGAGTGTCTCTGGGCAGAAAATTACTGCCAGGATCAAAAGGAGACTTAGAAACGGCATACTTAGCGTTCCCCCATACTGACAACACCAACGAGACTATCGTTGCCACCTTATGGGTAATAAGTTGTTCATTTGAAGCCATCTTTGCTAGTCAATGAAGATTATAGGCAATTATTCTTCAGTCAGGAAACTGATAACGGTCGAAAGTTCAATTGTAGACACAATTGACTTCGAGACTCAATTGATTATTGATTTAACGACGAATAGAACATATCATTGCAATTGCAAGAGAATCGCCATGTATAAATGCAGTGCACTAGAGGATCCAGAAGGCAAATTCCCTCCACAACCACAGCAGCAAAAATGAAGTCATGTTTATTCTGCATTCCAAGAAAGACAAGGAACATTGATTTACATTGCCTGATTCAGCTACCCCCTACTCTTCCACAGTTAGGGGTCGTGGAATGGACCCATCTAGAATTGATTATCTACAGTATTTGGCGACTATTGTAATTCACAATGAAACAGTTGCGTGTTATGGAGACTTCAAGCCGATCTAAGGAGCCTACAGTGTCGTGACAAATAACGTACGAGCATACTTGTTAATTTACCCTATAGAAATGAAATCAAGAAAAAGTCTTCCAATATTTGTTGGAATATGGAACTGACTGCGAAAGTAATGGTTGCGAAAAATAGCATTTCACAGCCAACATTTTTTTGCGTAAATATATGTTCACAGCTCTCTAGCACGTAGCTCTGTATCTTCTCTTGTGCTTATGGGTGTTGTTGTTGCTTGCAAGCTTTTGGATTTCCTTCTTGTCTTCTAATCCACCAGACGAAATAGACAACAACAAATTGTAGACAAGACTCTTGTCCATCTCTTCTGTATTCTTCTTAGCTTCGATAATGTCACGGACATCCTTGCACGACTTGATCAACAATTCGACAGCTTCAATGCTATCCTTGACCAACTTCTCAAGGAGGTTCAAGCTTAGCGACTGACGAACAACTACCCTCAAGATTTCCTTCTCTCCTTCATCTGGAGGCAAGTGGTAGTTAGGTACAATATAGCCCTTGTTTCTCAACAAAGTTGAGAAAATTCCCTGGGGAATCTCAGGATAAGCGTCCCTCAACTCCTTGGAGAATCTGAAAGCCACAACTGGCAAGCCAGGCTCAAACTTCTGGTTGGGGAAAGCTTCTTTGGAATGTTTGCTATCCTCGTTATGAACCGAGTATAATTGCGCGGCTCTCTTGTCAGTGACTTCCTTGTGGATGACAGACAACACTTCAAAATACTCAGACTTTTCCAAGACATTAGATAACAATCTAGCATTGGAAATACATGAATTGAAGATCTTTGAGTATCCTTCTTTCCCCAAGGTCAAGAAGTTGTAGTATTGTAGAATGACGGGGAAACCTGCTCTGGAGAAGTTCAAACCAAATGTCTCTTCTACTCCTCCCAAGTAGTCTAAGGAGAACTTGAGTGACTTTGGCAACAAATCAGCTTTCTTCCAAATTACCCAGCCCAAACCAGCAGTGGTTAAACCAAACTTGTGACCAGAAGTATTGATGGAATCAACTCTGGGAATCTGAAAATCCCATTTCAATTGAGGATATACAAAGGGGGCCACAAACCCACCTGAGGCACCATCCACATGGATTCTCACATCAAGACCCTTTTCCTTCTCGATTTCGTCAAGTAAGTGTGAGATCTTTTCAACAGGCTCAAACGCACCCGTGAAAGTCGAACCGAGGATTACAAAGATCCCAATAGTATTCTCGTCAACGGCATCTTTGATCTTGGAGACGTCGATAAGATGGCCTGACTCCTCTGTGACATGGATAAGTCTGTCCTCGACATCGAAATAACGAGCAAACTTCTCCAACGCAACCTGGGCCACACTGGCCATAATGATGTTTGGATTTTGAGTCAGCTTACCAGCGGCCGTTCTCTTCTCCTGCCATCTCTTTTTCAATGCCAAACCAGCCAACATAATTGCCTCAGAAGAGCCGGTGGTGGCTGTTCCAATTGAGTTGGTGACCCTTTTACCAGTAGAGTCGATTGTGGTAGGCGCATGCCACAATTTTGATAAAATAGAAATACATCTTTGCTGAAAATCGAGAAGCAGAGGGTATTCATCGTTATCAGCCAAGTTCTTGACGATATTGTCTGTAATCAACTTCAATTGGGTATCGTCACAGCTTGTGTTGACAAACGAGGCAAGGTTCAACGTGGGGTTACCGTCCAAGGTCAATTCTTCCAGCAAGTATTTGTACACCAACTCGCCCGAAGATGAGTGCAGAGGAATTTCATATTTGGGCACCAACTTTTCAGAATCGTATTGAGAGATATATTCCTCTCTGTGGGAAAACTTCGTCTTGACAGAGTTCTTCAAGAGCTTTGTTTCAAGCACTTCGGCGTCGATATGCTTAGATAATGTCATTCTGTATCAATTGACAAGGTTGGGAAATTAAAAATTATGTGGGGCAATATCAGTTAATTTTATCCCTTTTAATTGTTAATTGAAAAATTGTAATACTTAAATTTTCTATCCGAAATTTCAATCAATTACGTCGAACAAAAATTCCAATTCCACTATGTGTATCGTATTCGAGAATTATCCGATATTATTCGCTCAGATTGCTCACTCAGCAATGAAGTAATGTCAATAATAGATCAATTATTTATGTTTTACTAGCAAGCCTGAAAGCGAAGAGACAAACTACCCCATATATATACTATTCCTCAAAACTAATTATGGCCGACTCGGTTGGATAGCCCCTGTGACATGATCCGGTCGTTCCCCATTTCCGAGGTGTCCACGAGTTGAAGGAATTGACAAGTCCGATTCCAATTGTGATACTTCCTATTTCTGATGCTAATTCACCTAAGCCTTAGAACGATTCAAGAATTCCAAACCATTTCAAATTATACTTTTACAATAACCCCTTAAGCTCCACGGCTCCTAAATATGGAGTAGCCATGCATGAGCCATACTGTCTAATCTATGTCTTGGCATGCAGAAGCGACGAGTAGAAGAATTGAAGCAATAGAGATCCAGAAATGTTTTAGAGGAAGGAAACTTAACATGATCATTGTAGTATAAACTTATTCATAGTTCCATTTAGGGATCTCTCTAGGTATGAAACTCTGCGGATTTCACCCGACCATTAGGCTACATGTAATGATTCCCCCAATTCTAATCCCAACTACAGGTGAAAAATCCCCACTTTAACAATCTAAGCAGACGGCCGTCGAATTTCCTCTTTTCTACTTTTATTTTTCATTACCTCAATCATTCATATGTATATTAGTTAGCATTCTCTAAACGAATTCCAAATTTTCTGTAAACAAGTACCAAAGTGGAATTGAATTACTTTTGGCCTATATCTTCAAAGCCCTCCGCTGGATCCGAAGTTCCTCCCCGAGAAATTCCATGTCTGCCACTAGATGGAGCATGTCGTCCGTATACGTCACGTGAGAATCTGGAATTTTTCAACAAAGGTGGATCGAGGGCAATATGGGTGCAATTATAGGCATAGTACTTCTGCATTGAATCTGGCATAATCTGCTCATTACTAGAGGCTACAGGCAACGTCCAATTATGGATTCAACGTCAATATGAAAAAATCATCCCCAAGTGTTCGAATTGTGGAGACGTCACGTGAGTGAAGACTAACATCTCAAACTTCTACAGTCTACATCTACTAGTCTTTAAACCGTAATGCATTAAAAATTAAACTTGATTTTATACACATGTGGCCCTGATGCAGAACGCTGGTTCAAGTTTGCTCTCAATTATACAAGATCAGAAGTATGACATCGTTGAAACGGAATGTAAAAATTTTACGAATTTTTTCATTTCTCAAATTTTCGACACTCAATTCTCACTATTGAACATTTCTGTCTTTAAAGTCCAGTAGCGTTTATTCGACCTCGTCAAACTTTTCGCCGTCGATCAACTCTGGGATACCTTCGTCGGCGGTGGTTGGAGCACCAGCATTAAGCTCGGTAGGAGCCTTACCGGCTTGCAATTGTTCGGCCAATTGTCTCAAGATTTCCAAGTTTTCGGCACCGAGTTGAGGCAAGATCTGGGGAATCAACTGGGTAACGTTCTTCTCTTGAGGGTAACCGGTGAAGGCGAAAGTGTTGGAGGCAGCAGCACCCTGGACTCCGACTCTGTTGAAGTGCAAGACCTTGCCGTCTTCTCTGAAGAAGTTGGCTTCTTCAACATTTTCAATCTTGGTAGCCTTCAATTTGCCCAAGGCTTCGATCAACTTGGTGTCGTCCTGTTCGGTCTTGACCACCTTCTTGGCCTTAACTCTGGAGCCACCGACCTTCTTGGCAGCGGCTTTCTGCAACTTGGCTAACTTTTCTGGATCAACTGGCATTTCTGTTGTTGGAATTGGAATGGTGGAATAAGAGAGATTACTAGAGTTTTTGGATTCACAGTGAAAAATCGTCGACAAAAGTCGAGGCGCACGACTGGTGTGCATATAGAGTGTTGAACATAGTGGAAGCAGAATCGATCGGGAGAGCAGAACAGTGGAAAAGAATTACAACTTCATAGGGATGGGGCGACCGGAAAAACAACTGGAGTAGTTAAGTGTAGACATGTCCAACTGTGTTCCACTATCTACGAAGTTGTCTGTTGTGAATCGCTTCCCCATTGGCTATTAGTCCCAGGAAATCCCAACCATACAAATTTTTCGCAGTAATTCGTAGCAAATCTTTTTTCCTCATAAAAAATCAGTTCTGGTATTCTCACTCTGATTTGAATCTTTTCCAGTTGCCCTGGTGTCACTTCCATCACGTGACGTCCAAATCCAGTAATTTATCACAACTTCTAACCATGGTTTTTCAACTTGGTCCTATTTCTTCTTTCCTCTCCATCGCCATGGCCCTTCTTTCACCATCTGGAGTGGTCACCTACGTCCGCAGCGCTGCGTTCCGTCGGTTCCTTCCCGATTGGGCCATTGCTTTTGCGCTCATCGCCTACTTTTTCATGGTAGCAGAACACGCCCAGCCGTTCCAACGCCAGTTTTCACTTAGTGACTTATCCATCTCGCATCCTTTTGCCTATACGGAACGTGTGACCGGGGTCAATTGCATCTTGATCTCGTCGTTGACTCCCGTTTTCGTTATTGTCTTATTGCTGGCTGCAAAATTCAACAACTCGCAAACCAACAACAAACATGCTTCTCTACACTCGTTGATGCTTGCTGGCTTGGGGCTTGCTGTCTCGCTCAGTATCAATGGCGTAGTGACTGATATCTTGAAGAATTGGATAAGCAGACCAAGGCCAGATTTCTTGGCCCGGTGTGTCCCGAAATCGGGCACTCCTATCGGAATACTCGTTGACATATCTGTGTGTACTGCTCCATTGGGTGCAAACGTCTTGACAGACGGAATGAGATCTACACCATCGGGCCACTCCTCTATCAGTTTCTCTGGTTTGACGTTCTTGACTCTCTGGTTACTTGGACAACTCAAGGTTTTAAAACCCGGCGCTCCTCAGCCTCTCTATAAGATTTTGCTTGCAGGCACTCCAATCCTATTAGCCTCATATATAGCCTTGAGCAGAACTCAGGATTATAGACACCATTTCCTAGACATTATATTGGGTGGTGCCATTGGCAATTTCTTTGCTTTCTACGGCTACCACCGCTACTTTAACAAGGTGTGGTCTGATGACTCCGAAAAGCCATTGGACGAAGAAACTAGTGATCTTTTGCCCCGCTAGCGACAACGATAGCATAGTACGGTTTACACAATATATAAAATTACAGAATGATTACAAAGTGAATGAAAGCACGTTATACATAGTTATTGAAATGGGATATTATAGATTTTTTTCTTGATATCTGGTGTATCTATGAGCTCTGAATTTGCACAAATGTTTATATTAAATGAATACAAACTTTTTATGCAATTTTAACCATATACTGGACACTTTAAAACTCTCGTAGTACCAATCTATATATCATTATATGACACCTACGTTGTGTACACCTCACATTTTGATTTTTCTTCCTGTACCACTGAAACAACTTGGCTGCAACACAATTTTTCTGCCTGATGGCTGCGAAATTATCCAGACAATCCTGAAACAAATTTCAGATGAGGTTGCACACATCATCTTCTGCTAAAACTTATATAACCAGGGGAATGGAAGTACATTCTGTCTTTGTCAAGACTTCAACATATACAGCAACTCGAATAGAACTGAGAAATGGGCTTAACCATAATAAGAAGAGCAAGTCCCGGAGATGGTGATTTAACCATCTTGATGACTATAACTTCCACGTATACCTTGGGGGAGTCGGAGTCCATAACTGGCCCCACTGCTACACCTTCACCCACTTCTATTGTTTTCAAAACTACAACTATGGTAACCTCGGTTACCTCCAAAAGAAGCTCCACTAGTACAATAAGTCAAAGTTTATCGTTAGACTCATCAGAGTCTGCAACGGAAACTTCCAGTTCCATTTCAAGCTCAATCGATGATTCAAGTATTGCCCCGTCAGCTACTGTATCTGATATAGCTCTTCCTCTAAATAGTGATGTTGGGGGATCTGGAAAGTCCACCAAATTAGGTTTGGCTGTAGGATTGCCAGTTTCCATTTTTGCTGTGTTTTTGTTAGTTGCCTTAGGGTTCTTTCTACTAAAACGAAAACTGGAGAAAAAAATGTTAGAATATGAGAATGAATACTATAGTTATCCACCTGATAGGCCACTTGCCTCCAAACAAGGAAAGCCTAGGATACAACCTACAGTTGCGGCCGTTCCAGAAGCTATTCCAAGAATCAAAGAAACTCAAGAAGTCTTTGATGCATCCTCCATTTACTCTACGCTACATAGCACTCCCCGTATAGTACCTGGCCCCCAAAGAAAAGTCACCCGCAATTCCATTGGCAACTTCTTTAAAGATAGGCTTAGCAAAGTAATAAAGATTCAGGATATTCGAATGGGAGAAGAAAGCTCGATTGATTCTAGATTGAATTCACATCCCAACTTACTGCGTTCGTCTATGTTCATGTCACCAGTTTTTCTAAAGAGATTCCACTTAGGAAAAGGTGCAAATAAAGAAAACAAAATTGATGGCAACAGTATTCAACCGCAGTTTGTTCCAATGCCATATTCAGAGCAGACTATTCAACTAGGTGCAGTGGGTAATAGAAGAGATGGAAGATCTATCAATAGAGCCAAGCTGAAGTTGACTCTCCCGCCAATTATAAGTAATGGTGAAAATGAGCAGGAAGAGTCTCGAGTACATCAAAATGTCCATGTGGTAATTCAAGACTACAGAAGAAAGTTGAACGACGAGTTGACTATAGCAGTTGGCCAGGACGTAGCTGTAATTGGTAAGATTGTAGATGGCTGGTGTAAAGTAAGGCTCTTGGGCCGAGATATTGATTTCCTCCAGGGTAAAAACTCCAGAATAGAAGGAGTGGTGCCAGCGTACTGTTTGCAGAAGTTATAGTACAGTGTGACATAGAAGAGGATATGGCAAAGATGTTATAGCAAGAACCAATCGAAGAGCAAAAGTGAAGGAACTAGAGTGAATGGTAATAATGAAAAAAATATATTGTAGAAGTCGGTAAAAATGTTTTGAAGTGTAAAATTTATACATTTCATGTAATAGTACATAGTACATAGTATAGGTAATAAAAAAAGAGCAAGTAAAATATATGGCACAATAGAAGGAAGTCTTTGTGGACTCTTAAGCATCATCACTTCATGATAGAATCATCATCATTACGACATTAACACAAGTATTCAACGCTTGTAACCACTAGAGCCTCCAATGTTGGAATATGGATGCCTAGGAGCTCCTTGACCTGGTTGAGTCTGCTGAATGTTATACTCATACTGTTGTTGTTGATCGTAGCCTCTCATCAGAGCCGGATTCTGGCCCTGAGGTTGTGGGGGAGCCTGCCCATTATTTCTTGGGATAGTTCCACCTTGTTGGTTGTTATGGGGCACCTGTTGATGCGGACGGAAACCTGGAACTTGTTGTTGTTGTTGAGCCTGACGAGCATAGGGGTGTGTATGACCCAGCTGTGGCTGTTGTTGAGGTTGTGGACGATATTGTTGTTGCTGAGGTTGTTGCTGAGATTGTTGATGTTGGGGTCTATGCTGGTTTTGTTGCTGTTGGGGTCTGTACTGCTGTGGAGGTTGCTGACCTTGAGGTCTGTACTGTTGCTGTTGAGGTGGATACAGTTGGAATTGGTTCGATTTCGGTTGTTGCTGTTGTTGTGGCAATGGCTGAATCTTTAGCTGTTGAGGGGGGTATTGTTGACGAGGAGGTGGTTGATTTTGCCTGTTAGCTTCGTTAGAATATCCAAAATTCTGTGACTGTGGATAACTCTGTTTCTGTGGAGCAACTACAGGATAAACTACTTCCTTTGGTTGTGCCTGAGGATAGAAGCCACTCTTTTGTTGTTGAGACAAAGTTGGAATCGACATCAGCTGCTGAAAATTCTGGCCTGAAGCATTGACTCTAGAAAACTCCTCTGGAACTTCATTTGAAGTTCTGACTTTGATAGGAGGTCCAGTTGCTGCTGGTGGTGACTCGAATCTGTGTACCTGGTTCTGAGAAGAGTTAGGGGAAGAAATGAATCTGGGTCTGGCACTCTGCAGAGGTGGATTATACTGGTTAATATCTTCAGGAGCATGTCTCGTGAATGATTCCTCAGAATTCGAAGAGGAACCACTGCTGACTTTTCCAGCTTCAGAGTGAATCGACCGATGATCAGGAAACTCGGTGTTTCTAGGAGTCGTCGTTCCCAGTGGCACGTTGTTTATTGCACTAGACAAGTTGTACGATGGACCCGATTTGGAAATATACGAGCCCGAAGGTTCATCGTGAGAAAACGATTCATGTGGAGGAGCTTCAGGAGGAGGGGAACGTTCATCGTCGCTGGGTTGCAACTCTCCATAGTCTCGTTGGACTCTGGCAGAATGGTCGTTTTTCCCCAAAGCCTTAGAGAACTGGTCGTTGAACTCAGTATACTGGGTCATAGGCGATTGAACCGAAGAGTAACTACTGTTTCGATTGTTATAAGCAGGTACATTTAACGATTGGTTCAATCCAGAAGAATTGGATGACAAAGGTAACAAACCAATCTGTCTTGTTTCGATCTTTTCCGAATTATTGTCATCCTCTTCTTCGCTGAACAAATCCTCGTCATTGAGAGGATAGACGTTTGTGTTTCTGTCGTCTAAGTCTAACTTTCTCACACCCACAGGCAACTCATCTTCTATAAACTGTTCTTCCGAACCGTTCAATAACTCTTTCCTATTTACCTGGTATTGGTCAGAAGGAGTCTGAATAGTAGAATATTTCTGGTAGATATCGTCCAATTGCACTGATTTGTGGTTATCCTTATCCTTCAAAGCAGTCGCTCCAAGTCCTGCAGCCGCTCCGAGCCCAGCAGCTGCTCCAAGTCCAGCTCCAGATATTCCACCATTGCAACCATTAGCTACATTGATAGACAAATCGTTGATGTTTCTGGTTTTGGATTGCGAATCGCTAGGTATTCTCATCTCTGGTGGTGGAGGAGTAGGCAGCAGATAATTCAGAGCCTTCTGTGGATACTTTTGAGATGTTGGAAGTGGTGGAGCATCTCTAGAATTGTACACAGAGTGTTGAGATTGAGTAGGCGTACTAATTCTACTGTTGCCTGGACTACTCAAGGTCGACAAAGCACCTACAAGACCTCTCTGGCTGCCACAGCCTTCATAACCTCTTTCTAACTTCGACAGCATCACTGTCTTGATGTTGGATGTCCAGGCTTTGACCTCCCAGTTCAAAAAATCGCCCTTTTCAGCTAACTGGAGAACATCTTGTAATTCCAAGTAGTGGACAAAAGGCAAAGTTGGCAAGCCAAAAAGCAAAGAATCGGGATCAGTTCTGTTGGCCTTCAAGCGTTTGGGTCTTCCGTAAAGTCCAAAAGCATCAAGCAAAGGTACAAAGAACCGGATCAAGGTATCAAAGCCTGGAACAGAAGAGTGTTGTTCTGGCATTATGAATATAGACGTGTTTCTGTAATCGTCGGCTACTTTTTTCGACACTTTCGTGGATAGAGAGGGCGACTTGAAGTTGATTATGGCCTCCATCTTCAACATGGTGCTATGGTCGATCAACTGGTGCGTCTGGGGATACACTGCGGTGACGGAAGAAGCACCACTAACTACAGCCATCAACTGTTTCTTCTTCTTCTGGTCTGTTTCGAAGAACAAAATTCGCCCAGGAGTGAACGACTTTTTCTTAGTCTGAGACGGCTCTATCACAGCATAACATCGTTTCCAGGCCATACCACTGCCATATCTGATAGAGACCCAGTCTTCGTGATCAAATCTTTTTTCAGCCAAAATGGTTCTTATATCTGAAAGGCGGGCACCTCTAGCAGACAACAACGCGCCCGAATATGCTTCCTGAAGCGACGAATACTCGTAATTCGATAAACGTAAGGCGGAGTACCATGTGATTAAGTCATTGTACGATTTGTACTGTAAGATGTATCTGTTCTTCAAAGTGGTGGACACGATGACGACATTGTCCAAGTTCTGTTTGGCCGCAGGGAGCGACTTCATCGCGTTGTAGACAGCATCAGTGAAGTTGATATAATTTGGTTTAGCCGAAGTCTCCAAGAGAGCATCGGGGTTGTTTCTGAATTGGGCCAAGTTGGCTGCGTCCCAATAGGCGAGCTGGCATCCGGTCAAGATACCGTAAACTTCTTTCCATTCTCGTTCAGCCGGCTTGCCGTCCCCGTTGAGATCGTAGTAGAGCATGAAGATACCTTCGTGGTATCGACGATGGGACTGTGACGAGAGCAAGGTGACAATGGGCACCAATTCGGGGGACAAGCCCTCCAAGTCGTCTGGGCGGGGCGAGTTTAGGCCGACGGGAGAGATGTAGGAGGGGCTCTCTTTCTTCCTAGGCGATGTGGTTCCGTTGGCGGACGAGTTGGAGGAGAACCTCTTCTTCACAGCCTGCATTGTTATGGAGTGTTATGAGTACAGATTATGGGGTACTGTAGAAAACTTGGTAATGCTGGTATGGAAAACGCAGTGGAAACAGAAGGATAGTTAATGGTAGGATACGTGGAGTGTGGGACTGTGGTAGCAGATGGAGATGTAGGTTGGGCTACTTTGCTTGTCTTGTCTTAGAAGATAGTATGGGGAATCGAGATCCTGAGCGTGTCGAACAGATGGCGGCTTCAATAAGAAAAACGCCAATAGCGACTTTGTCGATAACAACTATATGGCAATACCTAGACTAGGAACGGAACTAGAAAACGTAGAGAAACAAAGTCATGAAAAAATCACTTTCCGGTTCTCTGTTCTAAATCATACTGGCACCGAAAAAAAAACAAAGTTGGCTACTCCAGATTCGTCGTGCCGCAGTAAAATCCTGTCGCAACCTCGACGATCTGGCAGACGTTAGTGGGAATTTAGCGCCCATACGTGACTGGTGGCACAAAATAGCAGCGCTAGCGAGAAAATAGTGCCACCCACACCGAGAAATAGCGACGCCCTGGGGACACCACCAGCAGCTAGGGAGAGCTCCCGCTGGAGGAGCTGGAACCAGCCGGTTCCACGTAGGAGCATTCGCCCGCTAGGCAGCGGTGCTTGCTGGCAATCCTGTTGTGCTGGTGCCGATATGGATGCTGTGAATGCTACGCATGTTTTGTTTTAGTATCTGTTGTTGTTATTATTGTGCTACCAGATAATTGTCTTGTATTCTGATTGCACTACCTGCTCAGTCTGTCGTATTTTTCCATCTGGCCTCACTATACAGACCTTCCGCCAGAAACACCGCTATCAAACAAACCTGGATGCCGAACGATGCAGATATTTCCTCGGCGGCTTCCCTGTGATCCAGCGGCGGTCTCTGATTGGCTGCTCCGTGCCTAGAAATCGCCATTGTCATGTGCCACGAAACTTTCCAATCGTCGCGCAGACCACAATCCAATCTTTGTGCCACCATGAACCATCAACATCTCGCCAGCCACAGGATTCTCGCTGTAGTTTTCTCTTCTCGCGCCTGCTACCGGCTTTCGAAACGTAAATCTCCCGCTACAGTCACCGACGAATGCACTGTTTTCTCCCTAAGCCACGCTAGTGTTACTATTGCTTTCTAAACTCACCTCGCGCAAGGAATAACACAGAGAAGGTGCAACTTATGGTGCACCAGCCCGCCCGTTATGCCAACCTGAAACCTTGACAGACGTTCTACGCTATACGACCACGTCTAGTGCCCCAATCCGGTAACTGCTGAAATGGTTCAAATCGAACATCCAAACTGGACATGTTGTGCTTTTCCCAATCCAGTAACCCAATGTCTTCAATGCCTGTCGGTTGCAACGGATGCAGGTAAACAAGCAGTTGCAGGACTGCCGTAACGGCACTCCATTGTTTGTTGTTGATGATCCTCAGTGTGACTAAGTGACAGAGAGATTAAATTGTGGAGTCCATTGTCTTCTGCGTTGTCCTCTGCGTATTGCTTCTGTGGTAACGAACCTCTGAGATTCCGAAGGCTGGTGAAAGCTCTGGTTATGCTTCTACACTCGCCACGATCAGCGTCTCTGAACAATCAAGCACTTCCGGGAGAGTCCACCAACACACCCGAACTCACTACTAGCATGCTGTTTGTAGCGCTTCTTGCTATTAACTTTCGATCTTCACAAAAAGTTTGTTTTTTGGCATATTTTTCGCAACTACGGCGCAAATAATTTTCTCAATATTTTGCACCCATCTCGCATAATCTTAATTAGGTCCTTAATGCATGTATCGCTATTTACAATCACTACTCATTGCAACTCTATCATCCATACATTATTATATACTTACCCAATTCACTACAATCTGGCATCAAAAGCCTTGTCGAAGTCAGTCAACACAAATCTGTACCTGACGTCACTGACGTTAATCTTGTTCATCACCAAGTGAACACCTTCTTCACTGATGGGAACCTTTTCGATCCAGGGAGCCAAGTTGTTGTCGGCGTACAACTTCAACAACTCGTCTGCTTCCTTCATGGAACCAATACCAGATCCAGCAATGATGGCACCACCCAGAAGCAAACTGAATGGAGCAATGGTAATAGGCTCATCAACGGGAGGAGCAGAAACAGTGACGTATCTTCCACCTAACTTCAAGGCCCTGAGGAACGAGTTGTAGTTGACACCCTTTCCGAAACTGGCACAGTTAAGAATCATGTCGAATGTGTCCAAATTAGACTCAGCCCAGTTTGGATCCTCCTTAGTAGCAATGTACTTGGAGGCTCCCAACTTGATGGCATCATCCTTCTTGCTCGAAGTTCTTGAGAAAGCCACTACTTCCTTAGCACCCAAAGCCTTGGCTATTTGAATAGCCATGGAACCCAATCCTCCAATTCCTACAATACCAATGATCTTTTCCTTCAAGTCATAGCCTGCATGACGAACAATTGGTGAGTAAACGGTTAATCCACCACAGAGTAATGGAGCAGCATAATGGACATCCAAGTTGGCGGGTACACGAGCAGCGAAATGGGAGTTGACTCTAAAGTGGGAGGCATATCCACCCTGTGTTACGTAACCTCCACACTTCTTGTTAGGAGTGTTGTAGGTACCCACATTACCGAATTGACAATATTGTTCGTTGTTGCTCTTGCAACGGTCACATTCACCACAAGAATCAGATTGAGCACCAATGGCAACGATGTCACCAAGCTTGTGCTTGGTGACTTCGGGGCCGACTTCGATGACTTCCCCGACAATTTCGTGGCCGACTACCAAATCAGTTCTGTTCAAACCGCCCCAGTTTCCCGAAACAGTGTGGCAATCGCTTCCACACACCCCACAGGCAATAACCTTGATGGTTATGTCGTATGGCAAAAGTGGTTTAGGGTCGTATTGAACGAGTCTAGCTTTGTTCCAGTTTTCAGGCTTATCGACTCCGAAGCCGAGGAATTTTTCAGGCACAGTTGTTGCGTTTGTCATTCTTGGGAATCCTTTTTTTCAATTGACTATTGAAGCTTGTTTTTCAATTTTCCAGTAATAGGTTAGTGGCAAGCCAATGGCCTTAAATAGGGGACCCATCTCAGTGGATCTACGCAGTTGAAAAGTGAGCAACGTGGAATCAGCCAATCAGTATGAAATGGGACAAAACAGATCAAAGATAGTCGTTCACGGACTTACCAAATCAAATGCAATTTTTCCGAAGGCTTACCGAATCAGGGCATAATATTAATAAGCAAAAATTAAAAATTCGCGGTCCAATACGTTTTGAGAAACACCGACGAGATATGTGAAGTGGAACTACGATTATTTCTATGGGGGAGATATAAACCCGCTTGTGTAGGAATGTGCAAACGATTTCGATGTGAGTGCGGTATGTGGACCTTCATTCGACCACAGCCTTGATTTGATTTACTGTACTTGTTGCTAAGATGGTCCAAGAGCTTGGTGTCCACCCCGCAAATTCTCATCTAGTAATTTCCACTAGATTAAAAGAATGTTCATTTTTTTTAATTGTTCTACTATTCGGCAATTCCTATTCTGGAAGCTGGTCTATGTATCATTTTGCAGCCGTCACTACGGGATGATCTCAGATCTCGTAGATCGAATCGCCAACATATCAATGGATTAGTAGTCTTCTCCGATTCCTTGGGCTTTGAGCAATCTGAGCAACTCCAACCCCTGTAGTAACTCTTTTTCGGCCGTATCTATATCCTCGTAGTTCAACGCCGAAATGGCAAACCTGGCATGTTTCTGAACCTTGCTGATCAGCTCAGAAGTGTCCACAATAGCTGCAATGTTCTCTTTTGTTATATGGTGATGTTGTACCTGTGCTGAAGGATGGGTAGTAGACAGCTTTCTTCTACTGGACACAGATGTAGTTCTTTTCTTTTCTGGATCTGGGGGAAACACCTGAATTGATGAGCTCTTATTGATGTGAGTGATATCATCATCTGGTAAATATTGAGGTGCACCGGGCAATTTTATCTCGTTGTTGGTGTCGCTATCCTCAGGTGGAAAATGAGGAACTCCAGGTAAACTGACATCTGCATCTCCATCTATATCTACATTTGGATTTACGTCTTTAGCATCTGCAACATCGTCATCGTCCAAAAATGAAGGTGGCTCAGGAAACCCTTTCGCTTCATTTGTAGAAGCAGACTCATCAGGAAGAAACAGAGGAGCTCCAGGCAATCTGAACTTATCCAGTTCCTCATTCTCTTCTCGCTTGTTAGTGGATGTTTCATCCAAACCAGATAAATCAACCAATTCAGTGGGAGCACTAGGTAATTCTTGATTAGTTTCTTTATTCTGACCGATATCATCATCTTCGTCATTGTCACTATTATGGCTATCTTTATCAATTCCATCATTCTGATTTCCAAACTCTTTATTCAATTCTTCTTCAAGATCGAGATCTGTCGGCTCGTCCTTATAAGCAATTTCATCTTTGATGAGTTTTGACAATTGGTACTTCAAAATTTTGATTTTTTCCTTATTGAGAGCTTCAAACCGCTTTGCATCAGATGCCTTACCACCTGTCAACTTGTTCCAATCCACTGTGGCATCGTCGGAGCTGGTGAAAATCGACAAAAGCAGCAAAAAATTGAGCGTAGCTCTAAATTTGCCTACCAATACTGCTTTGTTTGTACTTCTGGTGAAATCGGACAAGCTTTCAAGACAAGAGTTGAACAACTTGTACGAGAAAGATAAAACCAAACTTACTGATAAAGACCTGTCGTTAAGCACCTTGTGGACAGACTCGTCTTCTGTCGATTTCTTGATCACTTCGGTCGCGTCCAACAATGCAATGGTGAATGTCTGGATCTCTCCCGATTTCAAGTGCAACTTATTCAGTAAGATGTAATCCAAAACGTAGAACTTACAATAGTAAGAAATCACAGGGTTGACTGATTCAAGCTCTACAGAACGAGCAATAAAGGGGTAAACCGACTTGTCGACCTTGAGGGCCTCTGGAACGGAGTCTAGAGTGATTCGGCTCGACATATTATGGTAATGGGAGATACAGATCGAGTTATTTGATTGTGGATGTATTCTGTATAGGGATAAGTAATTAGGTAAAAGTCACCAGGTAGCGCTGCACAAAAGGAATGGTACAGTACCAGACTAGTTAACACGACGAAAAGAATATATATTCAGTAGATCGTATCTCTGTCAATATTGTACAAATTTTCACTACAAAGATTCGACATTGTCTTAGCATCAGCTCTATTCACAAGTATTTAAATAATTTAATGTAGGGAGAGAAACTTCACCTGAAACTTCATCATGCAATCTCCACGATACCTCATATGCATAGAATGCTCTACTTTTGCTCCAAGACCAACTCAGGCATTCTCAAGATCTCTCTGTCGTCATTCTTAGCGTCCTCCTGCAACATATTCAAGATCTTCAGGTCCTTCCACTTGTCTGGTAAAGGTGTAACGTCGTAGTTCTTCGTAGCCCAGTAGTAAATGTCCCAGTCAGGCTCATCCAACAACTTGTCGTATTCGTCTAGCTCAGCCTCAGTGAACCCATTCAAGTACTTCTTGGCGAATCGGGAGAGAAGCAAGTCGCTTTCCAAAATGCCTCTCTTTCTCAGCTGGTAGATCAATCTGGCTCTCTTGATCTCCATGGTTTCCCCTTCTCTCTTTATCGGCTGAATTCTCATTTTCACCGTAGTGTCAATAGCCGGGTTTTGCGGCTTTCCATAATTGGCTAGCGCCAACACAGACGAGCTGATCGATCTTTTTGACGCGATTCTAGTTCTGAGCATTATAGTAATTTTGTGGGGTTGGAGATGAAAAGCAGAAGTGGTGAAATTGAGAAGTGAAAAATTGCCTACTCCATATTTCATGTCGTGCGTGAACAGATTGAGTATAGCGAGCTCATAGTTAGGCTGTAGCAAACACTATACTTTCTGTCGTATTCTCCATTCTTATTTACTTCTTAGTATTTGAACGTTCTAATATATGTCGATCCAAGGATTATCAACCTTAGTTTAGCTTGAAAATTTATAACATATGTACCACTCTTCAGATCCTCTTGCACAATTTTAAAATCATAGCTGGAACTGCTTTTACCAATTGGCTCCACGGTGATCTCTAAGTTCAGATAGGCTTGCTCAGCTTCTGTTGTTGTGTATTGTCAATGTCTATCTGATTTTCCTATCTGTATCGGCATACTCATATCTGTTTAATTTGTTTACAAACCCAAAATACCAATCAGAATTGTATGGGGGGCTCAGATCTAGATCAGCACTAAATTGGTCACTAGAAGCAAAGTGTCCAACTAATTACCATCTAATTACTCATTTTTAAGTACAACAACAGCTATCTTCTCTACTCAATTCCAACAACTTGGACTTCTCATCATTTCTCACCTCACTATTGAATCATATTTATACTGTAGTGCGAATATCAAATACTCCACGCTGGCTGGAATTCACGATTTACTAGATATACATGTCTATAGTGCACAATTTGATATGTTTATTGCTTAATTGTAAATATTCTCAGTATTGCTAAGAACGTCTACAGATGGGGAAGGCGGTGTCGAAACTATCTAAGGACGACTTGAAGTCGCTCCGTCAAGCTACATATTTTGACAAACGTGAACTTCAACAATGGTACAAAGGGTTCATTAGAGATTGCCCGTCTGGACAGCTTTCCGAAGAGGAGTTTTCCAAAGTGTTCAAACAGTTTTTCCCTTTTGGGGATCCAGCAGACTACTGCCACTTCTTGTTCCAGGTCTTTGACGTGGATAGTTCAAAATATATAGACTTCAAGGAGTTCATCATTGCTCTTTCCATAACATCGCGGGGCCTGGAGGACCAGAAACTTAATTGGTGTTTCCGACTTTACGACCACAAACGACTTGGGAAAATCGGTTATAAGGATATGCTTGTTGTAATTATGGCCATATACAAGATGGTAGGCACCATGGTGGCACTTCCTGAAGATGAAAAGACGCCAGAGGCCAGAACAGAAAAGTTCTTCCGTTTGCTAAATAAGGAGAAGGATACCGATACCATAAACCTCCAGGACTTCAAAAGGTTGCTGAAACTAGATCCTACTATATTGAATGCATTGAACTCGTATGAGGGTTTAGTATAATAATTCAAGAACCAAAACTAGCAAATCGCATTAATACTTAGAACTTAACTTGTTCATTATCTTGATCATCCTCAATTTCACGACTTCTGAAAATCCAGTTGATTTGATCAACAGAATTATTGGGTTCAGTTCATTTAATTCTTTCAGTTCCTTGAACCAATTGCATATAGCTGTAAATTAGTCTAGACATCTTGTCAGTACACGTTACGATATTCATTGAAATGTAGGGTAAATTATACATGGCAAGAAGAAAAGGAAAGTAAAGAAAAAAACAAGTGAGAAACGAAGCACCATCTCCAACTACAACACCAACACCAACATGTAAATTCTCCTACTGTTGTCCTTCTACAGCCTCCAACAAGCCGTCCAACAACTCGTCAACTTCATTGATATCTACGCCAGTACAGATACTCACCACCTTTTTAAACTTTGATGCCAATTCGCTGTAGTCTAACAAGGAACTTAACTCCTTCTCTATTTGTGCATTAATTTGCTTGTAGGCATTGATTCTGGCGGTAAGAATCGGAACCGGTTGCAATTGCTTCAATACCTGTTCGTTTTCTCGCAACTCCTCTATCGATTCATCCTTTATCAATTTCTCGTATAAAGGCTCAATAATAAAAGGTTCATCGGCATCGAATTGCTGTCTTTCTACGTCAACGTCTTCTTCTTGATCTTCGGGAAATTCCTGTTTGGTCAACTGAAGCCTATCAGTTATGTTTGCTGACTGGAGCTTCAAGTTGTCCAATTCAATTAACTTCTCAGTGACTTTCCTCGTCATGAAGCGATTGTTGGCTGTGACAATTGTGGCATCGTGAAGGCTCTTGTTTAAGTTGCTGATTTGTTCACGCTTAGCGTTCAAGATGGCTTCGTACTCAACATTGGTATTGGCCAATAAATGTTGTATACTCTGGAAGATTCGGTTAGAAGTGTTGGCATCGGACTCGTCACCCGAAGTTGCCACAGGAGCAGTTAACACTTTGGGAGCTTCGATCTGAGCAATCTCGCCATTGATCTGGAGTCTCTTGTCCAAAAACTCAAGACCAGTGTGAATCAACTCAAAGATGTACTCGTCAAATTGTTCATCAGAATCGGACTTCATCAAATCCTTTACGAGGTCGAAGTCTATAGGCTTGACACCTCGCTTATTGGATAAGTTAACGTCAGCGTTGAGCTTCAACAAAATCTTGACGAACCACGACGACTCTTTCTCTGCAGCAAAGTGTAAACTGGTGTTACCGTCTTCGTCCTGCGAGTTCAAGAGCTTTTCTTGGAAATCCTTGAGACGACTACTCTCGGCTACTATATACTCCAAGATCTTGGTACAGTAGAACTTGCTGCTGTCGATCTTTTTGACGGAGTCAGACGCTAAATGGTGCATAAACGACCACTTCTTGTTGTCTAAGAGCCAAATATCGGGATATAACCAGCCAGTCAAGAGACTCTGGAATATGCCCTTCTCCATGGCATTCGTTACCTGGATAGCAGAGATGAGTGGAGATTCACCAGCGTTGTTGCCTCGAACTGGATTGTTCAATCCCAATTCAATAAACGCGGACACCAAGTTCACTGATGCGAGAGTAGATGCAAAATGGAGAGCTGTCTGGCCCTTCTGGTCCAAAGGGATATCTACAACTACATTGGACTGGTACTTAGACAAAATTGGTTGGAACATTGATCTAAGTTCACTTATGCCTAGCTTACCTTTAGATTCGTCATCCCGTTTGAAAACTTCTCCGAGTTTCACTTTTAATTCGTTGGCTAACTCGTTTTCGGTACTCGTGACAGGAGGAAGAGTCAAAGGGTAATTCACATTCTTAGCAGAGAGTTCATCTACCAAAACATTGATAGTGTCGATATCCTTCTCGAGCCTCTTGGTTTCAGACTCGTCCTTCAGCACCTTCTGCTTCTTTGTAGGAGAACCAGCCAAGCTGACGTCTTCGTCATCATCGCCTTCATAAAAACGTTTGTTGGTTTTGGGAAGCTTGTCAAAGTCGTGAACATCTACAAGAAACAAACCTTTCGTGAACTCGTAGATATCAAACTGAAGAGCAAGCGCTACAGCTCTGTCGTACGAAATCCACAAGCCTCGCAATTGAGAATTCTCGTGTTTTCTCAAGTCCAAGAAGTGGTTGTTCTTTGTGCCAGCTCCTTGCAACTGGATGTTGGTTACGATTTCATTGTTGAAGAAGTTGTCCAACTGCATTTCGTTGAAGTGGCCCAACTTCAATAAGATTCCGAAAAGCTGGGTTACATTGACATACGAGTCTTGTACTCTACGTAAGATCACAACAGTATTATCTAGCTTGCTTGATCCTACCTGGAAATTCAACGTAAGTTGAATAACCTTCTGGCCAGAGTAGATAGCCAGAGAAACTGACGACGAGCATGACGTGGTGAGATGTGTATCATTAAGACGATGCAGAATCAGGTTTGTGGTCAAGTCTCCGATGTGTAATGGCGACTCCATGATTATGTACTATAATATAGCAAGGAAACAAAGAAATGTTATGCAATGTCAATGATTCGAAGCTTGATCAACTGATTGAATCAAAAGTCAAACTATGTTGGTAGCGAAATTGAAAAAGTGAAATGAAATGTAAAGTAGTTCGACTCTTATGATACTCTAGTATAGACGTGCAAGGTCTGAACTAAGTCTGGAAAATCAACAATAATAATAGTTAAATCAAAAACAGCAATGTTATCAATTGTAATTTGATTATATCAATACTCAATGATCGTGTAGAGTTGTCTGGTGCTTCAAGTGCTTTCTCGCTATGAAGTAAACAACTCTTAATAGTTTTATGACGTCGGACAAACGTATAACTCTGGTAAGCGAGTGTAACGAAGCAGGTGGATTCAAAACAATTTGAGATTACTTTTACCCCTACAAAATTCAAAATCCAAACTTTTCTCGTAGATTGTACTTTGTTGTCGAAAAAGATGTGGTACGTCAGTGGATGGGATGATAACTCCGTGGATACTGCACTGTTTTGCACAAAATTCAAGACCTGTCTCCGATGGATATACTAGTCTAATAAACCAAAACTCGTGACTGCTTCGTCCTTTGAATTGCTGCTCTAGACACCCTTAGCTCTTTCTTGAATTATCATTTAGAATTTGTATTTCTACAATCTGCTCGATTTGGAAATTTCAGAACACGTGTCTAACCTGTAAAATGTTTGTCAATCTGTAAAATCGATTATTTCAGAGGGAGGTGATCACGTGACAAATGCGTCCCATTTACTCAAACGAGAGAGAAGGAGTGCAGGTAGTACAAGATCATCCAGATTTCTGCTCCATTAATTAAATGTTTCCATATCAGTTACGACCTAATGAAGTAGAAAAAGCAGCTTAGAGATTCAGTTAGAGAACCCACAAACTCTTCACATTTCATTCAACTAGGAAATAATTGAATTATGTTCCTTATTTAATTGAATTTTGACCTGCATTTAATGAAATCAATACAATCACGTGATCGATCATCTCAATATCAAAATATATATTTGACTTTTTCAGAACTATATTGTCCATTTTCTACGTGGAAACTATCAAAAAATGGACTATTCTGGCCGAGTCAATTCCAAGAAGGGAGCTGGAGGTGTTGCCGGAGCTGAAGAGACGAATGTGCATACGCGACAGCGGATAAAGGAGCTTCTAGCTACACAGGTACTAGACCTTGACAACGATCCATATGTATTTCGCAACCATTTAGGGCTTCTCGAATGTCGATTGTGTCTCACAACGCATGTCAGCGAGCTGTCGTACATTTCTCATTTGGGTGGGAAGAAACATCGTATGGGGTTAGAGAAAAGAAGGGCCTTGGATGAGAAATATAATCAGACCAGATCATTAAACAGTAAGATAAGTCTGATAGTATCAATTACCAATACGACAAAGAGATCGTGGACGAAGGTGGGTAAACCAGCATATAAATTGACCAAGATTCGAGATCCAGAAACGTTGCAGAAGGGACTACTTGTAGATATTAAGTATCCGAAGATAACAGTAGACGAGCCGTTATTTCGGTTCATGTCCTACTACGAGCTCAGTGGCAAGAATCAGAATGTTTCTGTGTCTTTCATAGACCGTGAAAACGGCGGACAAGGAGCAGACACTTCAGAAGCCACAGAGGCTAGCAATTTGCAATACTTGGTGATATCAGCAGAGCCATACGAGAACATCTGTTTTATAATACCGAATGATAAAGAGATAGACAAGCCTGTCGAACAAGGCGAGATGAGCAAGAGCTACTGGTGGTTCTGGGACTCTGATGCGAAAGAGCTTTTCCTCCAGTTTTTGTACAGAGAGAAAGGTGAAGTTGAAAAAGGAGGCAGGTAAGTAAGAATTACGAGATAACCAAGAGATGTTTCTGGCGTACAGCAAAATCATTGATATCCTTCGCTAGACATTATCTGAATAGTAAAACACCATACTACAGCACATGGTAGTTGTAGATGTTGCTTTTACCGAAGCTCGGCAGATAGTTCCGTTCTCGGTTTTTTTGCACCTAAAATGAATCTCACAATGTATAGTAGTTTGTATCATATTGTATTGTGTGTATAAGTCAGAGACCCAAGAAAACCGCATTAGACATCACAAATACGCATTGTCTCAAGGTCTTCTCCATATTTGACAATCCAATTTACATTTTGTATCTCTATTTCTCTCTAGTAGAGACTATCTCTCCCCACTCCAACCTCGGCAATCTTATTTGTATGCAGGCCTGTCCCCAGAATCATAGAGTCTTCATATAGATTTGTCAGAACCGATTTTTCACTTTCAGTAAATAGTCCTCTCAGCCATATCCACTCCTCCCATCCATGACAACACCTTCCGACTGCGATGCTCAGCATGAGTTCTTGCAGCGGTGCAAAGAAGCGTATCTTTTGGTGCAAGGCTTCTTAAACGATACTCTAGAGCATGGTCATGTTCCAGCCAGAAGACCCGGATATATCTACAGCAGCAAACTCCGCCAGAAGGTCAAGGAAAAGGTACTTCTCAGCATAGATAAGTTGAACTGTGCCATTGAGAACCATGGGTATGTATGAAATGAAAAATCGAATCATAACTTTAATGTTCTTGAATTTGATATTGTTCATTCATTTGAATTCATAATCTTCATTTTCATTTATTTCATTCAGAATATGATTCATTCCAGTATAAGATCCAGTGAGATGTGAAAGTACTAACTACTCCTAGAATCGAAGAAATAGCACTCTCCTACAACGGAGGAAAGGACTGCTTGGTGGTGTTGATAATATTGCTAGCAACCATTCACCAGAAGTTTTGTCTTGGTTCAGAGACCGAAGTTCGGAATACACTTCCAGCCGATTACAAGCTCGACTCCATCTATATCAACTCAGAAACTCCGTTTCCAGAGCTTTCCAGTTTCATCCAGTCGTCTACATCGTACTATCATCTCAATCTCATAAGCATCAAGAGCTCGTTGAAGCTGGGGTTTGAAAAGTATCTCAACGAAATAAATACTACTGTCAAATCAATAGTCGTGGGAATTCGCTACAACGATCCATATGGGAGTGAATTGAAATACGAGGATCCTACGGATCATGACTGGCCCAAATTCTTAAGAGTACACCCTATTCTCCATTGGAACTACGTGGATGTATGGGACTTTTTGATTGGGTGCAATCTAGACTACTGCGAGATGTACGATAAAGGTTATACAAGTTTGGGAGGAATCCACAATACCATACCCAATCCGTATTTGGAACAGGGAGACGGATCGTACAAGCCGGCATATACATTGACTGAAAATGCTGACGAAAGAGAGAGACTCGGAAGAAATGTTGTCAAAGACAATATTGGAAAAAACAACTCTACAGGAATAGACCATAGTCAATAGAATAATACATTCACATTAATGTCATATTAAGAGTTCCTCTCAAGGACATAGTCCCTGTTAATATATACTTGAAAGGTAATGAAACTCTGCGATTCTGATACTGTAATGATATCATACTCTAAAGTTTATTATGAATATCATGAACATTAAGTTTAAAAAGATACTTCAAGAATAGCGCACTTGAGTATTTTTCTTCTCTTCGATATGACTGTTAACAATATCACACTCTGAAAACATTCAATTTGAGAATGGTATATGATTTTAACAATTTCATAAGAATATCATACAAAATATAGTATCATCATGGGTTCTCATACCAAGATCAACCGCTTCCTCTTCTTTGGCCACGCGCCGTTGCAGAACTCGTCACCAAAACATTCTTAAAGTACTCTTCGGACATGGGCCCAACACCAATCTTACCCAAAGCTTTTTCAGCACTGGTGGTTCCTACATTGATTGGAACATTGGAAGACTTATTCTGGCTACGCAATTCCAACGTACGCAACTTCATGATCAACTCCACTTCTTTGTGGTTGTTCTCGTCAATCAAATTTTGCAAATATTGCAAGTATTCCACAGACTTCGTTAAAATCTGGCCCCTATTGGGTTTTCCGTCCTTAGTACCGGAATTCTTCATTGCAGCAGCAATCTCGTTCTCGTCGGTTGCCAGCTTGTCCCTTTCGTCGGAGTCCACATCTTTGGCCCTTCCCGCGTTTTTAACATCCTTATTAGTGTCCTGGAAAAGTTCGGGAGGTATAAGCGTCAATAACTCCTGGATCTTCTCGTTGATGTTGTCTCTTCTCTTGCGTTCATTACCCTGGTCCTTGTCGTCATCGTCATCCTCGGCATCGCTGGCGTTATTAGATCTGACAGGTATTATTGAGTTTTTACGTGACTGTGGTTTGCTGATTCCTCCTGAACTGTGACCGCCTGGCTGAAGCGATTGAGATAACTGTCTTCTGATATCAGTCTTGTTCATCTCCAATGAACGACTCAACAATACATCTACATCATCCAGCTTGATGATGGGGATGTTAAGCGATTTTTGCTTGGCCAATTCGGGTACCGGAGAAACAGAATCATCGCCTGAAACTGTACCGGAGTTATTGCTCAGTTGTGTGTTGGATTTGACAAATGAATCCTTGAAGCCCAGGAAATCCATTACGGAGAATGTTTATAAGATTCGTAGAACTGATAAAAAAGTTGCAAAAGTTGATAACTACTACTCGGCGGTTAAAAATATTGTAGAAAGGTATATATATGGAGTTGAGCTGGTGGGTGTCAATTATTAGCTCAATTGTACAAGTGGTGGAGAAGAATGAGAAGTGGATTCTATTATTTACTAGTTACTCTTTCTCAGGTTTATCTATTTTCGGTGTGTGCAAATGCAGGAAAGGTTGCGAATATTTGTATACTGCGGCAAGGATTTCTAACAAATGGATTGGATATGATGACCCCAGTCGATTTTGGGTAAGAGCTCAAAGGAATGGATAGTCTTCAATTGTGATGAAAGAAGAAGAAACGCGGTTCTCACTCGTATTACCTTAATATTCTTTATTTGTGTACATTTTCTACTGCTCTTATGTCTTTCGCTTTCTCACATTTTTGCACCCATTTAAATAGTTACGACTGGGGCAATTATTACATTATTCATTTCTGATATTTACATATTTACTGTATCTATTTACATTAAGTCTATTGCATTACGGCTCGATCCGCATGCTATTTTGCAAGAACTTGAGTCCACGGTACAAATTATCTGCTCTCATGTCGTCTTCTTTGGAAGACAAGGTAGTTCTCTTCTTGGTGGAGAACTCCTGGTTGAGATTATGGTAGTCGCTAAGAATTAGACTGAGGATCTTGAATGTTTCTGAGTCACCAGAGAAACCATTATTCTTCATTTCCATGAAAGCCATCTCGATACTGTAGAGATCAGACTTGCCAAAGTAAATAGCAAGAAGTCTCAAGATTTCGTTGTATGTTTTCTGGTTACAAATCACAGAATAGAGACTGATGTCACTCTTGAGCATGTTGTACAAGCTAAGAGCCAATTGACCGTCGTGATGCTTAAATGTGAGAGTCTTGAGAACGGTGTTGAATATCACCGGAAGAGTGAATACATTGAGGGGAGGTTCATTTTCATTACTGAGTGTCTCTTCAGCAAGATTCTCGATGTACTCTTCATGTATAAGAGACAATGTTTTGTTCTCCTTTATAGAAGACATAAGTTCGATAATTTTGGACTGTTCATCCGAATTGCTTTCTCTAATTGAGATCCATCTCTCAATAGTAGAACGATAGAAATTTACAACCTCAGTTGGTGTTTGCATACTCTCAATATACTGTCTGGTTGGACCCAAAGAATCTGCAACTTTGTCGAAAAACTCCTTACGCAACGTAGCATTGATTCTGTCGCTATATGAATATTCTCCATTTCCACTGCTGTCTCTAGAATTTCTTCCCCTGTAAGTATATCGAGGACCTTTCTCTTCCTTATCTTCAAATCCTTCCAATTTCTCAAGCTGGCTTCGCCCAGATGGGATAGAAGTCGCAAATGCACTCTTGAAGATTCCTTTGAAGAATTCGTCAGTTTTGGCCTTCTTCCCAGTGTCTAGATCTCTATGTTCTTCAAAGTCATGCTCATCTCTCAACAAGGAAAGAATCGCTTTGGATTCTACAAACCCAAGCTCAGTAGCAGTTCCAGCGTCGACATCTTTTTTTGAAGGCGATTCCAAAACACTATCCTCAAGATCCAAGGAATCAAGCCATCTCTCCATATCTTCATAGTTACTGTCTCTAATGAAACTATCTGTACTTCTACTGCTTATCTCATAGTTATCGTTTCTAGTCTTTGAGGGAAACTGTTTAAAGAAACCCTTTTCAAAGTTGTCGCCTTTAGGAAGTTGAAGCTCAATATCTTCAAGTATATCTAAGGACTTGATCAAATCCTGAAACGGCACATTATTCTTCTTGGCTCGTTCATCTCCATACTGTTCTTCGACGAAAGACTTGATGAGTTCAAGATCATCATCTTTAGACGATTTACTTGATGAAAATACATGTTCACATTCCTTGGATAAGTTAACCATTTCAGGCTCATTTCTTTCCTTTTCTTTTGTTTCTATACCTTTCGTATTTTTAATGGAATCACTGTATAAACGTCTTTGATACAATGGAGATGAGACATATCTTTCTTTGCCATTGCCCAATAACACTAGTCGTGTCAGTATTCGGGATCTCGAATGTCTCCATACGAATCTATACATTCTTACAACGCTACTAGTTCTATCTCTGATTTTGCTAAATCTAAGAAGAATTTAGAGTAAAAAGGTCTTAGAACTGAAAATTTTTGGTTAATTATGCTAAATATCCTGCATACATTACTACTTTGCAATTGGTCTTCTCTGTACTATATTCGAATTGAGTTTTCCAGGTAATGTAGTTGGGTCAACTAAATTTGTTTCGTGTCCCTTATGGTTCAATTCCGTTTTCTGGCTCAGTTCCATTGTCTGGTTCAGCTTTGTCAGCTGAAAATTCAGGGACGTCAATCTCTACAATCTCATTTTCAATCTCATTCTCGAGATCTTCTATCTCGTCTTCAATCTCTTGTTCAAGCTTCTCAACATCATTATCAATCTCGCCCATAGTTTCATGTTCCTTTATAATGCCTTCTTCTTGTAGCTCATGCTCTAGCTTATCTTCTATCTCGTCTGGGATCTGGGTTTCGTTTGTCTTATTATAAATCTGATACTCCCTGAACTCTGAATCAACTTGGTCAATTTCCAAATTGGACCCATATGGCTCTACTCCTCTTGTACTATCGTAGTCCTTATGAGGAAGTTTCCAGTCCTCACCTAATCTGTTGGCAAGGAAGCTAGCAATATCGTCACAATAGCCTAGTAAGCTAACGTCAAAGTTGCAGTGGTCTATAGGGTCCTTATTAATGAGAATTTGAGGTACATTCTCAGGCACTTTATCAACAATGTCTGCAACAGGTGCAACTTTCAATGATGTTCCTACACTGATAAGCAAGTCGCACTCTCCAAGGTCGTAACCTATAGAGTCGTGGAAAGTCTTTGGTAAAGGTTCTCCAAAGAAAGTGATATCTGGCTTGAAAACACCAAAACTCTCTGGAATGTAAGCGTCATCATCCTTCTTCAAGAGAGCTTTTCTAGCTTTTATACATTTTGGACAGTAAGGTATCTCCTTTGCCCGTATCTGAGGAAATATGGTTTCTCCCTTGACTTGATATTTACAGGTCACGCAGGTTGCACTAGCAAATGAGCCATGACACTGGATGAGTTTGTCTGGATCAATTCCAGCGTAACTTTCCAAGTTGTCAATATTTTGAGTATAGTTTCTTAACAATTTCCCCTTCGACTGAAGCACTTTGATGAAGGAATGTAACGGACTGAAGATTTCTTCTGGAGGGAGAATCATATACGCTATAGAGTAAAAGAGACTAGGGTCCGCATGGAAGATTTCTAGATCAAACACTTCTTGAGGATCACTTAGTCCCAAGTGTTGCACCATGGAGTAGAAACCTTTCGAAGATCTGAAATCTGGAATCCCCAAACTCGTGGATATACCTGCACCTGTAATCACCAAGATCTTATTGGCCCCTTGGATCTGGTCTAGAACGTCATCGAAAGTTCGTATACTATCGAGTCTTTCTCTGATGGACTTCACCTTTATCATCGCATGGTTAAGCACACGAATAAGGTCCATGATATTAGCGTTATTGGGTGTAGGCATGTCACGAGGAATGAACCCTAGCTGAAGTATCAATCTTACGATATCTTCGCTAGAAGCAGCTGTGGGCAAATACTTTTCAAGAAACTTCAAGTTTCCGTTTTGCTTGAGGTACCGCCTCGTCTCTACGATCACCAGCGGTTCAATTTCGTCCAACTCGCCGAAGGAAACGGGCTCTATCTCTTCGTCTGAACTGTTGGAGCTACCATCACTCTCTAAGTGATTACCGCTGTGGATGAAACCCGGCTGCAAGTCTACTGAAGCTGAATCAGAATTTGAATTGGAATCAGAATTTGAATTGGAATCAGAATTGGAATTGGAATTAGAATTGGAATTAGAATTCTGCGAATGTGAATCTTGCTCTCCCAACTCATGTTTGTGCGAGTTGTAAGGTGCTAGCGACGACGGCACAGAAAGAGCTTCGACCTCGTCATCGTCATCGTCAATGTACCGGGGATAGACTTTAGCTGAAGATTTAGTTCCTGAGTCAACTTCTTCCCCAGAAGAACTCGGACTCGAACTAGAGCCGGCCACTGCTTTGAAGGGAGTCACAGAAAGTGCCGTTCTGTGTTTCTTGAGCGGTGGAATCGGCTGGTTCGGCTCCTCTTCGGGGTCTGAATCGATCAACACCAAGCCGTTCTTGGCCATTGCGAGGATTGTGAAAATGTGCTGTTTTTAAAGCTGCAGCGTCTGAATGTCGCAAGCTTTGATTTCGTCTCTTAATAATCTTTATTACCAGAATTAAAGATATTTCTTAGATAAACGGAGCCTGTCTCTCCAAACTCGGCTAATAGGAATCAGCAAAAAGCCCAAACTACAATTACACTCCCAGAGTCAATCTATGTTTCGTTGCAGTTGCCTAATCCAGTTATGTGGAGAGACATCGGTCTCATCTTTATCTTTGGTGAAGATGAAAATTAGTGTTTGGTCACGTGCACGTGCAGGTACAAATCATTTTGTATTTCGTATAGTGCAACAAGAATGGGTGCAAAATAAAGTGAATGATAAAGGATCCCTTTTTAATCTTCAGAAAAATTATTCGTGAAAGCCAAATTTGTGTGGACGGGGAGATCCTGAATCTTGAAAATACCATTCGCCACGAGTCGTCATATCATCCATTGACACTTTCTCTACTATCAGCTTCTACATTCCCAGTACACCAATCGTTAACATGTCAATTCCGGGATTCATCAATCATCCTGGAATCAACTTGTATCAATCGACACAGCAGGCAAAATCTACAGACTTCACTACCGGTTCTGGTATCAAGGCTCAGGTTTCACCATCGCTCATTTCAAAACTCAGCCAGCCTGCATTTGGTCTTTCACGTGATATGTATTATCAGTTGAAACACCTCAAATAAGAACGACTTGTGAATCTAGAACTAAGACGGGGACCAAGACAACGAGAGGTTTACTTCAATGTTGCCAGTATCTCGAACTTGAGTATCGAATCTCGGTAAATCTCTGAATCTACTTGAAGCTATCTTTTTGTATCTTTGCGCAGCTGACCGCATGGTACCGCCGTGCGGCTCAGCGACAGTTGAAATTGGTTGCTACAGCAAGTTTCGCTACGCGTGTCCAGCAGAAGAAGAGGGCGATGTTGATCTCGTGGCTTCATAGTATCATCTGAATGTAGCCTAGTCAGAGCGGGCGGTGCAAATGGCCAATTGCCCGAAAGGGTATTTTTGGAGAGAGAAATGAAACGTCTAAAAAGTGAAACGTCGAAAAAGTGAAAAATCGAAATAGTGAAAATCCTCTGCCCACCAGAAAAACTGTAAGGAAAGATCTCCACCACGAAAAAAAAAACTCTTATCTATTGCAACTCCTACACCAGCAAGTTTCACTCTTAAATTTCCTCACACCTCATACAAGTTTTCCGGTCAACTTGCAAAATCGAAATCTCCCACATTGTCACTAGCTCTCCCAGCATCGCCCCATTGATCTCATCCACTTCTCGCTAAACCTCGAGCACCATGCCATTCTCTCGCGAATATCTATCGCTCCTGCACAAAATATATTTTCCTCATGTGTCGAGAATAATCGGTCTGGTGAATTTTCGTGGTATTTTCACACTTTTTCCAGTTGTCACCTTTTCTTTTCCATTATTCGTTGTAGTTTCAGATTTTTCTGCTTCAATTGATCCAATTCTCTCTTAGAATATGTTGGACAACGTCGAATTCATCAAGACCCCAGCTGCTGCGCCAACCAAGCCAGCTTCGGCTGAATCAGGTGTGTTGACCTCGGCTTCTCCTTCTATCAATAACCCACCTTTGCCAGCAGATGGCCCCGGCTCCAAGCACTTCTCCAATTGGGCCATGTTGGGCTTCATCACGTTGCTCCCATACTTTGTCTCGTCCAAGTTGGGCGGCGGCTTCAAGACCTGGTTGTTCTTCACCTTGATATCGGCGCTACCAATCATAATGGCCTATTGGACCATTTTATCGTCCTTCTCTCCCAGAATCAATGAAAAAGCCAAGTACCCTAACCGTCCTATTTCGTACTACTTGGAATACCACACTGAGGAATTGAAGGCCAAGTACCAAACTTCCAACGGCGGAAAGGGTACTAAGATCCCAATCGAAACATTCCAGGAACTCTACTTTGAAGGTAAGGTATCCTTCAAAGGTGACTGTTTGGACGTATTGGAATACAAGCATGACTGGGCTAACTTCCGTTTCACTTTGTCTTTGTTCAGATTCTTCTTGTTAGGTATGATTCCTGAAGTCATCATGCACTCCAAGTCGCAGGATGAGGAACAGGTCAGAGAGCACTACGACAGAGGTGATGATTTCTACACCTGGTTCTTGGGCCCAAGAATGATCTACACTTCTGGAGTTATCAGTGACATCGACTCTGAAGAATCCTTAGAGCAATTGCAGGACAACAAGTTGAAGATTGTTGCCGACAAGATCGATCTTAAGGAAGGCGAACACGTACTTGATTTGGGCTGTGGCTGGGGTACTTGGGCTACATATGCTTCTTCTCAATATGGTGCAAATGTGACTGGTATTACGCTTGGTAAGAACCAAACTAAGTGGGGTACGCAATTGTTGAGCAAGTACGGCGTAGAATCTGACCAGTCGAGAATTGTGTGTGTTGACTACAGAGACACCCCCAAGTCCAACAAGGCCAATGGTTTGTATGACAAGATTACATGTTTGGAAATGGCGGAACACGTTGGTATCAGAAGATTCACTGCTTTCTTGGAGCAGGTTCACGATGCTTTGGAAGACGACGGGTTGTTCTACTTGCAATATGCCGGCTTGAGAAAGAACTGGCAGTACGAAGATTTGATCTGGGGTTTATTCATGAACAAGTATATTTTCCCTGGTGCAGATGCCTCGACCCCATTGAGTTTTGTCGCTTCTTGTTTGGAATCGGTTGGGTTTGAAATTGTTTCGGTCGACAACATCGGTGTCCACTACTCCGGTACTCTCTGGAGATGGTACAGAAACTGGTTGGGCAACAGAGACAAGGTCGTCAACAAGTACGGAATCAGATGGTTCAGAATCTGGGAATACTTTTTAGCATCTTCCACCATTGCTTCCAGAAACGGTACGGCTACTTGCTACCAATTTGTGTTGAGAAAGAACATCAACTCCTACAGAAGAGTTGAGTACATTCCTCAACAGAAGGGTTTGCTTGCCCCACTTGCCGCAGGTACCAAGTGGGCCAAGGCTTAGATGTGTTGTGAAAGTACTTGAACAGCTTGAAAAGATGTCTATGACATCATCTACGAAGATTCGTATATTTTATATGAGTAATTCAACGCAGCACAGAATACAAGTGTATAGGAGAGTAGTACGAGAGTGCGATAGAGATCGTATTTGAGATCTGGCTAATGCGTTGCACATTAGTAGAGACAGCGGGATATAACGACATCTACCTGGACTTGTGAGATCGCAGAAGAATAGTAAGGGTATTTAGGAAGAATCTGTAGATGTGCAATATGCACGCAGTCAATCGTTATCTGCCATAGTTAACTACAATAGTCTACCGCAATGCCATAATTAACTACTTCCACTGTATCTAACGACTATATTACACAAATCAACTTCTACAGAGCCCGCCGGACATCCTCCTACGGAGTTGTTGGCTCGGAGGTCTCGTGTCTCCGACAATTGGACTATTACCCATGGAAAGATTCCAGAGTGCACACAGCTCGGACTTCTCCTATGATTCTTTAGTCACCAGGAGTCATGGCCCGAGCCATCGGAGCCCACAACCCCCTATCAAAATAAATGAACAATTCTCACACGTCATTGGCTCGTGTGAAATCAAACACAGCCGCTCATCCCAGCACAGAATCGACGACATTGATCCTCGTACATCTCATCCATAGTCAATGATATCGCACACCTCTATCCCACGTCAGATCGACAAATTTGACATTGGAAATTGACATTGGGAATTGACACTGATAGAAATATAACGTCTGTTCATCACCTATCTATCCCATTACCGTCTAACCCACCAGCCAGTAAAACACAAACCCCCTGGCTCCGCTTCAAGAATGGGATGATTCTAGGAAAACCAAGAAGTCGTATCCTACTGAAAAATCCTTGTGACTCTGACTCCGTCAATGTCGGACTTTCACAGCTCCCACCAGAAAGTATTTGGCCTCGGTCTCGCTGCTTCCGATGATCCGGGGCAGCCCTGCAGACGTCGTCGGTCACGTGCCACAGATATCACCAGCACACGCGATGATTGGCTGAGGGTGCCCACCGTCTGCCGGAACCGACCCCGGTGGCCCGTCCCAGCAGCTACATCACATGTCCTGCCGAATTGGTGACTCGGGCCCGCGTATGTTCCGCTGGAACGAGACGTTTCTTTTCGCCTGCTATCAGAGAATCTGGGGTAACTTTCAGAGTTGATGCCAGAAATCCGCCGGAATGTGAATGGAGTATAAATAGCCCGGGAATCGCTGTATAATGCTTATACTGACAAGGATTTTGTTTTACTCCTCCTCTCTTTTCTGAATCACCACAGAGTTCATATTTGGTTTTCTCGTTATCAGCACTTGTGTAAGATAACTGCAGCGAATCCGAAACTCATTCACCCCAGATATCTCATTTTTCCACCATGTCTTCTCCATTCCCACAAACCGTCGACAAGGTCAAGGGCCTCAAGATCTTGGGACCTCTCCCAGAAGGAGCCAAACACATCTTCAACGTTGAGGCTTTGGCTCTTGTTGCTACCTTGCACCGTTCGTTCAATGCCCGTAGAAAGGAATTGTTGGCCAACAGAAAGGAAGCCCAGAAGTTGAGAGACTCTGGAAAATTACCCGACTTTTTCCCTGAAACTGCTTACATCAGAGACGATCCCACCTGGACTGGCCCTCCATTGGCCAAGGGATTGCAGGACAGAAGAGTAGAAATCACCGGTCCAACCGACAGAAAGATGGTGATCAATGCCTTGAACTCCAATGTTGCTACCTACATGGCTGATTTCGAAGACTCGTTAACTCCAGCTTGGTCGAACTTGGTGGAAGGTCAGGTCAACTTGTACGACGGTGTCAGAAGGAACTTGACTTTTGAAACCAACGGCAAGAAGTACGCCTTGAACCTCGACCCCAAGAGACACATTCCTACTTTGATTGTCAGACCAAGAGGCTGGCACTTGGAAGAAAAGCACGTCACAGTGGATGGCGAACCAGTTTCCGGTGGTATCTTTGACTTTGCTATCTACTTCTACAACAACGCTGTCGAATCCTTGAAGCAGGGCTTTGGACCTTACTTCTACTTGCCAAAGATGGAGCACCACTTGGAAGCTAAGTTGTGGAATGACATCTTCAACTACTCTCAGGACTACATTCGTATTCCTAGAGGTACCATCAGAGCCTCTGTCTTGATTGAGACCTTGCCAGCTGCCTTCCAGATGGACGAAATTATCTACCAGTTGAGACAGCACATTGCTGGTTTGAACTGTGGTAGATGGGATTACATTTTCTCCTACATTAAGTCGTTGAGAAACCATCCTGAGTTCATTTTGCCAGACAGATCGCAAGTGACTATGGCTGCTCCATTCATGTCCTCTTACGTCAAATTATTGGTGAACACCTGTCATAAAAGACAAGTGCATGCCTTGGGAGGTATGGCTGCTCAAATTCCAATCAAGGATGATGCTGAAAGAAACAGATTGGCCTTGGAAAACGTTGCCAGAGACAAGTTGAGAGAAGTGACCACTGGTTGTGACTCTTGTTGGGTTGCTCACCCAGCTTTGGTTCCTGTTGTGTTGAAGGTTTTCAACGAACACATGAAGGGACCTAACCAGATCAATGTTCCTCCAAAGACTCCATACAAGCCTGTGACCGCCAGAGACTTGTTGTCGCCTTTCGTTCCAGGTGCAAAGATCACCGAGCAAGGTATCAGAGCTAACATCATCATTGGTCTCTCGTACATTGAAGCCTGGTTGAGAAATGTCGGTTGTGTTCCAATCAACTACTTGATGGAAGACGCTGCTACAGCTGAAGTATCCAGAACTCAAATCTGGCAATGGGTTACCCACGGTGCTAAGACTGACACTGGCGTCACCGTCACCAAGGAATACGTTCAAAATTTGTTGAAAGAGGAATACGCCAAGTTGGTCCAGTCTGCTAAGCCAGGAAACAAGTTCAAGCCAGCCTTGGCCTACTTTGCTCCAGAAGCTTCTGCTGAGAAGTACTCTGATTTCCTTACTACTTTGATCTACGACGAGATCACCACTATTGGCAGAGCCTTGCCAGGTGAAAAGTTGTAGATTCAGCGCGAAGTTCTGGAAACTAGTGCTGGGTACGATTATCTGAGATTACATATATTTATTTATTCATTTATCGTTTATAGTCGAATGTAATGAAGACATTAAAGACAATAGAATTGCCGTATCTATATCCTACAGCAAACATGTGCTGATTACAAATTAACATAACGAAATTGAAAATTCATAATGCACTAGTAATATACAAGATGAATGCTTTTCTGACTATTATTGATATATCAGCATTATTGCTGGGAATATTCCAGAATTAGCGACCAAATAATGTCCATGGTTCGCTGGATTATGCCCCCTAAGTATGTCTAACCATATTTCGGATCTGTGATTCACCCACTGCAAAATTTAGTAACAGTAGCCGCAGCATCTTCCTCTTTGGGTAGGCTTACTAATTTTTCAACTAGAAAAAGGTTGCACATTCATTCTGAACCCCAAAAGGAGCCACTTCAGAACTTCTGTGTATTATTTCAAATTGGAGGCGATTATTGATTATGAGTTTAAGAGCAACTTGTTCGTAGTTTTTCCCGAAACAGTTGAAGTCCTTAGGAAATTGTGCTTTCTGGAGTTTTCCATTTCAGCGCTCAGCATGAAATACAAAGAATCCTCGTATTTCTCTGCTTCAGTAAACACAGACAGAGTTCTTATACGCCAAGGCATGCAGACTCGGAGCTACTCCAACTTAACGTCTATCGGCCATAATGAAACAGCACCGATAAACTAGTATATGCGGATTAAGCCAAAAAGACGGCTGAAACAACCTTATCCCCATTGGGATTTTGTCCGCACTTTTGTGCCCGGCTTGTTGGTTCCACCACTCATCGGGTACATCCAATACGGTAATACCGGAGACAGGTTACTCATCAAAAAGAAATCAATAGATTTTTTCTGCCTGAATCTGATTATTGCGAAAAATAAGTTCGTTTGTTAGTAATATTAGTAAACGCTATTTTCAAATTCAATTCATATAAAAAGATCTGAATGCCACCCCTATCGAGTCCAGTTAGTTATAGTTATATATCATCAACATCTTAATAGACTTCTCCAGCATCAGCATATATTTCATACTAGACATACATACCTAATAATGCATTTCAAATTCATCAGAGACAGTTTCTGGGGCAGACTTGCCTACCACTTCTCTGGCCACAAGATTTTCTCATATCCAGAAGAGCACCCGGATTACGTGATACCAGAGAAATATACCGAAGAATACAAACCTCAAATTTTCGATAAGGAACTGGTGGATATTGTGCCGGAAGGCACGGAATCCTTGTCTGATGCTTCCAGTAGTAGTGGAACATTGGAAGTAAGAAGTCCACAAATTGTTGTAAGCTGGGATGGTGAAGATGATCCCGAAAACCCTTACAACTGGCCATTGGCTCAGAAAGTTTTTTTCATTGGTGAAATTGTGTTCTTGACTACTTCCGTATATATGGGATCTGCCATCTACACTCCTGGTGTCGATCAAATCATGGAAGAATTCAAAATTAGTCAGACCCTTGCTACCTTGCCATTAGCTATGTTTGTTATCGGTTATGGTTTGGGGCCAATGGTTTTATCACCACTTTCGGAAAACGCTATCTTCGGAAGAACCTACATCTACATTGTAACTTTGTTCATCTTTTTCATCTTGCAGATTCCAACAGCTTTGTCGAAAGATATTGCTACCTTGTGTGTATTAAGATTTTTAGGTGGATTTTTTGCATCTCCATGTTTAGCTACTGGTGGTGCTTCAGTCTGTGATGTCATCACAATGCCATATGTGCCTGTGGGGCTTGCTTCTTGGTCATTGGGAGCTGTTTGCGGACCATCACTCGGTCCTTTGATTGGTTCCGTATTGACTGTTAAGGGCGGATGGAGATGGACTTTCTGGTTCATGGCTATCATCTCAGGTTCTTCGTTTTTGGTATTGGGTTTCTTCTTACCAGAAACCTATGGAAAGACTTTGCTTTACAGAAAAGCTAAGAGATTGAGAGCTCTTACTGGGAACGAGAACATTACAAGCGAAGGTGAAGTTGAGAACAGTAAGTTGACATTCTCTGAATTGGCTATCGACACTTTGTGGAGACCAATTGAAATCTCTATCTTTGAACCAGTTGTCTTGTTGATCAATCTCTACATTGCATTGGTGTACTCCATCTTGTACCTTTGGTTTGAAGCTTACCCAATTGTCTTTTACCAAACCAAGCACTTCACATTAGTTGAATTGGGGGTTTCCTATGTCAGTATTATGATCGGTATTTGGATTGCATGTGCAATCTATATTCCAATCGTTAGACAAATCTTTACAAAAAAGCTTCTCAACAATGAACAACTTGCTCCAGAGGTGTTTATTCCCTTGGCTATTGCTGGTGGTGTCTGTATGCCAGTTGGTGTTTTCATCTTCGGATGGACATCGTCTGCTGACATTCACTGGATTGGTCCAATTATCGGTGGTGCTATCTTTGCTGCTGGTGCGTTCTTAATTTTCCAAACATTGTTCAACTATTTGAGTATGTCTTTCTGGAGATTCTTGGCATCCGTCTTTGCAGCTAACACTCTTTTCCGTTCTGTCATTGCTGGATGTTTCCCATTGTTTGGACATGCTTTGTTCAATAACTTGAAGACCGACAAGTTTCCTGTTGCCTGGGGTAGTACTATTTTGGGCTGTATCACAACTTTGATGATCTTAATTCCAGTTTTGTTCTACATGAACGGTCCAAAGTTGAGAGCCAGATCCAAGTACGCTGGTGATGGCAACTGATTAATGGCTAGATAACTTATAGATTAATAATTAATATACTTTATGCGATAGAATACTTCAATATGGATAAGATATAGTATCTGTTCTTGAGAGCATGGCTGCGAATTTCCAATTTCTTTTGATCTGCAGCATTTCAATAATGCGCGATATTCAAACACCGGTTCTCGTACTAAAATGCTTTTTTAGATCTCAACAGGGCCCACTTTCCATGTCTACAGATGTAAGCTCATATGTCACGGATGGTAGGATAGGAAGTTCGGCAAGAAGGAGAGAAGATATAAGAGAATATCTGAATTACACTGGGGTGACATCAGCTGTTGCACACTAACCATGAGGAGTGCATCTGAAGAAGGAAGGCATATTCCGAATACCGCTACAGCTACGATAGGCGTTTTAAAACATATTAGTGTAATTATATTAGCAAAGCAGGCTAAACAAGTCTATTAAATAACCAATGCAAACGAAGTAAAAAGAATCATTATGTGACGTTTGAATTATAGCAGTGTGCAGAGTGTAGCACACAGATTTCGCAACTAAACAGTCTAGTTACCAGACTTGACAGCAAAGCCAAAGACCTGGCCCAAGAAGGAGCCTTCGAACTTTGGCTCGAACTTGACGTTGCTGGCTCTGATTTCCTTCATGATTTGGGCTTCCTTTTCTTGGGCGGTCATCTTGACGACTGGATGTTGAGGTTGGGAGATCATTGTGAATATATGAGTTTGTGAGGGTTTGACAATTGAGAAACTGTTTACTGTTCAGACAACAAATAAAATACAGACGGAGGACAACCGCGATATTTATATCTTTCTTGCAGCCCGTACGAATGGAAGAATGGGACTACTTGAAAAGATCCAAAAAAAGAAAAACACTGACTCAGAGTTTTTTAGCATCCATTCTAAAGGTAAAGCCTTAACTGCGAGATTTTTCGGACTGATGGACACACAAACCGCCCGTTTAACACGCCGAAAAGGGAAATGGACTGTGTGCAGGCAAAGAAACTGAGATTAGAGCGATGAGAAGCCGGTGGCCCGAGACGTGACTCAGTGCGATATTGGAGTCTATGTGTAGCGGCGAGATGGCGGTACCAGCCGTAGATGTGTGTGAGCTGTTCGAGTCAGCTCACGGGCAATGACTTGCAAATGAGCGATTTATGGTGTCTTTCTGGTTCCAGCTGTTACACGATCTGGTAGTAATTGAACACAATCAAATTTTCGGCTGGTGTGCAGGACTGATGAGACAATTTCTTTTTCTTGACACAGTGCAGAAGAGGGGCAGACTTGGGAGTTTTTCCATCTCATTGGCTATAGCGACACGTCGAGACAAATATAGAATGGGTGGAAGCGAGGGGCAGAGAAAAATTCAAATCCGTGTATGGAAGAACGCCTCAGGACCACAGCGAACCGAGTGGGATAGTCCATCCATAGCGCTGGAGCTGGTTGACATCGTTCGAGACCAGATTCGTTATTGTTGGTGGAAATGGACTGAAATTTGTGAAATCGAAAAATCGACATACGAAATTGCGTTTCTATTTTTCAATAATGCCGCAGTGCCCTTGGCTACTGTTCCAAATAGTACGCTAACGATGACTCGTCATCTCACACTTCCGTAACCTATCCAACTTCCATAGACCCTTAGCTCACGCAACTCGTTATCAGTTATTCCGAAGTTTACTTCATCCGATCGTCCGGAAGCGCTTTGTATATTGACATCTTCGTCCGTAACTCCACCTGCAGACAAATGCGCAGAAAACTGTACGACTAGTTTCCCTTCTGGCGTTTGCTTTCAGTTACCAGAGGAGGGGACCAGGGAGTTAAAGGTTTACACGTGACCCACCCAGATAGTTTAACTCCTGATAGCAACGGCTCTGATCAGCTCGTTTACAAACTCCTCTACGGAGTTAGCTTCCTCATGATAAGTCCTGATTACGAGCCATGGAGCTAGAGACCTTGAGGGGTATCGTCATTTTAGTTGCAGCCAGTGCCAGAACCAATGCACATTAAATCGCAAGCCATTTCCAACTTCCGCGTGCAACTCACTTAATTCACTCAGTTACGAATGGCTATGTCTGACTACAACACCAAGTCCTCTTGTGTGATATACCACTTTGCCAAAGACATAGAAAACCCCTCGGATACGTCCTTTGCTGGAGGCTCGGCTTATCTTTAGCTGCGAAATTTTGCGAAAAAGGCTATACGGATAGGATGCTTGCACTAATCTTCCAAGTTTAGTTTTTCAATGTAAGCAATGATTATTATGATCCCTTACTCTATGTACCTAATGTTAAATATACGCTATTTTAGCGAATACGTTGGTCGGACATGGCTATCGAACCACCTGGTAATCCCGTACCTGGGGTTGATCTTCAATTTTGTGCCATCGCACTCAAATATGAACGAATTGATGCGAATGTAGTCAATGTTGGGGTTGGCTTGCAAGTAGAACAAGGCTACATGTTGCACCTTGTACCACTCGTCGTAGATATTGGGATGGATCATACCCAAACCAAGATTGGGACATCCGCCTGCTCTGTTACCAAATATATCCACTTTCTCTAAACTTTTGAGACGACGAACCAACTCCAATACTTCTTTGGAGTTATCGCCCGGATTCAACCGTAACCCTTTCAATTTCTGCATCTGGTACAATTTCTCGTAGAACCCAGAGTTGTACGGGATTGCTACCAATACGTTGAAGTTGTTACTATCCTGATAGTTGTCGACTTCCGACCGAATTTGAAGAGAGAGCGTGGTCAAACTGCCACTGAAATTGACTATTGCATCTGCGTAGCGCGAGAAGTATTTCTTCTCGTCACTCTCAGAATGTAATGGCACTGTATGGTTCAACCGTATTACCAATTCTAACGAATGCAAACTGGCATATGGCAAGTTCTGGAGGAAATCAGGAACTGTATCTACCAAAGCTTCTCTGTGATCAATACTTAAATTTTTTAAGCCCGTGAGATGGTAGCTGATTTCTACTAGAAAACTCGGTTGCAACATACTCAAGAGCTGTCTTCTACCCATTTCTTGGTCGATTTCATTATGATCCAATACTTGATACTCCGATATTCCATTTAGGAATAACGACTCCAAATTAGGCAAGTTAATTGAGTCAATAAATAGTTTCGCATCGTTTGGACAAACCAATATGTTATCCAATGCCAATAGTGAAAGGTTTGATAGACGGTGCAATTTTGTATTTTTGAATAATGCAGCTAATGAATGTAGTTCCATATCATGCAAGGTAGAGTGGATTGTAGAATGCGAACCTTCATTGGATATACTTTCTACATTTCTGAAAGATATGAGGTCTCTACTGTTAGGCAAGAGAATATTGTTGTTGCTATTGTTATCAACATATTTGTGAAACCGCGATAGAGCCAATGCCCTAATGTTGGCGCTGACTAGAGCAGAATCGTTCGTGTTCACCAATAAGTTGTTGATAATCTTTGTCAATTTTCTTGTATTCTGAAACGGTTGGATCTGGAAATTCACCAAGTTGGGGAAGTTCAACCTGCTACAGTCATCTAACTCGTTGTCCTCAGGGAGCTCGTTAAGGTAATTACTGAACTTGATGTTGAGGATTAATGTATGGACTAGTTCTTTATGTGGCATATTGTACAAGAACTCCAACCGGAAGTTGTCGTTGAGCCAGATCAATTGTCGGAGATGAACGAAATTCCGGAAGAGTTCTATTAAGCGATTGTTCAAGTCGTAGTCGTAGATGTTGAGGGAGTCGGGAAGGTTGATACACTCGAACTTCTTGATGTGAGGATACTCTACGTTTTCCAGATCTTTACACTCACGGCAAAACTTGGTGTTATACTCCTTGATAAACCTCTTGAAGTTATACGAACTGTTGATGTAGGTGCAAGAGAACTCCTTTCGCTGCCGAGCTCTACCTCCAAGATCCTGGCGGGACTCAAAGTGCTTAAAACTATACTCCTTTTCGTTATTAAACACATTAAAATCCTGGTCTATGATAATATATTGGTACAATCTCGGTATTGTACTGCTATAGAGAGCTTTGTTCACTCTTAGCAATTTGATACAGTCGAACTGAGAAAGCTCGTTAGCAACTTTAAGACGGATTTCATAGGGTAACTTATCAAATGTAACGTCATTGGTTACGGGCGATCTTTCTACAGGTCTTGTATCAGCTTCCCATGAAAATGGCGTGGAAGATGTTGTGGAGTCCAGATCGTAGAGAAGCGGATTCTTAGCATAGCCAATCGGGGAGTTAAACAGAGAGATGGGGAACTGGTTGTTTCGAATGAGATTCACAGGAGGCATATATATGGATTATGATATCAATTGAACAGGGGAGTAAAATGTTTTGTAATCGAAATTTGAAAGCGATATCCAGGTGATTGCGAAATGATTTGATCTAACTGTAGATGCTTTTTGTCCACTGATTTTCAGTGTCATACAATTCCTAGACTGTGCTCCTAATTATAAACTCCATGAAATTTGTACCAAGGCACCAATTCCGAGTCAGTAGGTTCACTTGAAAGCTCAAAACCCATCAGCCATACTTACACTAACGCGATGGTCTCAGATATACACGTCTTAAGTAGAACTACAAGCCCGTGTGACTATAGCTATATGCCTTCTCTGTCTATAACCTGTTGGTGGGCCTGCAGAGATTCTGTGGAGATGCAGGTGATTGTGGAGATGATATTGATAAAGAAAATGCTTACATGAGGATCCAAGATTGTAAATATAGATTCATTAAAAAGAAGTAAAGAAGCTAGACCAGTCCGAAATTATTATCTGACCATATTGTATTTGATTGAGATATATCTCTCTCTTTGTATAAATTAATACTTATGCTTGGATCGGGCAATGCTCGCGTGATACAAATCCCGTGACACAAATTACGTGACACAAGACAACAGATGAAACAGCCATACTATGCCGCTCAAAACAACCATCGAATACTCCAACGACAGAGGATGTCACTGCAAATTCAATCTTCCGAGACGAGCCTCATGTGCAAGTTTAAGCTACTTTAAGTACCTTTTGCGTCTTTTCTACGCTCCTTTTCGTCTTGTCTCCTCTTGAAATCTTCCGGCCCCGTCTCACATACGAGGCGGCTATATGCAGCACTCCAGGTTCACTAGTGTTTAAAGGGAATATGCATATCAATTCAGGTCAGCTCGTGTTGAGGCAGTCTTTTTTTACTATTATTGTTTACGTAACTCTTACAGATTCTTCTTCTAGCCATCAGGCTTGATATTACCATTTGAAATTTTGACTATTTGAGTTCATTTAATTGATCATCGACTTATTTGAATTTGGCGATTCAACTCATTTATTTGACTCAGTTGTCTTATATATATTGAAATTGTAGTTTGCGTATTGTTTTTCACTCCGTTATAATTCAACTACCACTACAATTTTTTCTCTCGCAATGTCTACTGAGTCATTAGACGAGAGGCTAACAGCCGAGATCACTCTGCTTTCGACCAAGTTGGTGACCGCTGTGGCCAAGCAGCTGGATCTAGAAGAAGCCGTGCTTCACTTGAGGAAAGAGCTCCAGCTGGCCAAGCTTGAACAACGTCGATTTGAGCTGGACTCGGCTAAGTACAAGGAGTTGGTTCCTCGCTACACAAAGTTGAGAGAGAACTTCGAGGCTACCGAGGATAAAATGAAACTTGCCGAGGGAGAACGAACTCGATTGGAACTCGAGGTTGAAGACTTGACAGCATCGTTGTTCGACGAAGCCAACACCAGAGTCAGCAATGCCGCCAGAGAGACTCACAACTACAAAATCAAGAACAAGAAGCTTCAGGAGGAGCTTGGAGAAAAGCAGACGATCATCGACGATCTCCAGGAACAGTTGAAGGATTTGAAGATATTGTTTATGCGGATCGATAACCAGAAGAGGCTGCATGGAAACAGTAGCAATGCCAATAATAACTCCAACTCTCGCTTGGGCACTCCACGAATCGAGCAGGGCAGTTTCAGTACGTCAGAGAACGGCAATCCCGACAGCATTTCCCATACACCTGTCGAAGACGACGCAGGAGACAATTCTACAACTGCTTCAGGCAATGATATGACCTATCAGCAACAACAGCTCCGTGCGCCCGTATTTTCACCACTTGTAAGTCTGATTCGCTTGGATCTCAATAACTTTAACCACGACTTCAAGGCGTTCGTGTATTTGCTCATACGGCCACTGTTCCAGTTTGACTTTGCCAACCTCAAGAACACCCGTTTTTTCCGTAGAATTTGGACGGAAGAGATCGAGAATAGCATCCTGGTACCACCATTGCCCAGCACCAGCTCGCTCATGAACAGATGGCTGAAGGGCAAGCTGTTGTGGAACTCCATTGTAGAAGGTAGAGCCGTAATCCAGCCAGTTAATGGTATTAACGAAGTCTTTAAATTGGCATATAAGGGCACTAAAGATGGCGAAAGAAGTAAACGTTCTTCTTTGGCAGCAGCAGCAGCAGCTCCTGTAGCGATTAAGGATGCGTGTGGCTTCTGTGGAGAGTGCAGAGACGATATCTTGGAGCATTCCAGATTGTACTATATCAAATTGTTGGAGACTTCCGTCGGCAACACAAGTAAAGAATCTGATACACATGAAGTAATCGCCCAGTACCCACTTTGCAACTACTGCTTGATCAAACTTCGTAACATATGCGACTTATTTGCCAAGTTGCGGTTGATTCACTCCAACGTTTACCATCTCAAACAGAACCATTCATTCGAAGACTATGCTTTTGTATCTACTTCTAACTTTCCACAGTTCAAGAGAACGAGTTCTGGAAATGGCTCGCCTAATCTCCTGGGCTCTGAAGATGGTGTTCTATCCAATAGCTCTTCGCGTAGGGTGGCATTGAGCAGAAAGGAGCAATCGAAGTTGATCAAAATTTACATCATGTTAGCAGTGATAAGAAACAAAATCTTCTGGAGCAAGTTGGGCTTCTGGGACAATGCTTCAAACATCGACGAAATCAACGTGGATGAGATCCATTATGAGACTTTCGAGGAAATGATTTCCACGGCTGCGTCTGTACATTCTAAGGATTCTAGCAAATCCACAGTTGCTGAAGTCCCTTCTACCCCACAGGCAAATGAAGGAAATGCTGTGTTCAAACAGAGAGATGATACTCGCAGTCTGACTTCATTAATGTCGCCTAGAGAAATTTTACACGAGAAAACAAGTAAAAGTCGTAACAACAGTCAAAATGGCACCGATGAAGAAGACACAGATAACGAAAGGTTTGCCGATAGCTCAGACAAGTTTCAAGAAGAGGAGAACCAAAAGAATGGAGACATTAATGTACAAACCAATGCAGACAATAAGCTGTTGCGATCCAGCAAACTGTTTGGATCCAGTAAGCTGTTGAATTCCCCCGTGCAAGAAGCTGACGGATTGGAGAGAAAGAACTCCAAGTCCAAGCAGTTTACAAAGAAGATGAATAAATCATTGGAGCACACTATAGAGATGTTGAAGGAGAGTATTGAAGACTCGTAGAAATAGAACGTGTCGATAACTTTACAAGTCATAAACTTCACGTAGTAGAGACCTTAAGTGAAGTTACAGTTACTAGACTACAACTGTTATCGAACGTTAGAGCAACAGCACGGTATCCGATGTTAGAGCTAGGTATAGATAGAAAACATTGTATCAGAGCATTATTATTGCGGAGTACAATGTATAATATTATTGCGGCTGAAGCCATATTGTAGTTGCGCTATCAGAGTATACTTTGTGCCTAATACGTAGCAGTCTAATTAATCTAGCCACATAACTATAGTACACATAGTACAAAAGTTAAAGTCGTCGTAGAATTGTCAATAACACTAACTAAACAGCACCACAACAGGAACGAGGCGGATACAGGGCTATATTATGCATAGGGGGCAGTTTCTTAGTAGACAAAACAGGGCGGTGTAGTGATTTCAGGTAAGTCATCAAGTGAGCAAAATAGACAACACATGAAACGCCAGCGTACTACTAGCAGAATAGGTCTTAGACTGGATCGTTTGGGAAATAAGAGTTGGTTTCGGATATAGTTGACAAGCCTTAGGCTTGGTTGAGAGGTGGAGTCTGCTGTGCCATGTAGAGAAGAAATGGAACAAAGCGAACAATGGGATTTAGTCTAGAAAGGTTGCGATAATAAAGAGCGAGAGAAAATAATAATAATAATATTAATACGAAGAAGAAACATCTTTTAACGATGTAGTAACACTGGTCAGGGAGAATACAGTCGTAGACAGTTGAGTTGAGGTAAAATAGAGATATGTATTGAAGAATCAGGTTATTCTATAGTGAGAAAAAAGAAGGATTCTGGTTGCAGAAGCTAGACTGGTTTCGCGGTGGAATGGGTGCAATTGACCAGAAAAGACCGGAATACATGTCTACAAGACTTAAATGATACATAGCATGAACCTACAGTGTATAGGGAAAGTATTGCCTTACAGGGCTAGTAAGACGATCTTGGCTTTAGATCTGACAGTTTCATTTATAGGGCCAGCAAACTGTACAAAAACGCGTTCACTAGCTAGCGAGAGTTAGTGCAATATGGCGACAGTCGCTAAAGTAACGACGGTGGCTCTGTGACACAAACAGTATCCGCCAGCACCGGCGCTAGGTAAACTGGGCTGGCTATTGTTTGACAGATCGTGTAGCGTCTAACTAACAATATAGGCAGGTACCACCATTGAACTAACAATACAGTATTGGCACGAAAAAAAGTCAGAAGAATGAAAGATGAAATGTCACTTACAAGAATAGCGAGGAGAGAGAACAGCTGAGACGGGAATACCAAAAACAGATGAAGCCATCGAGAATTTCAGCTAGTACTAAATACATGTGAACGGCTCAGTAACCTCGTGTTCCAACTATGGTATCGTTTGTCTCGGTCGATTCCGTAAAGTTAGATAGTTTCTCTTTTAGTTAGTCTCAGTATTCTCAGCTTGAATAGAGACCGAAATATCGGCAGTAATGCAAGTAAACAGTAAACTGGAACTCAAAACAATTCCAAAACGGCCCCAGTATTCGGCCCATAACAGCCACCCCTCTATCTAAGAGCATTGACCAATAGAGACATTTGTTACAAAGTTTCTCCCTATCAAACTAAACCTCCCGCTATTCCCCAGTCGCCCTGAGGCTATATGCACACGGAAAAATTGTGCGTGGGTTTTACATGTGTGTCAAGATTTGCTAGCCGACTACCATTTCAGATTTGGATACAATCTCACTTACCTCCAGTCAGGAATACGCCATAATCGACTGCTAGGGCTTTCTTAAGAGACTCTGGCGCCCGCAAACACAAACAGGGCCTGTACAGTCTGTGTAGTCTGGCATCAATACCTTCTGAGCTTATATATACCATTCTTCACATAACCTATTGAGTCGAACATCAACACAACAATATTGTCTCGACAGAGACAGAGCGAATAGAGTAACAGATCTTACAGAGTTTACTATAGTTACAACTATAACGCACCGATTCACATCTCAAACACTACAAACGTGTCTTTGACGTCAGTCCTTCAGACCGTATCCTCGTTCGGAATCCCTTATTCAGATTCAAAATCTGACAATACCCAAATCGAGATACAACCCCAACAAGATTTAAAACAACAACAGTAACAATACAACAATCACTGCTGCCATAACTAATAATTTCAACTTCTTCAACTCCATTGTCATCATAAGAATATCTTCTTTCCTCACATCATCAACTCATATTTATCATCATGCGTAGAAAGCCAGTAGACTACAATACGGGCTCACCCTCGTCGTTGAACCCTCGGATAAATGATGAACTCAACAACTCCAGACCGTATAGATCTGGAAATGAAAATGGACATTCCCATAATGACTATCCCAATTCTAATGTCGGGGCTTCCGATCCTCACCGAGCCTCTACCAGCTCGTTCTTCTCTTTGCGGAAGGCTAAAGACAGATACAGTGCTGCTGAAAACTACAGCGACACCTCATCAACGGACTCAGCCAGTATTATCAGCAGTGGAACCAACAACTCAAACTCGGGAACTCCGGCTAGAAGACAAAGCTTAAGTAATATTCTTTCCAAATCATCTCACAATAACCGTTCTACGCTTTCCACCATCATCCCCACTTCACAGGTCACAAACTCAAATCATTCGAGACACGCATCCACATATAGCATTTCCACTGTCAACCCGTATGATACTTCAACGAGCAAGACTTCGTCTCGTCCTAACGGAGGTCTATCTCGTAGATCCACCACTGCATCACAGTCTTCTGTCTCGTCATCAACTTTGATATCGAAGCCAATGTTGTCACATCATGATCCACTTCAGGGTCAGGGTGGCTTCTACATGGAGAAGCCCACGCTGATATTTGAAATCGACAGACTATTCAGAGAGTTGATGGAAAAGAGAGACTTTCGTTCGTTGCCTGCCACGGCCAAACAGGAGATGGTCAACTTCAGTCCCGACAAGAAGTGGATGTTGATCTACCAGGACGCCTTGACCGAATATCAGCGTAATGAGCGTATGTCCCAGAACAAAGATGAGACGTTAACTCCGTCCTATTTCAGTAAGCTCTTGATGTCAAAGAATATCCTGGCTGACCAACTCAAAAAGTTATGGGTATCATTGAGAACTGAGAGAATCTCCTGGGTGAGAACCTTTATTTACGACTGTCAAGGCGACGTCTTATTGCTGACGTATCTTCTAAAATTGCAGCAGATCATCAGTGAAACTGAGGCTTTTGATATTAACGACGATATCTTTGACAGAGAGTTTAATACGCTTACCGCTTTAAAGTGTATGATGAACCAGAAGTTGGGAGCAGAAAGAGTGAAAACTGATGTAAATCTCTATGTAAACGCAATAGCTGGCTCGTTATTGTCGCCTCGTATTGTGACAAGAAACATAGCAGCCGAGACACTTACTTTCATGATTGCCTACTATCATGCTCAAGACGGAGACCAGAGTAAATATCACAAGATTTTGAAAGCGTTGGATGCTATTCCCAGTAGACCACATTTTGAGTACGACAACGATATTAGAAACTCCCGTAAGAAGTTAGTCAGAAGACCTCCTGCACCAGATCAGTATAAGCGATTTGAGTTGTGGATTCATCTTGTGGAAAAAACTGTAGACGGCAAGGGAAAATATATGAATTCCCTTGTTGGAGCCAGTGAGGAGTTCAAGTCAGCTGTTTCTGGAGCTAAAGGAGGCGTTACATCCAGCATAGAGAACCACTTAATGGAGTACTGCCTTGGAACGATGTTGTTAATCAACACTATCATAGACTATGGTGTAGATTATAGAGTGAGAATCCATTTAAGAGCACAATTCAAGGCAGCAGGTTTGGCTAGACTATTCGAGAAGTTCAGAGACTTGGGATATGGAGCTCTCAACCAACAGTGTAACAATTACTTTGACAAGGCAGAAAGTGACGAAGAAGAGTTGAAATCTCGTGCCAATATCAATGAAAATTTAGATTTTGACGATCCGGTTGCATTGGTGCAATCTTTGTGGCAGAGTGTAAAGAACAGTGAAGCCCAGGGACATTTTATTAGTGCCATACAGCATCTTTTCTTGAATCAGAATGAGAAAAAGGACAATGCTGAAGATATGGTGAGAAGTTTACGATTATTGGACGGTTTGATTCAAAACATTTCTATGGTTCATACAACGAATGATGATTCTGCTATGGGAATAGCAATTAATAGATTATACAGCGGAATGACAACAGATGACCAATATAGGAAAGCTGTTGACGAAGCCAAAACCTTCAAGAAGATTGCTCAAGAAGCAACAGCAGAACGTGACGACATGTCTCGACAAATATCAATGGGAGCAGATGGTTTGATTGCAAGATTATCAAATGAAGTTAGAGAGCAAGAAACTGTTTTGCAAAGATCTCGACGTATGAACGAAGAATTGAACCGAGAATTGGATGAATTAAAGCGCAAGCATCTTCGAGAAAAACAGCAGCAGGAGCTTGAAATGCGTGAACTTTTGATTCTGTTGAATAACGGTGCCAACATTAACACAAGACATGTAGATGAAGATGGAGGAAAGACCACTGTGTCTATCCGTACTTCTAACGAACAATTGATTAGTAGGCTCCAGAAACAAATCCGCAGAAGAAACGCCGAGTACAAGCAAGACAATAGACAGTTTGGCACTGTTGTTGAGCCAAGTTCTAGATTGAGGGCCTTGAGAGACCAGATGGATGATATTGAGAATATGGCCAGAGAATTGGAAATGACTGAATTTGAAACTTATGTAGATCCAACTGAAGTTGAACAACCTCCAATAGTCGAAGAAGTTCCTTCTGAACCTGAAGTTGAAGAATCAGAATCTGCTTCGTCTGAAGAAAATGATGAAGACGACGAAGACATGGATGATCCAATTGACTCCAGCCCTTCTAGGCCCGTAAGGAGTGACGACTTGGTGAAATTGGATAGTTTGAGAAAGAAACTTGCTTCTTTGCAAAGTGAGTCGAATGATATCATGAAGTTCAACAATAGCGCAATGTTCAACAAGCAGAAGTACTTGGCGATGGAAAGATTGAGAGAGTTGGAGAATAATTTCAAAGACTTTAACATTGATTTCACTGTTAATGAAGAGCCAGAAACAAGCGACTTTAGCTTTGACTCGACTGCTGAGTTTGTAGATCCATCAATCAAGGCTAAGATCAAAGAAGAGTTAGAAGAAGTACGTTTATTGAAACTCGAACTCAAGAGAAAGCTTGCAGACCAAGACGAATCGAGGAAGAAGCGGAATGCGAAGAGAAAATCTACTACCATATTGGAGAAATTGGAAGCCAAATATTCACAAGGCAAAGTCAAACCACTTAGCTCAGATGTTGTAAAGGGATCTAATGAACCCTCTTCTGATTATAAGAACAACAGAAATGCTAAGATTGGTGGTATGGATCCAGTTTTCTTGAAGGAATTGAGTTCCAAGGTCAACAGGACTGCAGCTATAGATGATTCAAGTACTGAAACAACGGATTTGGAATTTCACGATTCTGTGGAAGTTCAAACAGAAGAAAAGTCACCTAGTTCAAGTCCAAAACTTGAAACTTCGACTACATCATCCTCTACCCCAGCACCTCCTCCTCCGCCTCCTCCTTTACCTCCAATATTGCAAGGTATTTCACTTGCCCTTCCTCCTCCTCCTCCTCCTCCACCGCCACCTCCACCTCCATTCCCCATTTCTATTGGTCAAAATGGTTCAGGAGGACCACCACCTCCCCCGCCACCTCCGCCGCCGCCTCTCTTTTCGCTGATGTCTTCAGGGAAATCCATTGTACAATTCCCAGCTGAAAGCAAACCTTCTCCGTTTGATAATTTCCCCAGACCGAAGAAGAAGTTGAAGCAATTACATTGGGAGAAAATCGAAACTAAGGATAGCAATTCGTTTTGGCAAAGTACTCAGACTGATACTATTGCTTCGGATTTGAAGTCCAAGGGAGTTTTCGAGGAAATTGAACTCATTTTTGCTGCTAAGGAAATTAAGAAGTTGGCAACTAAGAAGAAAGAAGAAATCGATAAGGTCACTTTCTTGTCTAGAGACGTTTCTCAACAATTCAGTATCAACTTGCATTCATTCAACAGTTTATCGGACGATGAATTAGTTGCAAAGGTTTTGGTATGTGATAAGGATGTCATCAATAACCATGCTGTTTTGGAATTTTTTGGAAAGGAGGAGATAGTAGAGATTACAAATACTTTGGCTAGAAATTTCGAACCTTATTCTACAGACTATAAGGTGGATGAACCAGCCAAACCTGATAAGGATCCAAACGAGTTGCAGAGACCAGATAGAATCTACTTAGAATTGATCTACAACTTACAACACTACTGGAAGTCGAGAATAAGAGCATTGAACATGGTAGCCAATTTTGAAAGAGACTACGAAGACCTCGTCTCCAAATTGAGATCTATTGATGAAGCTGTGGATGCAATTAAGCAGTCTAAACATTTGAAGGGTGTATTTGAAATAATTTTGACAGTAGGTAACTATATGAACGATTCTACAAAGCAGGCTCAGGGGTTCAAGTTGAGTTCATTACAGAGACTCAGTTTCATGAAAGATGATAAAAATAGCATGACGTTTTTGCATTATGTTGAGAAAATCATCAGAACTCAATACCCAGAGTATTTGGAATTCATGGATGAATTGTCTAAATGTCATGATGTAAGTAAATTTTCTATTGAAGCTTCTGCTAACGACTGTCGAGATTACACTCAATCCATCAAAAATGTTCAGAGCTCAATTGATATTGGAAACCTTAGTGACATCACATTATTCCATCCCCAGGATCGTATCTTGAAGGTAGTGTTACCAAATTTGACCCGTGCAATTAAGAAGAGTGAGTTATTGGTTGACCAATCTACTTACACAATGCGAGAGTTTGATACCCTAATGAGATACTTTGGCGAAGATCCAAGTGACACTTTTGTCAAGAATTCGTTCATTTCCAAGTTCTCCAATTTCATTAAAGACTTTAAGAGGGTACAGATAGAAAATCTTAAGAGGGAAGAAGAAATTAGAATCTTCGAACTGAGAAAGAAGCTTCTTGAAACTCCAAGAAGACCTGACGTAATGTCCAGTGCTGGCGAAGAGGATGCTGATTCAGAGTCAAATGTTATGGACTCATTGCTTGAAAAATTAAAGGCGGCTGGCCCACCAAAGGGTGAATCATCTTCGGCTAGAAAGAGAGCAATTATGAGGAAACAGCTTATTGAAAACCAAAAGAAACTTAATTCTCCCACTACGGATAAGTTCGCTGTATCTCCACCAGAGGATAGTAGTACTACGACTGGTGCTGAAAACAGCTCAACTCCAACTAAAATTGATGTTGGAAATTCGTCTGATGCCGCTGACATTGACTCTGATGATCCTAGAAGTGACAGCGATTTAGGTTTCAGAGCAAGAAATCTATTGAAGGAACTTAGAGGTGCTAGCGAAAACAACTCGTCGGAACGTTTAACTTCAGCTCAGAGGTTCAGACAGGAAAGATTGAGAAAAAAGATCTCCACTACTGATTCATCAAGCAGCTTAGTTGACGAAGACGGTGAACTGTCACCTTTACCTCTCAGTGAATCAGAATCTGTCCAAGAGACTGTTGAAACCCCTGTTGAAGAGATGATGACATGATATAGAAAAGTGAAAGCTACTAAGTTATTCTAGTTTTGTTAATATTGTATAGTATAATATCTAATTTGCATTATAAGAAGAATCGTATAACCTATAAATAGTAACATATATAAAGGATAACATTAGATCTAAAGGGTAACATTACATTCACAATAGATGCCAATTTCTTCCAAGTCGTAGTCTAATATTGTTCCTCTATTTCCCTTGTAATCGAAGCTTGGTTTGTTAAGCGATAACAACCCAGTACCGCTTTTCTTGTTTGCGAAGGGTAATTCCAATTTCTTAACAAGGTCAATCATTGGCTCCTTTCCTAATTTGGTGGCTTGCAATTTGATATTCAAGTTCTTTAATTCTTCGCTGTTCTCAGCGACATCTCTGATTGAACTAATCTCACCATTCACCCCTATGCAAAGTACAACTTTCTTGGTATACAGCTCGTTCTTGACCCAACAAGTGTGAAATCCTGCTGAGTAGACTCTAGGAATACAATTCATTTTAACGTTTAGTTTTGTCGAATATCTGTTCTGATCAACATCGATAATAGAAATCGAAGAATGCAACTTATCGCCAGCAATGATATTTGAACCCAACTGGGCCTGATTCAAATACGAATTCAGATGCTGATCGCTTGCAATAAAGACCAAACACTCCTTTCTAGATTCGTTGGGACGGTAGATGAATCTGTAAATGGAATCCATCTTCGTTGAGACCAACAATTGGTTATCCAGCTCTAGTACAATAGATGTTACTTCACTGGGTACACTAAACAACGTCATCACAGGTTTTAATCGCTTTTCACTTTCGTCATAGCTGGTAGAGCAAATGGACAGACCACTGGAGAAGATGATTTCTGATCTAATCAGAATGATATTAGTGATAGGACCTGAATGCTCAAATGAGGAAAGTTCCATAACTTTGATGCCAGTCTGATCATCCAGAGAACGCCCCCTTGATATGTCTATAACTTTGAAGGAACCCTTAACAATCTTCATTCTGGATAAATGGGGATCCTTACAGTCCTTTTCAATCGTTGAACCAATTAATATTTTCTTTGATATTCTGCCATTTCGATTAATTGACCAAACACACGCAGAAGTTGGATATTCATTTTCGCCAAAGATGACTTCTTCATCTCTTGATTTGACAGTTCCTTCTTTGTGCTTGAGCATTCTACAATTTTTCGTATCGAAGAACTTGAGCCTGCCTCGAATATTCAGAGAATTAGACATGATGATGAAAATTGATAGATGATCCAAGTAATGAAGCTTTTTGGCACCTTCTGGTATCACAAATTGTTTAATGTTCGGTTCTGGAAAAGTAGTTATGCCATAAGTCAGGAGTCCGTCGTCTCTTATAACAGCAAAATACCTATGCGGGTCGTTCTTCTGTTTTAGATTAGGCAACTCTGTCATAGCTGCAATTGTCCGATCGTACTTATCATCGAAGTGAACTTTTTTGGGGTACTCCGATTCATAAGCATTAAGGATCCACAAACTCTTCGAGAATATAAAAATTAAATTCAGATCGTCATGAGCTGGGCAAAACCTGATATTTGTATCTGAAAGCTTTAGAAATGAATTACATACTACTTCCGCTTGGCTGAATGATAAGTTAATATAGAACCCATCTCTGGTGCTTACAAACAACTTGTCTTTGACAAACATGGTGTCTTCCGGAATTAGCAAATCTTCTTGGGTAATATCAGTGGCTGAGTATGGATTCAAGTTGAGTAAGTTAATTATTACGGGAAGTGTTTCTTTGTTTTCAATTTGTGATAACTCATAAATTAATAATTCACCGTCGAAAGTGCCAACTACCAAACACTCAATGGAATTCAATGTAGTCAACTTCACAAGCGAAGGTTGTGCGGATAATACCATAGAATGTTTGAGTATTAGTATATCACCTTCGTATGTTCCATGGGCATTTATCAATATAGGATCTATGACATAGATTTCTATGGAGACAGCACCAGTGGCTTCAGTTAACAAGACTACAGTTTCACCCGCCGAATCACATAGCAAGATAATTTTCTCGATCAGCTGCTTCAGATAAGAATCAGATAGATCGGAGACCAAGATTTTTGTAGGACTTACTTGAAAGAGTAATTGTCCTTCTTCAAGTGCTAACATTCTTATGTAAAGAGTTTCTTCATTGGTAATTAAGTTTGAATCTTCGATTTCTGCAAATGCTTCAGAACCATTCGTCTGAAATTCAAGCAATGTTGATTCAAAAGAAAATGAGCATAGAACAAAATGAGTTTGATTAAGCTCAAAATAAAACGTATTCTTTGCTTTTCGTAATTTTTCATACGTATTGCTCTTACGATTAGCAGTGTAGCCATGTCGAAACTGGCTTAACTTCATTTTCTTGCCAATGCCAGAAATTCCCCATAGTTCCTGTTCTACTCTATTTCTAGAAACATTAGATTTCTTCGAATCCAAAATCTCTATATCTATCAATGGACACCAGTTCTTGTAGTCTTTTATTAACTTGGCTTCGCTGTAGGGCAATTTGGCAATACCAAACCCTGCTTCTTCCTCTGTGTATAGTTTGGAGAGAAGCAAGTCCTTATTGGAGCCACTATCAGAGGCATAGATTAGGTTGTAGTCGTCTCGGATCTTTTCCAACGAAAATACTGCAACGGGATCTGAAACTTTGATTATGGGTATCGATGATTCAAGCTCGTTATTAGTGATAACCAAAGAGTAAATAGAACCTGAGTCAGTGGCTATAAGAACTTCGTCAGATTTTGGTCCCAATTCTGAGATTCTGTATTCAGAAATGTACTTCGAAGTTGGGAATGCAGACTCTGCTTTCCAGGGAGCAGTAATCGTTTTAAACCCATAACAGGCCGACATGATATCATGAATGGTGACAATTACGAGAGAGTCAACATTTACGAAGAGAAAGCTGGTATTTCTAGCAAGAGATATCACAAAGACGGGTATGACAAAGCTGTTATCCAACGGAAGAGTAGATTTGGAAAAGCTCTTACCTACTCCTTCAGAGTTTGACCACAAGAATAAGTTTATGACTAATCTCTTGAACTCGGTAAACGCCAACGTCAAGAAGATATTATGCTGATGCGCCGTAGTGTCATGTGCAGCATAAAATGGTTCAGCAAAACACGAATGTAGAATTAAACCGTCAACTCCAACATTATAATGCTTTTTGAACAGAATTCCGTGAAGGGTATGTTGAGTTTGGTAAATGCGAAAAGAATTACTGGCGGATGCAGAAACAACAGAAAGACCCGATCTATGTGCGCTCAAGGAATAGCCCGAGCACTCTAAGCTTGGAAGAGAGAGAGAGCTGGAAGTATCCCACCATTGAACTATAAAAGGCTTGAAGATAGAAGTTCCATCATTCGCTATGGACTCGTTAGTCTGAAGCATATAATCTGAGTCTTTGTAGTACCGAGGCACATAGTACATTCGTATCAAAAGCAAGAAGCCTGATTTCAAAGAAATGAGTAGCGAATCTTCTTCAATGTTTGAGCTATCATTTCCACTAATGTCTGCACTGCTACTGTTCCACACTCCTGAGACTATGCACGAGTCTCTGATTTCAGTTTTGGTAGGAAAGTCTATACCATTCACCAACAAAGAGCGCAATTTCACCAACACTTTGATTCGTCGTATCTTTGCTTTATTATGTGCTTCTAGAGCGGATTCTTCGGAAGGATGTTCTTGTTCAAGGTGATTTTGGTTTTGTTCAGACTGTTGAGAGTCTACCTTTTGCAGAAGGAATAAATCTTCATCTACTTCATCTTCACTGAAGACGTCCAATTGCGAATCTTCCTCTTTCGGAATAAGCACCTGGTACTCTTCATCGTTGAACGAGGCACTCAGAAGACCACGAAAAGGTTTGGATACATTTACCTTAAATTGTGGAAAGATATTGGTAATGATGGGAGATGGTAGAAGTGACTGCTTGACAAATAGAGTCTGGGAGGGGTCTGGACAGGCACCGAATTCCAAATTTGTATTTTTGCCATTGATTGGTTTAGAATTGCCAGTCTCCATTATGAAAAGATGGCTGTACGGGGTGGAATTGGCAAAGTTATATGAGTTTGAAGAAGAGAGGTCATCATAGTTAAGTGGTCAACTAGATCATCTTTTAACTGTAAACTGATAAGATGGAGAAATATCGCTAACCTGCAGATCCAGGGCACAACATGCAATTCATGGGACTTTTTGCATGTTTGACTATTTAATGAAAAACTAGCCGCTGCATTTCAATTCTTTCGCAGCTATTCTTAATATATATTTATATATATATTTCTCCACCTTTTCTCTCTTCCTACTAATACATCTGTAACATCTAAATTTATAGATAGTTTTATTATATCATCTTGTCGAATCTTCCTGTTGTAACTTCAGTAGAAATACTTCAAATCTGTAATTTTTCATTCTTCAATGGGCTCGAAAATCTACAATCTGTATGGAATCACTTCCATCGTAGCCATCTGTGGAATTCTCCTTGGAATCGAATCTTCGTCATGGATGAATTTCCTCATATCAAGTCCCTTTACAAACTACTTCGGAGTCATCACAGCATGGGAAAACGCGATTGTCATGTCTAGTAACGGCATTGGTGCAGTTGGTACCTATTACCTTCTTGGAAATCTTAATATCAAATTATTGAATACTAACCACTTATAGTTGGTTGCGTTATCTGTGGAATTTATTGTGACGCACTAGGCTGTATAAGCAGTTTTCAGTTGGCCGGAGGTTTCTGGATAGGTGGATCACTTGTGTCCTGCTTTCTGAACTACATCTACATGGTGGTAATTGGGCGATTGATCAAAGGATTGGCAATGGGAATACTTTCATCTTTGATTCCAGTTTATGTGGCTGAAACTATTGTCAAGAAAGCATCTTCCATATCGTTTGTACAATTAAATGCCGCAATAGCTGGTTTGACAATGTACTATATTGCCTACTTCTTTCCAGTCTTGATCCCAAATGAATACTCATTTCGTTTCGCCTGGGCAATAGAAGCGCTTCCAGCTATAGCTATTTTTATCTTGAGCTTCTTCTTGCCGGAATCTCCCAAATGGTTGGCTACAAAGTCTAGATGGGTACAGGCTGCAAAAAACTTGGACAAAATAAAAACCTATCAAAATGGAAAGCCTCAGGATCAAACAAATCGAGATGATCGTGAATATGTCCTCAGAGCATACACTTCTGGACCAGAAATTCGAAACTCTTCCTACGACAAGATATTTGGCAAGAAGTATTGGAAACATACTCTTCTGGGGATATTAACTCAGGTTTTTGTACAGTTAACTTCTGTTCAAGTTTTAATGAACTACTTTCTATTCATTTGTGAACTATGTGGAATTGAAGAACACAGTCTAATTTTTGTTTCATCGGCTCTGAATGTTGTTCAAGTGATTTTCACTTTGGTTCCAGTGTTCATTTTGGACAACACTAGAAGACGAGATAGCTTGACCTTTGGTCTAATCATATTGAGCGTTTCCTTCCTAGCATTATTTATCATAATTCTCACTTTTGGTGAACATTTTACTCATGAAGGATTAGATTTGCTCTTTCGCTTCGAGATGTTTGATGAACCAGCTTCTGCGGTACTCGCCATATTCTTATTTATCAATGCTGTTTACTCCTCTACTGTACTATCGGCAAGTTGGCTCTATGCTGGAGAACTATTTCCTGGTCCAGCACGAGCAAAAGGTGCTTCAATATGTATGTGTGCCTCCTGGATGGTAAATACTACAATGGGGCTCGTCCTTCCAATACTTTTCAAATACATTGGTCCGTGGACCTTTGCCACTTTGTCATTTTTTTCCTTTTTGGGCGGTATGGCACTAATGTTTCTCCCTGAAACGAGAGATTTGGGCGAATATGAATTATACTCAATATTCAATTTGAATAATGAACCATTCCCCCACCAGAAGTTGGTTTCTACATCAAAAAAGAAAATTGGTACCGAAGGAACAAATCTGGATTTTGAAAGTAAAGAAGCAGTTGTAAATAAACCCTTGTTTGAGCATGCTCTTACATATGAACAACAACAAGGAAATGGGAAGCTTCAAATAGAGTCTCTGAAAAGTGGTTTTACCTCTAGCCCAACATCAGAAACTGTGACAGAATTAGAAACAGGGATTGAACCTGAAACTGCTAGAGAATATATGTTACCATTCTCTTCAGGAACAAATTCTGCTTTAAGACAAGCCACCGACCCAGACTCGTCCCAAGTAGAGGATATACTTGACATCTACACTTCTGGGGGAGCACTCGATGAAGAAGATGCCATCAGTCCAAACACATACTACTCTAGTGATTGGTCGCAAGGGTACCAGGGAGTTCAAGGCACTGCTACAGTAGACCATTACGAAGAAGAAGCACCTCTCAAAATTACCGCAGTGTCTTCAGAAAGTTCTACCCGTGAAAGTACGATGAAATCTCCACAGTCAGGAAATGCATATTTCCATGCCAATAGAGAAGGGTCGCCAATCAAAGCTGGACTCACCTATGAACCTACTACGTTTTTACAGTTTGACAGTTTGCGAGTTGCACTGCGAACTCACCTTCTAGACAGAAAGAAGTCGGAAGCTAAATTGAAAGATAATGGCAACTCGACTTTTCCTAAAGGAGGGGTATTCATTAGCAAAAGTAGAATGGTAGCGAAAACGACCCCATGAAAAGAGATCAATATAACGTTACTGTGACACGTGATCTCTTTGACGACTCAAGTAGTTGAATGTGCAAGCTCCTGCGACTCAACTTATAAGGTTTCTACTGTTTATTCCAGCATCTTAATCCCATACTAGCACAGCTTTATACTGCAACAATGGCTTCCTATAATTCTTTGCTGGGCGGCGAGGTAAGTTTTTTCCTGAATCGCTTTTTCAATCATTTTTTGAATAGAAAATACTATAAATTAATCATAGAAGATATACTAACTATGCTGTAGCCTTCATTAATTGACCAAGACAATCTCATTCAACCAGATGGTACGCATGTTTTTTTTCTGTCTTACTAATATCTTCTTTGTATACTAACCTTTTATCAGAAATGACAGCTCAGCCTTATACGATTCCGGATTCGTCTCCAGCACCTTTGCTGGAACCATTACAGCCGACTGCGAACAAAAGTCAGGCTACGTCAGCAAAGTCACATATGTTTCAAATTAACTTCTATAGATCCTATTTCAATCTAGATACCGAGACATTTTTGCAGAAAATACAGAGAGCATCCAATCCTCTCAATAGTGCATTCACTGGGGAAGATGATACAGATGAAGTGACAGAATTGTACGGGTTTTTCTGGATAACCGGAACTTTGATCTTTTTGATGTTTATCAGTGCCACTGGATCGAATATCTTAGCGAATTGGCTTCATTCCGACCCAGAAGACAAGCCTTATGAGTACAGTTTTGAATTGCTTACGAAATCAATCTTTTTATTCTACGGCTACAATCTAGTAGTACCTTTGATTCTTTATTTAGGCACATCCTTTTTATTGAAGTTTCCCACCACGCTTCCGTTGACTAAAGTCATCTCTATCTACGGCTATACGAACATCTTGTGGTTTCCCATTACTGCTATCAATTTCCTAATTGTAGTTTTCATCAGTAACGAGAAGCACCATTTGATGCTTAATATCTTGGAATGGATAATAGTGCTTGTCAGTGGCACCATCACTGGCTTGAGCAACATCACCAAGTTGAGTGGCTCAATCCACAAGAATTGTTTGTTGCTAGCTAACGGCGATTCCAGCTCTGCAAACAGACAGTATATGACTGTCGTAGGTCTTTTGGTGATCGCTCATGCATTGTTCACAATACTTGTAAAGTTGAGTTTCTTTGGAATTAAGGTGTAGAAAAGAACACTTACAATATGATACACTGCAATATACATAACAATAGATGACAAAGAATTCTACAGCTTAACTACGGGTTATCTAACGATCCTACCTACGAAACAATCACATTCAGAAACAGAGATAAATATTGCTACATAGATCTACCAGCCTTCTCAGCCCCAAGCAAAATGGAGTCGTGGGCGAACCCAGTAATACATGCAGTTCGCAGATATGTAAAAGATTTTCTTTATTTCTCGATTCTCCCTAACTTTTTTTCTCTACATATTCTTTTCTCTTTTCTAACTACCCAAATTTCTTAGTTAGCCGTCTCCTAGATGGAACTGGCAGAAAGCTATCAGAAGAATATTTGATTTGTACTGAATCGATGAGTAAGTTTTTGCTTTCGTGCAGAAAAAGTGTACTGGCGGTGATTATTTGCTATTTACCAATTGTTCCAACTGAATTATCCGGGTTGACAACAGCATTATCGTTAAGTTTCAGCCTTGTATGAGCCTTAGTGCACTATTCCATTTTGAAATGAAAAATGGCTATCTGTAAATGAAATAGGACTGGTTTACTAACTAATTGTAGCCTCTATGGATATCTATCTAATTCAGCTGGCTTTCGTGCTTAGATGAGGATACATATCGACCGGGCGGACATAATCCACTTGTTTGTCCCTTCCTTGCACAATGAGGGAAGGAGTCGCGGCTCAGTGTACAAATTTTGAGGTGCTGACGAACAAGAGTTGATGAACGGTCTTTAACTGATTAGCACAAAAGCATTGGTTGAATATGTAGACGAAATTCGATTTAGACAATTTAAATAATCTTCCTAGATGGCTGCCAAAACTTGTGGCATTTTATGATGAACCAATTTTATTCACACTGTACGAGAAGCTAGCCTTCACTGACTACGACAAAAAATACTGATTTAATGATTCTGATTATGCCACAGCTTGTGCCAGTTCTGTTTGGGAACAATATACACTAGACTAGAATCTTTACTTGTAGTTCGTAGGCTATAATTCAAAATTAGTCCCGTGAAAGGGTAGAGTCTGAGCCTGATAAAGTCTCCTGCATAGGGGTTTGAATGTGAGCCCGCCAAAGATGGAGCTTAGCTCTGCCAATTGGCTCAAGACCGTTTTGGAAATGTATAGGAATGGCACGATATATAATGCGTAGGGCTGTGAATAGTATAGAAGCTTTAAATCAACACTAGCTAAAACGCTAATCCAATTTCCACAGGCTATACTTCTTTGTGCATACATAAGCCCGAGAGAGTGAAATATTATTGTGCAGTCCTCTTGAAAAATCTCGATTCGTTTTGTGCAGCAAATGCACTAAATGTTTTCTACAATCAGGCAATGGCTCCAAATAGTCTTCTAGTTATAGCAGCAATTTTCATACAACACTAGGGACTAGACCACCAAACTGAAGCGGACGTATTGTCGAGTGACGTCTCAGAATTTTTGTCAATTTTCACGAAAAATAGATGTCATTAGCTTGGTCCCTGTTAGCAAGTCCAATGCTACGATTCTTACTCAACAGGACTTGTCCAACAAGTAAAAAGTTCATACGACCTTTGGTACGACACCATCTGCAAATTCATGTACAAACAGATAGAGCAAACAATTTGAAACAACACCGACATCGAATTTACTCGAACCTGAGGAAAGTAGGGTATGGAAATGTGACAAGAATAGACTTCAGATCGATCTCAACTTTGGCTACGGATCCTCGAAAGGTACTACGGAGAAATACTCTTCAAGGCGACTACTACCAGGTGGGGACACTCTTGGAGGATTCGTCTTTGAAAGATGAATATCTTGATGCTCTCAGAGTGGCCGAAACGTTTCTGGATGTAGAAATCGATTTGATATCTGCCAATTATAGCAATCTTTTGGAAGTGATGGCTGGATTCCGCGAGTCAGAAGCTCTAGAACTTCTTGTAGAGATATGGACTATAGTTTTCGACAAGAAAGGAAAAAAGAATAAGTCGGTTCGTATGTTGCAACAGTCGCTATTACATAAAAGACACATATTCGTAGATTTATTAATGGATGCTAGGCGATATGACATATACGAATCCCTCATACAACCATTACTAGAAGATTCTTCATTTAGTGTGAAGCGAGTTCAGTCAGATGACTATATGACAATTTGTCAGTTGAAGTACCAAGAGGGCAACCTACAGCTCAATAGGAATGGAATATTGCGTTATTTGAGAGATGAATATGTACCCATACATAAGAAAAGACTGTTTCTTGAGCGACTTACACGTTCTGGGATCATTCATGCTTCCAATGACGAAGAGCGATATTTATTCATCAAGTATTTCATGGAGTTTTCCAAAGTGTTGGGAGATGTCGATTTGAATTTCTTGAGTCCTCAATTTAAAGTGTACGATAAAGTATTGCGACTTATGGCAATTCCTCCAGAGGCATTCGAACAGCATATCACAGAACTTTACCATAATTTTGTCAAACTTGACTTCGAGCCAGAAGCTTTTAATCACTTGTTGACTTCATTCATGGGCGCAACATCAACTGCTCCAAATTACGTGTTAAAGTACTGGCAGTATAAAGTAAAGCACAGTCGACAGATGGGCTTAGCACCATCGAGAGTATTGAACTATAAAGATTTGAAGTATGCAATGAAATCACTCTTATCCATGAATTACCACAAAGAAGTGGAAGAACTCTACTGGAACTTTCCAACTCTTCACGATGATGATCAGATAGAAGTTCTCTTGGAGCTATGTGCTGTTTCAAAGGATTGGGAGGGACTTCAAAAAAGATTCGAAGAGATGTATGGTCGCGGAAATCTCCCTCTTACCGTACATTATGCTGTTGTTATGAATGCATTGGCTACCGCTGGAGCCAAGCAACAAGTCGAATACCTTTTCAATCAACTTTTAGAGAGAAAACTTGAACCATCGACATCCATCTTCATTTCATTGATCAACAGTAGGCTCTATTACAATGATATTGAGGGAGCTAAAAAGTGTATTGAATTATACCTAAGTTTGCCATTTGGGGAAAAGGAAAAGGATGCGTTGCCCAAATTATATCTGTTGATTTTTGACGTCTACATCAGATCCAGTTCGTTGCAAGAAGTTATGGACTTCTTCGAGACCACTTTGAAACGGGAGGCAGATCTTGGAGTTCAAATTATAAACAGTAAAATAATTGTACAGGTGATAGATATGGCATCATCCAACTATGGATTGAAAGAAATCGAACGTCTCAAGAGTATTGCTGAGTACTTGAACTTGGGTACAAATGAAGTGTATTTGGGGTTGATCAGAACATATACCAGAATGGACCAATTTGAAAGAGCTGACAAAATCAGTTACGAAGCTCATAGGCATTCGGAGATCCCTTTCAATGATTCCAAAGTATACGCAGCCCAGTTGAGGAACTTCAGATTCTGGCAGAAGAGCTCCACTCATAGCGAGAAAAGAGAATACTATAGGTCTAGAATGTCATTCATATGCTTCTTAGCTGATGATATTCGTTTAGAGAAATCTCTTGGACTAAATGCTGGCTTTTTCACTGAAGTTATCAAATATTTACTTTCAGAGGACAAGCTTAATGAAGCATTTGCCATGTTGAAGAAAGTTGAAAAGCTCGAGTTACTCAGAGAAACTCATTATGTACCTTTTTTGAAATATTTCTCGAGGACTAAGAATACTAAGTCGAGAAATGAGGTAATGAAACTATATCAGGAGATGATAGAAAAGAAGATTACTGTTTCTTCGCTTGGTTATGTATTCTTATTGAGGGTACTGTTGCAGACTGACCATGGACATGGTTTGGGATTTAAAAATTCTTTGAGTTTATTGGAAACAGTTTTCAAACTTCATGGAATATCCTTGACAAGAGAAGAAAAGTTTGAACAACCACAAGTACTGGCCTTACTACTATATCAGAACTACGTCAGTTTATGCCGTATGCTTTCTGACTACATAATTATTACGAAAGGTGATTCTGATTTGATGATGTACTTTATGGAACAGGTCAGAAGTAAACTTGGAGAAGTAATAGGAATAGACTTCACTATCACATCGTCTATTGAAATGGCTAAGGTGTATGAAAGTGAGGGAAACAAGGTGAAGTCTCAAGGATTCATTGACTTTGGAATGGTGGATTTGCGACACTTCATTTCCAGGTTTCATGCAAACTACCCATTCAAAGAATCAGAAGAAGTTGTTGTTCCACGAGCATTACTGAAACATTTGCGTACACTTATAACCATGAAAATGAGATCTGATCTGAGAGATGTCTATATTGATATCCTCAACGAGTCTCATGGCTTAGTCACACTTTCGGGTACCCAATACAACCAGTTGATGAAAGATATTTTGCCAACTTCAAACACCAGCATTTTGCATAAGATCCTCTTTGCTTGTGAACATCACCTAGTTTCAGGTAACTGGGTAGAGATCCAAATTATGAACAAGCTTCAATATTTGTACAAATTGATTATCTACCATTTGATAAAACTTTATGGGGAAGAGAAGGTTATGTCTCGTTATTCGATATTGAACAATTATTACAACGTTAAGAGCTCTGCCCAATTAGAATCTGAGTTTGAGCTGCTAATGGATCCTTACGAGACTTTAAAAAATGAAGTCGAGACACATATTAGAAGTATTACCATGAGGAACTACTCGGTTGAAGATGTAATCAGACATATCCCGAAGATATTTGCTCCAGAGAGACATATTAGAACAAGAAACAAAATCTCCCACTCCAATTCTTCACAAATCTGGTGGAATATTAACAGTTATTGCAAAAACGATATACTCAAAGCATACGACCTAATGCAAGAATATCCCAATCTTATGGAGTACTTGATGTACAACAACAGCGCAAGATACCGTATGATTTGTTTCCGAGACGAAATCAACAAAATAAGACCGCCAAGATCAAGAGAAAGCTACAATGATAGACGTTTCCGTACAATAAGGGCACTTACATTACTACTCAATGAGGAACAGCCACATCAAATATTGGATTGAAACCATCCCAATAGCATTGCATTTACACTTCAGTTACTATAAAGTAACATTTGCATAATCTGTATAGCATTCTGTACAAAAACTTGTATATATGTACATAGAAAGACATCTTTTATCTACTTACAGAATAAATCTTATTGTATTGGCTATAGGCAACAATTGGTGCTTTCAGAACAGCAGGCTATTATTAAGCAGGTACATCTTCTATTGGTTGTTTAACTGACTCTTCTTGTACTTCCTGGATCTGTTCGTGATCTGGAATTGGTTCTTGTCTAATTTCTTCTTTTACTTCCTCCATAATCTCTTCTACAACAGGCTCCACTTTTTCAACCTTTTGCTCTTCCTTTTTCTGCTTTTTCTTCTTCTTTTCGACTTCAGAAAAATTGAAAGTTGCCTGCGCTTCTGTCTCGCCGAAAATCAAAGGTCCGATGTATGGCTGAATGTTCCATTCGAGTCTAACTACAGCTTCTCTGCCTCTAAACGACTTTTCTACATCCCAGACTGAATACTTTGATCTTTGATTTACCAAGTGCAACTTGGCATTCTCCTTTGAGATAATGATCTTGTCCCAGAAGGTGACTCTGTTGGACGAACCTTCTGATTTGCCAGGGTATTCAGCAGTGACGTATGCAAATACTTGCTTGGTGTTCCAGTTGAACAAAGGAGAAAGATCGGCATCGAGATCAAATTGGATCTTAGCATTCTCTTTAGGTTGCCTATTTGTGGAACCGTAATTGAAGGAGTATTTGATAGAAGCAGAAGGACTGATAGCACCAATTGATGTTGTATCTATACTCCACACATTGTCCTGGTATAGTCTTGCTAAGGTAATGGCAACTATAGCCACTATGATAAAAACAGACGAAGTGAGCGCCTGGTTGGCTACAGCCTGGGCTCTTGTCACAAGATTGAACATACTGAACTGTGGACGTACAACAATAACAAAAGTATGTGTTTAGTAGAAGAATTGACTCTTGTGTTTGCAACGTGAAATATTCGTTACGTGGCGCGAGTTACTCCCTGTATTTTGTGAATTTAGCGAGAGATTTGTCGTGAGTAGCGACAAATCATGGAGCATTGTGAGAAAATAGTGCGAGGTTGTGAGAGTTAGTGAGAGTTAGTGAGAAGTAGGGTAGTGGACTCAGACAGAATAGATCTGAAGAGAAAGTATTGAGTATCTATCACTAGAGGAGACTTTCCTTGACATCATTATCATTCTGTTTATTGTCTGGTCTTTCAGAGTCAGAGTTTAAAACAGACAAATTAGAGAAATAAAACTATTTTTGAGAAAAGTTTCCTTAAATAATGTTCCAAATCCTATCAAATGGTAAAATTTTGCGACAGTGCAACTGCTACAGTGGACGTATGATTCATGATAAGAATATCTCAAGACGCGTATAGCCACTAAAAGATTTTAACCATGTATAGCTTTTGCCTAACTTAGGTACAAATGAGAGACAAATTTTGCAACCCTATACATTCAAAGTACACAGTAATCTACTGTTTAGTTTATATGCACCACATGTAGTTGCAAAAACTATAGTTAGTGGAATTATCGTACATTCTATACTATTTACATATCGACTAGTCCTTTTGACTGGCCAAGTATTCGTCGTACAACTTCTGCTGTTGTTGGGACTGCTTAGTCAACTTCTTTTGCATACTCTTGGAAACGTCTTCACCCTTAGCATCCTTGGTTGGAATTCCTCGTTCGTCCCAAGCAGAAAACAACGAGGAATCCTTAAACAAGTCTTGAGGGTTGATCTTCAGTTTGGCAAGTCTTTCTTCCTCTTTCTTAGCAGCAGCAGACGCCTGTTGTTGCTTTTTCTTTTCCTTCTCAGCAATAGCCTTCAACTTATCCTCCTGTTGTTGGATCAATTGTTCCTTCTCCAGAGCGTTCAAGAACTTGACCAAGGCAGCCCCGCTGGGTCTGTCGTCTAATGAAACACTTAAGTTGATCAAGTCAGATCTGATGGCATCACAAGCATTTAAGATTTCGCTGTTGTCAGCCTTGCTGATTGCTAAGTTACGCACTACATCACGGAACTGAGACAATGCCTTTACATATGGGAGTGCAATATCTTCCGTAGAACCGGTGCCTTCGCCAGCTTCACTGGAATCAATCCATCCCAAACGGTCACCTCTAGCTTCGAATCCCAAGATCTCTAAAATCTTGACAATCCAGCGTGTTACTTGCAACAACACATCGATTCTCAACTCAGTTTCTCCACTGGAAGTTAACTGGATGTAGTTGTTGGACTTAGTGATCAAGCCCTGGATAGCTCTCAAAGCTTGTGCACTGGCCAAGTTATCATTGAAAGCAACATCAACTTCATCCTGCGCAATGATCATATCGTCATACAATTGCTTTTCATGTTTACTTAATTTCTTGGACACAAACTCACCATCGTTGATCTTATGCTTGTAATCGTTGTTCAATGCACGCACATTTGTAAAGAACTTGGAGAAGGCAGACTCGATGGTTTTGACTTCACTAATCAAGGAATCCTTGAAATCAAGCGGCTTTTCCCATGAACTCAAGGCAAACACTAATCTTAACTGTCTACTACTAAATTCCTTCAATGCCTGTTCAATAGTGATGAAGTTTTTGAGCGACTTGGACATCTTCTGGCCCTGGATATGTAAATGGCCGTTGTGCATGAAGTAGTTTACCCATTGCTTATTGTCAAAGTAAGCTTCAGACTGGGCCAACTCGTTATCGTGATGTGGGAAACACAAATCGATACCTCCAGAGTGGATATCCATTGTCTGTCCCGTGATGTCAGAAGCCATAACAGAACATTCAATATGCCATCCGGGTCTGCCTTCACCCCACTTCGATGGCCAAGATGGTTCACCGGGCTTCGAAGCCTTCCACAATGCAAAGTCAGCTGCACTCTTCTTTGTATCTTGACCAGTAGTTAAGGATCCTTCACCATCGTTGATCAACGACATGTCTCCTTTGTTCCAAGGCTGAAGTTTAGCGTAGTCGTGGTTGGGGTCATTTTCAAACTTGGCAGTGTCAAAGTAGACTGATCCGTCTTTGGTTGCATAGCCAAAGCCATTCTCTATGATCTTGTCTACGAATTCAATGATGTCAGGAATATACTCAGACACTCTAGTTGTGATGGTGGAGGGCAATACATTCAATCTGGCCATATCCTGGTCAAATTTATTCTCCCAGTAAGAAGGCAACTTTCTGAAGATAGAGGGATCGTTTACACTGGAGCCGTACTCCTTATCCAACAGTGGTGTGGCAACCTCCTTGATACTCTCAAGGTACTCAACAATTGGCGTAGCCAAAGCATCACTAGAGTAGATGGCACCATGTGCCGTTCTAGCTGCTTTCAAGTACATGGGATATTTGGGCTTGTCCTTAGCAATGTCCTGAACATTGGTAGCAATAGAATCAGCCCAAGTGATGAGCTCACTTTTTATATCTTTACCAGTGAATTCAGTCAAGTTGTTCTCTACATAAGCCGCCAAGTACCCCTCAGACTTCGAGATTAACTCAGAATTCACTTCCTTATACACTTCAGACAACTTTTGTTCAAAAAGATACAGTTGACGAGCTGCGATGATGATCTTATCGTCGATGTCGGTGACATTCTGAATGAAGTTGATGTTGTAGCCAAAGTAGTCCTGAAGAATTCTTCTACAGATATCGGTAGAAACGTAGTTTCTAGCATGGCCCATATGCGAGTGGTCGTACACGGTAGGTCCACAACAGTACCACGAGATGTGACCAGGTACAATGGGTACAAAGTCAGTCTTCGACCTGGTTAAAGAGTTGTAGATTTTCAATACTGGTTTTTCCTCAGCAGAAGGCCGTGGCAGGTGCCATTCCGGTTGAGTCACTGGCGTTTTCTTAACTGTGGACATGGCAATGAGTCGTGTGAACAGCTTACGGAGCAGATTCATAAACGAACTTCTAGCTGTGGAAAGATACATGGTTTTATATATAGTGGTGCAAAAATGTAGATATTATGAGTCGACGGAGTGCGTGGCCTGAATCACGTGTATAGATAGGTCGAGATCTACTGAAGATCTACTTCGGCAATGGTAACAGTAGAGACTAGTGGGCAATTGAATGTCAACGACGAATATGAGTAGTCAGAGAAGGCTAATTTACTTGTCTTAGTCATTGCTCATCGGGAGCCATCGAAACCATTTGTGCTCATCTCCAAGCGTAACGAGAATGAAAGATTACTGAGAACTACGGATAAACTGCGATAGAAAACTACTTCCACAAGTGTAAGGCTTTCATAAACATTTATCAGACATTTGTTTGGTCGCATGCTGCAGTCAGACCATTATGAAACTAGGCGTGTTTCGATCTGACTACTCTAGAACGCAAATTATGGGTCATCATGAAATGTTGACGACAGTCCTGTTGTGGTGGATCACGGGGCTAGATGCTTCCAGCACGGCGCTGACTACAACAGGTCTGAAGTTGGTGTACGAAGGTCTGTTTGACTTGCATTCATTAAAAATAGTACATAGCTAAGTACTGGTCAAGATGTTGGAGGCTCTAAATAAAGAAAAAGTGAAATGAATACAGCGTATTCTGAGATCCTTAACTATGGAGCAGCTGAAAAATTAACTACGATTTACCGTGTCTCCTGTGTATATGCCAAATTCCTTAACTATGCAAAGAAGACAGTCCTAATATATAGGTCACGTGTCATATAGACGAGACTGAAACCTATGTTAGGGTTACAACCCTAATTCTCCACGTGACAGCAGATTCACCCATCGCAAATTTTTCAGTCGCACCTACTTTTCTCGTTAACTATGGATACTGTGACCTGTGTGCAGGTGACGGTCGCTGTCTGAGAAAAAAATTCAATCTAGTCTATGTATTAGAGGATTTATCAACTTCATTTTGCTCTTGTTAGTTCAGATATACTTAATTACACACAACCAAAGATGTCCTCCTTCTCTACTGTTAAAGCTTCCAACTGGAGATACGTTGAATTAGGCCGTGTTGTTTTGGTTAACAACAAGGACTTGGCCACCGTCGTTGAAATCATCGACCAAAAGAGAGTATGTATTTGAACACAGAAAGTAGAATTCAAGAATAGAAAACGAACTAAGAGGAACACATCCCAAAAAACGAACCAAACCATAAATAATCATCGCATCATATCCAAAAGTGAAGCAGAATGCTGTTATATTTTTGTTTATCCTTCATTTTCAGTTTTTGTCAGTGCCGCTCTCTAAACGAGTTGATAAATTTCATTTGGCATAAAAGCAAAATTTTCAAAGCTGAGTCGATGCCAGCAAATTTACTTTCGTCCTCAAGACTATCCAGTAGTCATAGACAGATTGCATGATCAAATGGAGAACTTCTAAAATTCTTGTTCATAGCATCGAATGAAAAATTACCAGATATCACAAGTAGCAATTAGCTCCAGAGCTCAAACGCATTCTTTCTTGAATTATACTTAACAGTCATTGACGACTGACAGAATTCACGAACATTATACTAACAATTTTCTAGGTCTTGATTGATGGTCCAAAGATCCAAAGACAAGCCGTTGCTTTAGCTAAGGTTGTCTTGACCCCAATTGTTTTGCCAAACTTGCCAAGAGGTTCCAGAACTGCCACCGTTACCAAGAAGTGGACTGCTGCTGAAATCGACTCCAAGTGGGCTGCTACTTCTTGGGCTAAGAAGTTAGCTGCTAGAGAAAGAAGATCGCAATTGTCTGACTTCGAAAGATTCCAAGTGTTAGTCTTGAAGAAACAAAGAAGATTCGCTGTCAAGAAGGCTATCGCCAAGGCTTAAACATTCTAAAAATCTACTGATCAAATCTTTTCATATCTTATATGTGTGTATTCTTAGTTTAATTAGTTTGAGGGTATCATAGTTAGGTTTTTTTAATGTTAACGTTCCATAATTTTGTATAGAAACAAAAATATCACATCCAAAAACTATTTATTAGTCTACGGTGTAGCCTTCTAATAAATCTTCTTTTTACAATCTAACATATATACAAGAGTTACTATAAACAAGATATGTACTTTCTACTCTATTTTTTAGCAGCCAAAGACTTTTGGTACTCGGCAATTAACTCTCTTTGCAACTGTGGAGAGGTTTGACTGTACTTGCAGAATTCCAAAGAGAATTCACCCTTACCTTGAGTACAAGCTCTCAAGGAAGTGGAGAAACCGAACATGGAGTTCAAGGAACATTCAGCAGTGACAGTGAACTCGTCTTGACCGTTAACGGTTTCCAAGATCATACCTCCCAACTTGTTGACCAAACCAACGACCGAACCTTGGAATTCATTAGGAGCACTTACTTCAACAGACATGATGGGTTCCAAAACGACAGGCTGAGCTTCCAAGAAAGCTTGCTTGAATGCACCTTGAGTGGCAGTTCTAAATGACATTTCAGAAGAATCAACGACGTGGGTTTGACCGTCGTTGATGTGCATGTGAACACCCAATACCTTGTGACCAACCAATGGACCCTTCTCCAAGCAGTCTTCGAAACCCTTGGAACAGGCAAATAAGAACTTTTCAGGAATCTTACCACCTACAATATGTTGAGAGAACTTGTTTTCACCTTCAAGAGGAGAAAATTCTCCCATGACTCTACCATATTGACCAGATCCACCAGATTGTTTCTTGTGAGTGTAGTCGAATGTCGTAGGAGCAGTAATCGATTCTCTATAGGAAACCTGAGGCTTTCCTGTAATGCATTCTACGCCGTACTCACGTTTGATTCTTTCCACGTAGATTTCCAAGTGCAACTCACCCATACCGGAAATAATGGTTTCCTTGGATTCTGGGTCGAACTTGACTCTGAATGTAGGATCTTCTTTCTGGAATCTGTTCATAGCTTTAGAGAAAGCACCGTTATCCTTTGACTTTGGAGCAATCGACAAAGATATAACGGCTTCTGGCACAAACATGGAACTCATTGCAATAAGCTGGTCACTACTGGCACTCATAAAGGTATCACCAGACGCACAGTCAATACCAAATGTAGCACAAATTTCTCCAGGACCAACTTCACTAACATCTTGCATGTCATTGGAGTGCATTCTGACCAATCTGGCGACCTTGACCTTCTTGCCGCTCTTGACGTGAGTCATGTAAGAGCCCTTCTTCAACTTACCCTGGTAAACTCTAATGTAAGTCAATTGGCCATACTGACCTTCTTCCAACTTGAATGCTAAACCGACGAAAGGTGCAGAACTGGAAGGAATCAAGTTGATAGGCTTTTCTTCACCAGACTTGTTTACTTCTAATCCGGTGTTCAAAATTTCATTTGGTTGTGGCAAGTAGTCAACAACAGAATCTAACACTGGTTGGATACCCTTGTTGGCTAATGCAGATCCCATCAACACTGGAGTGAACTTTCTGCCGATAGTGGCTCTTCTGATAGCGCCTTTAATTTGTTCTACAGTAGGCTCTTCACCTTCCAAGTAGATATCAGCCATTTCATCATCTACATCAGCCAAAGTCTCAATCAACAAAGCTCTCTTTTCTTCGACCAATTCCTTTAAGTCTTCAGGAATTTCAGAAGTTCTAATAGTCTCACCCTGGGCACCTTCGTTGTACAAGGCTACACGGTCGATGATATTGACTACACCTTTCAACTCAGATTCAGCACCAATAGGCACTTGGATAGCTGCAGCAGGAGTCTTTAACTTCAAGTTAATCTGCTCGATGGCTCTGAAAGGATCAGCTCCCATACGGTCCATTTTATTGATAAATGTGACCCTAGGAACATTGTAACGACGCATTTGACGATCCACAGTAACAGTCTGAGATTGGACACCAGAAACGGCACAAACAACCAAAACAGCACCGTCCAAAACTCTCAAGGCTCTTTCAACTTCAATAGTAAAATCAATATGGCCAGGCGTATCAATCAAATTGAAATGATAGGCAGTGTCGTCCTTATCCCACGAACAGTATGTAGCAGCAGATTGAATGGTGATACCCTTTTCTCTTTCCAAGTCCATGTGGTCCATTTTGGCTCCAACAGCATCACGGCCTCTGACTTCATGAATAGCCTTAATTCTACCAGTATAGAACAAGACACGTTCGGTGAAGGTAGTCTTTCCAGAGTCGATATGAGCAGAAATACCAATGTTTCTCATTATCTTTGAAGCGTCCAAGTCAATCTGAGGTAACTCCTTATTGATCTCATCGATAATAACCTTTTCCTCTTCGTAAGTGGTAGGAAGCTTGATAGCCTCGGCACCGTTGAAAACAGGTCTGGAGAAATGGAACCCTCTGATTCTACCGCACTTTCCGAGCTGACTGTGAATCACAGGGACACGAGACCTCCACGTCTGTGAGGCTCTGACAGCTCCAACGACTTCACGAAGCAATACGGACATTCTACACTGTACTTGTTGTGAACTCAGCTGAAGTAACAAAGAGATTTTAAAGTATAACTTGCGATTTGGAAATTTTTCAATTGAAAAATCGCGGCGCTACCAAATGAATCAGCTCAACCAAAAGCAGAAGTCGTCAACGTACTTTGGATGCAAAAATGTCTAGAACAAATAGATGTATATATTGTATATCGAAGTAACATAAAGCATAGTATATTTAGTATATGTTTCCAAGAAACAGCTATGTATAGTTTGTCTATGAAGAGAACTGAAAGCAAGAGGCTAAGAGCTCTTTAACCGTGTATCCGTATGTATTCAATTTCCCAAAATAATGTAGTAAGCATTCAGATATTAGATGCAAGCAGTAGTGAAATCGCACTCTGAAGAGTGGTTTGAATGTATAATGCAAATAATTGGCGAGTCTACAAGACTATGAGCATGTGGCAGTAAAAGAACGCACCCAATCTAATCCTTTGGCTTCACACCGAGACCGTTGACGTTTCTGAACATCATGACACCCTTGGCATCTTCTTTGTCGTCGTCTACGAACTGGCACATTCTCATGCACTTCCACAAGGAAATCCACATGTTTTCACCGTCATATCTGTAGTGTTCGCCCATGACCTTCTGGATGGCAGCCGAGGCTTCCCTGGCATTGTAGAAGGGAATTCTGGAGACATAGTGGTGCAAGACGTGTGTCTCGATAATGTCGTGGAAAATGTGTTGTCCGACAAAACCAAAGTCACGGTCGATGGTAGCAGCAGCACCTCTGGCAAAAGTCCATTGGTCAGCACGGTAGTGGGGCATGGTTGGGTCAGTGTGTTGCAAAAAGGTAACAAACACCAACCAGTGGTTGACCCAACACCAAGGCACGAACCAGTTGACCATCATGTTGAAAAGACCAAACGTCTTATACCATTGGTAGACTCCAAAGATAGTAGCAAGAATTCCGATGTCAGACAAGATGATGAACCACCATTGATTTTTGTCAAATACTGGGGAAGATGGAGCGTAGTGCGACTTTGCAAAGCTGGACAAGCCCGGGTATCTCTGGCCAGTGGCGTTCATTGCCAAGTAGGTCTGCAATCCTCCCAACTGTTGGAAAATCAAAACAGACAACGTCCAGATAGGGGATTCTTCCATAACTTCAGAGATGACCGAAGCACCCTTCTTTTCACAGTACTCTTCCTTGGTGTAAGGAATGAAAACCATATCCTTGGACAAGTGACCAGTAGCCTTGTGGTGCTTGGCGTGGGAGAACTTCCACGAAAAGTATGGCACCATCAAGTACGAGTGAACCACCCAGCCGATGACGTCGTTAATGTTCTGATAGTCAGAAAAGGCACCATGGCCACACTCGTGAGCCAAGATCCATAAACCGAAACCGAACAACCCAAGAGTGTATGAGTAAACCATCCACAAAGAGCCTCTCAAGACGGTAGAAGCAGTCTCGTAGCCCTCCAAGTTGACCAACGGAATGAGCTTCTGACCGACGTAGCCAATAACGACCATAGCAGTGATATCGCGAACGACATAGCCCAAGGATCTGATCAAAGATCTTTCGTAGCAGTGTTTAGGAATAGCCGACAAGATATCCTTGATGGAGTAATCAGGCACCTTGAATTCGTTACCGTGGGTATCGAGAGTGGTCAAGTTGGTAGTTGGGCCAGACACGGAGTTGTTCAAAGACGAGATGTTGCCAGTCTTCTTAATGGCTGCAGAACCAAAATCAGCACCAGTAGCAATGCCGGCGACAGCGGAGACGGTAGACATGGTTTTTCTGAGTGAAAATAAGACCCGAGGTTGGAGAACGGCTCTGAAACGAAAGAACAGCAAAAACACAGAAAAGACACAGTGGTGAAAAAAGGTTGTTCCAGTCTAAAAGATTCCAAGGTGATAATCGACTCAGTCGAATCAGAAGCTGTGAAAAAAAAATTATTCATATTGTTTGTCGCATCGCCAGAATCTCGAGAAGCGGCTGAGGGGGACTGCAGATAGATCGTACAATTGGCCAATCGTAGAAATGTTGAGTGTGCCAAAGTTAGAGGAACGAGACCTTGTTTGAGGAGACTTGCGGGAGTGTAATTTCAGAGGTTGAAGATAGTCGAGGTTGTATCTCGTTGAGTGGTTGTTTCTATCTTTGCTGTTGGAAAAATGGTTGCAACAGTTGCATCGACGCGTCGAATAGTTTCTTTTGTCAGAAGTTTATTTTTACGAGATTTTTTCAACGTTTTCACACTTCTCAATTTGTCTGTAGCAGACTGAACTACATGGATATATTTATAATTGCATCTCGTAGCATTAATACTTCGTACTATTTTCCGCCATGGGCAACGACCGTTGTTTCAGACTGCAATCAGTTGGTCAATCTTGGCAATTGCACAAATTTCACTTTTCGCGTATTATGTGTAGAATATTGTACGAAATTGAATATGGGACGGTAAAATGAGCAAATGTGTAGAGTATTCTTTAGCTACTTTTAAAAATTCACAAACCGTAAATGTGATCTCCAATTTGTTAACGATTTTAGGTATTTCAGTTTTTCTACCAAACTGCCTACCAGATGAGTTCTCTTCGAGTAATTCTTCGTTGACGCTATTTAATATCCAACAAAAAATTGACTTCTATATACTCCTTTCTTCAACCAGTAGTCCCAGTTCTCGTGTAACAATGTAGCAACCAGCTACTCAGATCTAGTGCAGTACACCCACTTGGTTGTTTCTCCATAATAGGATAGTCTCCATACTGCAGGAGTTAATTGTTTCATTATTGGACATATATCCCACCCAACGGAATGCTCCAAGGTGAACGTGACTTGAGACGTTCGCCCAAAACTGTCACACTAAATAAACGCCTTCCCCCCACCATACTAAAAGAGCACGATACGGAATTATGGGTTTGTGCTAATCAAACTGTGGGATGTCACCTACACCTACGGACACACACCGTCTCTTATTGGCCGGCATTAATAACGATCGCACGAGCTACTCTATTTCCGAGATTCAATCCCCATTTTGATGAATTTGGCAATTGATCTCAGCTGAATCACCAGGCACTCAGCCGTGGCTCTTATCCCTTACACGCAATGTAGAGGGCAACTCGAAAATAGATGAAGTACGACTTCCTATCTTGATCTAGGAATTCTCCTAGTAAGACTAGGTATGTAGATGACAATTAGTGTCCCTCCCACTTTTTGTAGTGCTGTGCCTAAAGCGGTAATTCAGGGTTGCAGCGCTTCCTAATGGGGAAACAGCCAGTCCCGTGACTTCATTAGCAACTTAAGCGATCCCATGAATGGAAATGCCTTTACTCAGGTACGATAAAAATGCCAATAACAAGGAGAATGATACCTACTGAATGTACATCTAGTTGATTTGGTTAGTACCTATCTGAGAATACATTCTCTGTTGGATTCAGAATGCTCGAGATGACCTAGTACAGTTAGGGTTTAGAGTAGCCTAAGTTTCGCAATTTAACTTGTCGTAAACCTATGAAACGAGGCAGCCCGTTGTGGTATCCGTAAGAAGATAACTGCACTATTTAATTCGAATTAGTACTCGTTCTGCCGACTACCTCCTTCCCTGTCATCAAACTTTCCTATTGTTGCCTCGTTTATCCGAATAGTTCGTTTTATAGAACTAACACAATATAGTTATTTGCTATTACCAAGATAGAGCCACATGTTAGAAACACAAATATTATATACTGCTATTGTTCAAGTTCCAAAGACAATCATTGCTCGACCACGAAACGTCCAAATTAATATAAAATCCGTTAAAATTATTATCGCGGATCCTTAAGGGTTCGCTGATTTCCCCAATGTCTTAATTCCTGAAAACAGAAGTACAATAGGCTGCCAAGCATAGCGAGCGTTGGTCTAAAGTTGACGTTTGTGAATTCCAATAATATTGTGTGTGCAAGTACAAGCGATGTTTCAGTCCATTGTGGAGCCTAGACAAATATACATTCTACTAATCTAATTCAACGTAGAATTGTTCTTGGAAAGTAATCTACTCTACACCTTCAAGTCGTCGAAAACTAAAATGTACACAGAGCCAATAGGAGTTTCCTATAAACCACCTTCCTGATAGCAGACTTCGAATTTGCAAAGTGTTGATCAATGTGGAAGGAGTCACTCGAGCTACTGTATATGGCAAATGAAGTATTCAACCTGTACTACTAGCAAAAAACCTCTGATGATAACTCTCACCTCTAACTCTTGTACATCTATAATCCATGCCTATTACACACATGTGACAGTATGAAAGATACATACAGCCACCCTTTCAGTAATTTATCGTAATGCCTTAGTTTAATTCACGGCTTAAATGTGAATTGAATCTAATAATGGCATGAAACTCGAGATTTATGCCAGTTCTCTCCACCAATTTTTAATTAATGAAACGAAGATCTTAGCCAGTCAGATGCACTGAACTATTGAGGTAAATATATATTTCCACACTCAGGTAAGTATGCACTATTGACTGTGATCATTGATTTTATTTTGCCAGCTTCCATGGCCACTTCCTAATTCGGCAGTGCGATTTTTTGCACCAATTAATTTGGTTTCCGAAATAGGAAATTCGTGTTGCACCCAAGCCCTTACTCTAAGGTTTAACAAAGTGGAGAATGAAAAAGGTTAGCACACTTTCCTAGCTAAGAAGGTGTTCGTGAAGACTTTTTCACGAGAAGAAATTGTCCCATTTCTGCTTTCCAATATAAATATGTAACGATTCCTTTCAACAAATTTAATTTTCTTTCTTTTCTTTATCACTATCAAGCAACCAACTTTGATTACATATTCTTAAAACAAACTCACATACACACACAATGAAGTTATCTAACACCGCTTTGTTGGCTATTGCTGCCTCCTCCGCTTTCGTTTCCGCTGCTCCAGCCATGGTAGTCTCTGAAACTTCTGTTATCAAGAGAGCTGACGTCAATGAAGTCTTGGACATCTTGAAAGAAATCCAGAGTCTCAAGCAGAAGAGAGAATTCCTCGAAGGTGACGAATTGATTGCCCTCGACACCAGAGCTGACAACGCCATTGTTAACTTGATTAGTGCTTTGTTCAACTCTGGTATCATTGGTGAAATCTGGAACACCCTTACTACCGACACTGCTCTTCAGTCTACTCTTAAGGGTCTTATCGAATCCGCCATCAAGGGTTTGATTGTTCAAGGTCCAGCTTTGATCTCTGCTATCTGGAACTCTGGTTTGATTGGAAACCTCTTCAACACTTTGATCAATGATGCCGACGTCAGAAGCTCTTTCTTGGGTGTTGTTAAGTACATTTTTGACTTCGCTCTTAGCTTGATTACTGGTGGTTCTTCTGCAACCACCACTGCCGCTGCTCCAGCTCCAGCTACTACTGCAGCTGCTAAGAGAGAAATCACCGAAATGAACATCAACGGTGAATATCTTGACAAGAGAGACGTTGCTGAAGTTGTCACCTACATCTACAACGCCATTAAAGACTCCGGTATTGTCTCCACCTTGGTTAACAAGGTTTTGGCAAACCCAGAACAATCGATCTCCTTCTTGACTTCTGCTCTTCAATACGGTGTTGTTGTTGTCGAAGATGTCTACGGTTGGGCTAAGAGCTCTGGTGTCTTGGACTCGGCCTTGCAATACTTGAAGGAAAACGGTGGAACTTACGTCGGTGCCATCGCCTCTTGGTTGTCTGGTGCCGTTTCTTCTGGTGCTGTCTCTGCATCTGACATTGCTAGCGCTACTGTCCCAGCCAATACCGCTGCTACATCTACTGCTACTACTGCTGCTGCCGCCGCTGCTAAGATCTATCCAACAACATCTGCTGCTGTTGCTGCTGCTGGCACCACCGCCGCTCCAGTAGGTACTGCTGCTGCAACCAACAACGATGCCGTTCTCCAATCTTTGATTGATGCTTACGGCGGTACTCCAAACACTGTTGCCACCACTGTTTCAACTGCTGGTCTTTCTGGAAGTATCAACCAGCTTGTTGGTGCCGCTAACCAAGCTGCCGGCTCCCTTAAGAAGAGAAGAGTCTACTAATTGCGATAAATCAAAACAAAAGTTGAACTTCCGTCATGAATACTACTACAATTATGTCCTCATACTATTTATTAAAGTTGGATAATACCCCAAAAAGCTGAAAAAGTTCAAACACTGTTTGATGTTTATCCATTGTTAGGGCTCGTTTGCGTTTGAAAATGTTGGTTTTTTCGGTTCATTTTTAAGAATATTACTTTTCAAACCCGTTACTTGTTTTTTAATTCTTCACACCATATTTTACATACACTTTAATATAAAGCCTAAAGATTGAAATACAGTATAAAGTAACATTATTCGCCTAGAATGGAAATTCCAAGACTGAATTTAGCAGCAATTTTTCTACATTCTGTTCACAATGACCTGGATATTGTGAGGTGATTATCAGGACGAGATCTCAGGTTTAATACTAACCCGAGAACGAGAATCTGAACAATGAGAGATTAGTATGCACATTCTCGCCTTGAGTTTGATTGCAGTGATAACTCGAATTTTTCAAAATTTTAAATTTCATCTTATTACGTTACTGTTCTCATCTGGAATGGAAAATGTACCTTTAAATTTCTGCGAAGGCAAGGTTGAGCAGCAACAGTACATCACATAACTGAAAACTAATACATTTCTTGTACGCTAAGTAGAAAGGTTGCAAATTAGTCATATTGTTCCACGAAATACATTCCATACCAATCGGACATTCCTATCTTTCATCTTTTCACCAAATTCAGTATAAAGGTAGAAGAAAACTTCCCAAATGTAATAAGATGGAGAAACCTCACAGTGAAATGTTGGAAGCTCTTGCAACTCCAGGTTCTGCTTTTAGACCATCACTCAAGAAAGTCCCCAATGATTGGAGATTGGCTAAATTCAAAGAAATCTATATTCAAAAAGGAGGATACATACCTGAGTCAAATACAAGCATGAATTCGATGAAATCAACTTATAGTTGAAATGTACAAGAGGAACTACATTCAAACGAAGTACCTATGAAAACCGTTGACTACTTGTTGCATCACCTCGATTTAAGTATTGTCAATTTTATTTAGTCAAGTTGATAACAACCTTATGAATGGATATATTTTAAATAACATGCTCTATATATGCAAATTAATATTTTTCTCTTTTACAACTAGAGTGGTGCTCCAGGCAAAGATCCAGTTCCTGAGCCTTCAGAGTAAGTCTCATCCAACAACTTCTCCGAATTTGATGGATCCCATGTGGCACCTGGCAATGGCAAAATGTTGCTGGTGTGGCCGACAGATTCCTTGTTTCTTCTATCTCTTTCAAACTCTTTCCAACGTTTCATTGTGATCATGGAAGAGTCGAACTTACCCGTAGAGGCACCATGCTCTCCCTTATCACCTCCTGCAACCGTTCTCGTTTCACCCCAACTAAAATCATCGAATTTCCAATAAGCATAGGTTGGCAAAACGAAATTCCAGATTGGCAATGCAAGAAGGTAAATGAAGAAATAGATAATGTAAGAAAGAGAAGACACTGTAATCACAATTAAACAACCCGGCAACCCAAATATAATAGCCAAAAGAACCAAAGACATGATTGGAGTAGGCTTAGAAACAATAGCAACGACAATGACATAAACAGTAAAGGAAATAGCCACCGGCAATACTAATGTGCCGATTAATTCAATGAAAATGACAAACTGCATCGAGAAACAGAAGGTACCACACAAATCCTTCACCAAAACCAATTCCATCAAATTATGAACGGTAGAGTTGATCCAACGACGACGTTGGGAAAGCAACACTCTAAATTTGTCAGGAACAACAGTTTTACATGCTGCCTTTGGAACAAAGACTTGCCTTCTCTTGGGAAATGTTTTCAACATCAAAGAAGTAAGGAAACGATCCTCACCTAACAACAATAAGTTTTTCTTGTGCAATGTATCAACAACATTATCAGCATATCTTTCAACAATATCAGGATTGGCCAAAATAGGAACCCAATAACCATCAGAGCCCTTTGGAGTCTTGATTCTGTACATCGAAAAACAACCAGGCAAACATGTGACACCACCAAAGACAGACTCGAAAGCCTTGGCCTGGTGATGAGAAATGTAGTATTCGAAGACTTGAATTGCCGTAACCCAAGATTGTTTCTTATTAGCAATCTTGGTTTCACCACACAATCCCATAATAGTAGGATCCTTGATCATTTCAGCACACATGTGCGTTATACTGTCAGGGAAAACTCTGGTATCGGCATCAACCATCAAAACTACTTCATACAATTCAGACATTAACCCCGTTATCCTCCAGATACTCATCAACATTTGGTATTCCAAGTCAGTCATTCTTTCATCGAACATGACCTTCTGCAAAAAAGACATCAAAATGATTTGGGAATCACGCTTACCTCTGTTACCAGGCTTTGGAGAACTAGCTTCTTCTGGGGTACCACATTTAACAATAGTAAGAATAGGAACTCTTTGTTGCTTTTCGACGGGAACAGTTGCGTCATTATACTTATAGAAACCTGAGTAAATCTTGGCCATGTTATGACGCTTACTACCTTGGGCAACTGCAACATAAGAGAATGGTTGTACTTCGTCCTTGGGAATAGCAAAGTCGGACATCATATCCAACACAATATCAGGAGTTGTTTTGTCGTTTCCAGAACCTTTAATGATACCATCACAGACAACCATAATCATCTTGTGAGAGTTAGGATAGTCGGTAGTTGCAATAGAGTCTAAAGTAGTACGGATACCATCTTCATCTTCAGAGTAACATGTGACGAAAACCATGGTGTGAGCTAAAGGATAACCAAATGGTTGATACTCTACTGGAGGTTGGGGAACAACATCTGGATGAATGAGATCAGGGGATAAAGTCTTCATTGGATAAGTTTCTTCAAAAGCTTCAAAAGGATTGTAAGCAGATACTGGTCTGGACAACAAATCTGTAGAAGAACCGTGCTCAGACATGTAGAGAGTAGATTGCCTTGTTCCAGAAGTCTTTAATCCATTCTTCTTTGATGATTGGCCTAACAAAGCCGCCTGTGTAGTCATGGTAGTATACTTGAATAATTTGGATAACTTATCAGGATTATCGTAATACTGAGCCAATTCAGCAGTGGGAGCCAATGATAATCTGTTACTGTTCTTGAAAAAGACAGATTGTCTGTTAGTCTTAGCACTCTTGTAGTTCGCCCTTGCTTTGACAGGAACAGTTTTTATTGTATTACCAATGGCAGTGTCTGGGTTGTTAACCCAGCTTTCTATTTCCTTTTCTCTTTGTGCCATAGACTTGTTGTCGATCTCAGTAGCACCTTGCTTTCTGGACAACACCCATCTGAAATAACAAGCCATAATGAACTTGACAACAACGACAGATAATATGAAAATTAATGACACCACTAAAACGATACTGGAAGCAATACAACCAATGGTATCGGAATCAATAGTACCAACCTTGATGATTTCACTCAAACACATAGCAGCCTGTCTTTCTTCCGAGTTGGTCAAAACAAGAGAGATATCATGACCTCGGAAGGTAGGATCATTTCGCAACTTGTTGAACAAGTCAGGATAAGTAACATCATCTGTTTGAATCCAATCGAGCAAATTAAGATCTAAAACGTTACCGGAGTAGACAACCAAGTTTCTGCTACTATTTCTGATGTCGTCCCAAGTGAAGTAGACGTCACCGTTGACTTCCAAACTGTAGAAAGCATCTCTAGCTTCCGAACTGGTGTGACAAGCCCAACCTTCGTAGAATTGTGTTGTGAAATTGGGTGAAGATGAGCCGTCCTGATTAAACAAACGACAGGGCATATACCAAGCTAATTCTTTATCGTCATTAGTAGGAATTTTACTATTTTCTTTGGGAACAATCAAGTTCTTACAGTTACCATTTACATTCTGGAAAAGGAAAGAGGCATCCATACCACCAGCATTAATGGGTGGATAGAGTACATTTGCACCAGCAATAACACCAGCAGCCTTTGGATGTTGCGAATGGGTTAAATCATATGCTCTCCCGTTAATAATCAAAAAACCGTTGTTGACATCGTTGTTTCTGGTTCTGACTTGCTTGTCAGAACAAACAGTCCTTGTGAACCCGAAGGTTATGTATGCGACGATCGCACCGACGTAGAGAATACACGAGATCAAACCGATTTTTTCTCTCCAGGCAAATTGACGGTCCTTGGTTTTCAAACCAAACAACCTCAACAAAGGCGCTGGAGCCCAGAACGTGATGAGGTAACAATACACCTTCCAGAAGTAGATGTTATGCTTCTTGCTGTCGTCTTCTTGTACATAGGGGGCTCTGACAGGTTTTGAAATGACGTTGTTCTTAGCGGGAGAATTGTAGTCGTCGCTGACTTCATCGTTCAAACCAAACACTTCTACACCTCCCTTCAAGTCATGCCCACCTGGCGACGAGTCGTGGATATCCATGAGGGGGATGCCTTCGTCTTCATCGGGAGCGGTCGTCTTATACATGTTTAAGGTGGCAGGCTGATATGTCCTGGTGGGACTCAAGTGGTCTGTCTGCAGATGCGGATCGAGACCAGTTGTGGAGGGAAGTACCTTCAAGTGGCCAGCCTCCTGATTCGTCACCTGGGTGTAGTGGTATCTGGGATGGTCGGGGTCCATGCGAGATCTCTCTGGTCTGACGAGCGATCTTTTTCTGCCCAATTCTCCGGACTCAGGATCGAATTCCTGATACTTGGACCTGTTGGAGCTGTCGCTCTTTCTAGGATACGACATTTCGGTACGGGTATGATAGATTGTGGCGGTGATTCAAGAGACGAAACGGTCGGCCCGATAGTCAGCAGTCAATGGAAGATTGGCGAAAAGCTGTGGAAAGGAAGATGAAACCGGAACGGGAGGACGCAGTTTGATTTGTAGATCTAAACACGCAACAGGTAGACAAACACGACAGAGTGTAGGAAACGACGCCAACTACACTGGCAAAACAGTAATGCTACCTTTACAATTACCAGAACGGATACCAGTAATCGACGAGACCGAGAAGCAATAACGCTACAAGCAATGGCTCTGTTGTATCGACAATGAAGAAAGTAAACACAAAAAAAGATTTAGTAGATGGAGGAACAAAACTGAGCGATCTGCCTGCAGACAACGTCCTAAGGAGTAGAACAAACAGCAGGCGTGTATCGAAAGTAAGGAGCGGAAACAGCAGTAGAAATCGGGGATCGACTGAAACAGCATTCTTCTCTGTGGTAAGCGAATCTAACTGAGACTATATAGTTTATTGTGGGATACGCGTCGTAGCGGTATGGATCTTTTTTGGATCTCACGGTGAAAATGGCCGTCTGTTCGATCGTAGAATTCATTTCGCCATCAAAGTGACCTCGCTATCTTTTCCTATTTTCCCCTTCTTCCCGCTATGAATAAATATAGAAACAGGCTCAGAATGCCACTATTTCATGATCTGACACAGTAGAAGTGACTTTCTCTCTCGCTATTTTTCTATGCGCGCAGGAGTGCCTCGCTAGTGTTGATATTTCCCTTTCGGTACTAATTTGATTTGGCCATAACATCACTGTGCCTCTGCATACTGTTCTATAAATACACGCTCCTACCAGAGTCTGGTTACTATGCGCCAAGGGTGCAAACACAGGGAAAACTTCCGTCGCCAAGCTTCGTCCACGCTGTATTCCGCTTATGATACACTCGCAGTTCGCACTGCTCTCCCTGGAGATCTTTACCGATTCTCTCGCTATCGATAATTCTCTGATCCGCTCTAAAATCCTTCCGTAGTCCGCTCAGTGTCACCATCCATCTCTTGTTTGTCCCAATGTTTATTTTGTTATCTAAAATCTATCTAAAACTTTTCCCACCAAATCGTCTAGGCCGCTGATTCTCGATGTAAAGGGAACCAACTTCACCACTAACGGATACAATCTCCGCAAGGTTTCTCTATTCTCTTGTGTAACGCTCTTAATGTCCGCCAACCCCTTCAACACTACCATAAGCTCTTCTTCCTGGACCTTAGCTATTGGGCATCTGTTCAAGAGTCTCTCGTCGCTGATAAATCTGCGAAGACACAATGCAGCGCGGCTGGCAAAGTACTTTTGGCTGGTGTCATTCAACTGCCCGTTGACTGGATCCTGGCAGAAACGGATCAATTCCGTCAAACAACTGAATCTCGTCAACTTATTACGATACTTCACGAGCGGCTTTGTAGACCCGAACGATCCATCAAAGTCGAAGTTCAGAAAGTGCTTAATCAATTCTTCCGTAGAGTCTTTGCTTTCTGCTATGATCGAAGTTTCCAACTCATCAAACTCGTAAAGATAAGAGTTGCGGTAGATACTTTCGATCCAATCAATGACAAACTCTTGGTTCTCACTGTCTTCAAGCAATGTTGGCAATATTATACGGCTCAATTCTTGGTACTGCTTAATGTTAACATCTTCAAAGACAGTCCCCTGATCCTTGTATTCGTAGCATAACTTTACGGCGTCAATGATCAATCTCCATAACTCCTTGTCTCCTCCAACATTCTTTTCCTTGATAAGGTTTTCCACAAGATTCTTGAGAATTTCGCTAGCTTCTACCCAGAGTGCCTTTTCTTCACTTTCAATTCCAACCGACTTTGAGCCGATAATCTCTAACAACGACTTCAACACCTTGACAATACCCTTGTCTTCGACCAAGACCTTAGTATTGGGCAAGTCATTCAATTTAGTCTTTAGTAACTTAATTGAAATGTGGCTGATAGCTATGAATGTTGGAATCTTAAATTTGTTTGTGATTAGCTTATTGCTACTCAATTTCAGTTCGATAGTAGACCTAATGCCAAATGGATACACCAAGATGTTGCTGAGCTGTTGAATCACTTGAGACTGGATCTTTGGTTCAGAACTAGAAATGACAGTCAAGTTCTTAATCACTGAGCTTTGCAACTTAGAAGGTTTGACATTATCCAAGATGGAACTTGGCAACACAGGATTTCTAGCACACTTGTTTAATACCGTCAAAATAGTATTGACTTCTTCAAGCGTGAGCTGACCACCAACCAAATTGTAGAGAGCCGGAAAACTATCCATGAGTGAAGTAATTGACTCCTGGTACGAAACATTAATGAAGTCATACTCAATTGGAATTCCCACCCAGAAATTGAACAATAAGGTACGAATTCTATTGAATTCTTGTATCTTTGAAATATCAACATTTCTGAATGGAATCAAAAGATCATGAAATGAACCGAACACTTTCAAGTTCAATTCTATACTTTTCAAATCAAGCAAGTCGTTAAAATATTGAATCAAACTTTCCCATTTTTCATGAGCCCTGGGGATTTGATTAAAGTCCATCATAAATTTTCCATAAAGCGCAATAACACCTGAGAGGATCAAATTCAAGCTTTCAATCCAATCTCCAATTTTGGCATCCTTGATGAGGTCAACACTCAATAAATCTGGAAGGACGATTCTATAAAATAAGTCCCACGACATGGATGCAGTCATAAGGGTACCATGAACATCTATAATTTGGAAAAAGGTCTGAATGGATCCATCCCTTACTTGAGCTCTATCATCGAAGGAAATTTTAACCAATGTTGACAATAAGTAATCATCAACTAAGATATAAAATAAATATGACTCTTGTGAATCATGAGTATCAATGTAGGCTGTGAGTTCAGTGATACCTGTCAATTTCTCTTCTTTTTTGATTAACTCATCAGGGCTAATTTCAGTGACTGCAGAAATTCTGGACTTCAAAGAGTCACTGATCATCCAAAAATAACTAACTGAACTGAAGGAAATGTTCAAATCGTAATGTTGAGAACAAAAGTTATAAAGAGTATCAATTAGAAGTTTCAATTGGCTGTAAGGTAATGAAGACATAAACTCGTCCAAAATCAATTTCAAAGTATCGAACGACTTCTCAATCAACAATCGGTTCTTTTCTTTCAAATTATTGTCTTCACTGACTGATTCGACAGCCTTGAATGGGGTGTTTATAATGGTAAACACTGTATGCCACGAGGTCTGATAATAAGTATCGTATTTATCTATCAATTCATGCAATGTTGTTAACGTCAAAAGATGAAGTTCAGTTTCACAATTCAAAACCAAAAGTTCTTGTGGAATTCCCAATTCGAACATAGCAACATGATAATTATTCAATGCTTGTAGAGATTTCTCCGCAGTCTTTCTTATTGTCTCGTCTTCGGCTGACTTGAACCCTTGGTCAGCAACGGATTTCACAATATCATTGAAAGTTGTGATAATGAAAATACGAAGATTGTAAGTCAAGTCTCTTCTTGTTCCCAACTTAATAAAATATCCGCAAAGAGTATCCCACGATTTGTCGGACTTGATGAGATATTGATTGGAGTCATTTTCTGCAAAGCTCAAAACCTTCAACAAGTAAAATGTCTTGTTGTATGGACATACCTCTAGTTTATCATCAACAGAATCATTAGTAATTTTTGATTTTTCGTTGAATTCTTTTTCTTGAAAATCATCTTCAACTTCAAACAGCAACTCTGAGAGCTGAATCAACGCTTCCAATAACTGTTGAAATGACTCAACAGGATATTCGCTAAGACTGTCAAACATCTTTCTCCTGGAAAAATCATAATTGCTTATATCCAGAGTAGATAATTGTGGCAACATTGAATCAGTAAAGTTCTTGTACAGTTTATGGTTGTGATATCCGCTGTATTCGTCTGGGCCGTAAAGAAAGTAATCACACCATTGAAAAGTCTTCCAAATAATCTTCCATGAGTCCTGTAACGTAGAACCCAATGAAACTGCGAGATTAGCCAACGCTCTCAAACATGTAACATGTCTTGAGTTAAAGTATCTAGATCTAAGTTGCACCGGTGGAACATTATTACTGGTTCCATCACCAGTGTGGGGTTGTAACGTGGCACTGAATGATTCTACTAACGATTCTCCGAATGCAAACAATTGCTTTCCTTGCTCACTAAATCCAGAAGAGCTTCCATTGCTTGTTTCCACACTAGTTGTATTCTTCGTTATCGACGTAGATATAATGATCAAGAGTTTATCTCTCAATTTACCAAGACCTAAAAGTCCAATGGTATGTGTATATCTCTGCAAGGATCTAACAAGTAAGTGAAATGCGTCATCATCCATCAGGGTGTAGATAAACTTCTCAAACAAGGCAGCAATTTCGGCAAAACAGGATTCGATAAATGTGTTTGTAAATTCTACATCAGCTTCAAGATTATTTGGATCAGAATTGTCTGATAAGGATTGCACAAATTTGGCAATCCCATCAGAATATGCTAGGAGTATGTTGTATATGAGGTAGACTGGATAAGTTTGAGGTATAGCCAATGGAGGCTCGGTTTTATCCAAATGATCAATTATAGCCACTTTCATGGTTGACAGCACCTTGGATAAAAATATTGGATAGGGACCCTCTTGCAGAGTTGGTGCTGTACTTACGTCAGAACGAGTGGGAAGTTTTGGAAGTGGCTTCACTACATCGTTGAAAAGATATGAATTGTACAGCAAGAAGGCACTTAAGATGGATAAAAGTTCATGTACAACGTTCTTCTTGCGAGGACTATTGTCAAAAGTCTCATAGATGGCCTTCAATACCTTGAAATCGGCGAATAGCGATTTGAACATTTCCAATACGAGAATCTTTTCCCAGTTGACGACTTTCGAACCACTTTCATTGTTGAGAAGAATATGGTTCAAAAATGACAATACGATTTCACTCTCTATTTCCAAGTTATTTAATTGTGTAGCCAAGAGAACATGAATAACTCTCATAGTTCTTGTGAAAAGGGGAAAGTTTTTGTATGGTGAGTTTAGAATTCTGAGCAAAGAAGGAATCACTTTCACTCTAAGCAAATAAGCCAATTCTTGATGAGATTGAAATGTCTCCTTATGGTTCATCAATATGTTCTCTATAATTTCAAGAGCCGAAGTGACTTTCATATGGATTGTGTCATTAAGATACGTTTGTTTTTCATTTTCTATGGAATGACTGATATCCTGGAAGATATTGAACCCTTCAAGGGCAATTGCGTCTACTTTAATGACTTCATCATTGTCAATGGTGATTTCTAAATTTCTATCTGTCTCTTCTGTGACCTCTTTGTATTTGTCAAACACATTACTGAAAAGCTGTTGTAAGGTAGCTGAAGCAGTATTGATAACGACAGTTGACTTGTTGTTGGTCGTCAAACTCGAACACAATGCAAGCAATTTGACGAGCAATTCCCCTGTGAAATCTTTAGTGTAATTTTGCATCAACGACGGAAGACTCTGGAGAATTCGCAACTGTATATCAACTGCTAAATGCGAAGCCTCCATTAACGAATCTACTAAACTTCCCAAACTATCCAGTGGTACTACACCTGACATAATCAACTTGTGGATTGTAGGTATGGCTATGGAGGCGATCTTGGCGTTTCCGGTCTTGCAAGATGCCACAAAAGGTGCTATTATATGCTGCTTATGCTGTTTATTGGTGATATCTTGGATGTATTTATTAGGCTGGTACAATTTACAATCAGCTAATGCTGCATCGCAGCCATGTCTTACGTCCGCGTATCTCCTCTTGGACTCCGAGGAAAGGTTGTTAATGTCTGACGTAAGCTGCTGGATACTCATGACGCAATTGGGTGTAAAAGAGTGTTTGTAGGGTACGAGAAATGCATAGACATACAAAAGCTTGAAAAGTTGGCACCCATATTGTTTATCTGTCATTTTCAGAGTGAGGTCTGGCGATCTGTGACATGCAGGAGTGTGCTGATATTTTTAGTTTTCGAATGTCGCATTTTGCAGTCGATCTCAATTCAATGTGAGCTATTATAGTGCAAGTAAGTGGAGGGAGAATAGGAATTACAATCGTATTTACTACCATGAAGAAATCTCTAATGTTACAGAAATATATTTTTAAATAAATTATATAGGTCAATTAATTCATCGCATCATAAAATGCCATTGTGTTCCAATGAGTTTCTAACACCAAAAGTTGAAAAAACGAGAGTACCATGGTTGTTCTTTCATACGAGTCTTTTCCTCATATAATTCTTGTGTTACAAGATCAATGTCAATTATGTTTCTTCCGGTAGTAACATCAATTTGATCAGCCTTGATGTACAAGCTCCAGTTTCTAGTATAGACCTTGTGACAAATGTAGAAGAAAAGTACTACTGGAGCTGCAAGATAAGCTTGGAAAAATGTGTTGGCGTTCAACTTCTCTCCTCCTACTGGATATAATGCAACGTAAAATTGAGCAATCAAGATCAAAATGTTAACGAACATTGAAAAGTAAGCACCGTAGTCTCCTCCCATTGCTTTGAAAGGAACATTATCTGTAGATATACCTTGCACTTTGCAAGCATAATTGACTCTGACATGGGCTAATGAGATGGAAAACCATATAAAAATGGTAGAAAGACCACTGAGGGCTAATAGCCAGTTGAATACTGTAGCCTGTTGAGATGAAACACAGACAAATCCGATCAATCCAAATGACAAAGCAATGATAATAGAGTAGATTGGTCTTCCCTTTTTGTCCACATATGCCAAAAATTTTGGACCATGGCCAGCCTCAGCCAAAGCCACCAAGGGTCTATAAGAAGCAAAGACACTAGCATTGGCGACAGAAAGTACTGCAAGCAAAATGATTACATTGAAGATAGATGGTAAAGCTTTGATACCACCGTTTCGAATTGCAATCACAAATGGAGAAGCAGAAGATCCCGAGTTACCCATCAACGATGGATCATTGTACGGAACCAAAAAACAAATCAATATGATGGCAAGCATATAAAATACAGTGATTCTCCAGAAAATTTGTTTGAGTGCCTTATTCAAGGCTCTACGAGGGTTAGGAGAGGATGCGGCTGCAATTGCGACCAATTCAGTGCCAGCAAAACTGAAAGTTGCATTGACCAATGTATTGCAAACACCGTGGAATGAGTTAGCAAATGCACCTGGGTTGTGCCAGTACTTGGCACCAATATAACCTTGCTGGCCTCCTCCAGCAATGAGAATAATTGCCAATATACAAAAACCAAGAATTCCAACTACTTTAATAACGGAAAAGAAAGATTCTCCATAGCCGTAACCTTTAACCCCGAAAATGTTTATAAAACAAATGATGAAATAGAAAATAGCGACAAATACTGCTGTATTAACCTCTGAGTGCCAGAAATCAATTGTCAAAGAGGCAGACACCAAGGATAGAGGAATGGTCACTAACCACTGCAAACAATAATTCCAGTTCATTGCGAATCCCCAAGATTCGTCAATGAATTTTGTACTGTAAACCAAAAAGTTACCTCTGACTGGATATGAACTAGTTAATTCACCCAATGCTTGAACAATAAAGAATATGAGGAATGCTACAATAACATAACCAATAATACAACCTGCTGGACCAGCGGTAGAAAGAGCAGTGGCACTCGAAATAAATAAACCACTACCAATACATGAACCTAATGCAATTAACTTAACTTGGTAGTCTTTGAGATTGTCATCTAATGTGGATATTTGGATTTCTTCTCCATTTTCTAAATCTTTGGTTGCATCGACAGTTTTGAAATCGGTTATGAATTTTCTGAACTTGGAATTTTTGTGAGATTGAGTGGGGTGACTGGATTCCTTAGTATCAGCTTGCAATTCGAAGGAAGCTATTGAACAAACATCTTCATCCTTGGGTGTTAAATTGTTGTCTGACATTGTCAACCTATTTTATTGAATGGAGATCTCCAGCAAAGTGCTTACCGGTGAATTAGAAGTAGAGAAACAGGTTTCTCCTTCCTTTAGGGTGATGCTGACTTATAAACCGAAACAAAGATCTGGAAAAACTCTGGAGGACCGAAGCTTTTCACGTAAGACTTTTGCACTAAACGCCCTGAGACGTCATAAAATGCAACGGCAATCGTTAGCAAAATCAAACGGCGAAAATATGTCATGCTTGTGAACATTCGGTATTGTATTTGGGTGCGAAATTCGGATTAACTTGCGAAGACCGCATTATAATTTTTTTTCAATGAGAATGAGTGCAACCTTGTTAAGGCGGTAATATACATCCGTGAAGAGCCATATTGATAGAACGGCGTTACAGCCCCAATGGCGAGGTTCAGGAACAGCATCACCTTACCGCATAATTGAAATGACATCGTAATACTTTTTAAATGCTTTTTAATTGTCAGGTCTTTCCAATTCATTAATATCGTTATACGTTCTATCATACAAAATATGTATCTCTATATATGCTTTATAAAGTAGTCACCAATAAACACATAGAATATGTGAATCTTCTCTAAAATTTTCTCCTCCAGGGCAATAATTATTAAAGGAAAGTGTATTTATTATCTGGTGAGAGCATTGTAGCTGGCTCTCAATTGCTCTAATTCTCTTTTGAGCATTCTATTCTCTTCCACGAGTTTATTTTCGTTCCGCTGCATATACAAAATATAGTCAGTGGCCTTCTCTAAGATGATTGACTTGTTCAATCTGCTACAGTTCGAAGCTTCGTCGTCGTCTTCTTTTCTTCCTGTTTCGAATGCAGTCTTTTCGAGAGCAACCCAGGGAATTATCTTTTGCAACCCTGCAATCTTAGCATTAATGTTAATTCTATACTTCTTCTCGATCTTGTTGTGAGCTTCCTTCTGGGTCTCGGTCAACCGCTTTCTTGGAGTTCTTCTTCTGGTAGGCTTCTTGACTTCGCCAATGCCAATGAAAGAGTGAGACTTCTTCAAACTGGGATTAAGATTTTCTACAGAGCTCCTAGGCTGTTCTTGTTTAAGAATGTCTTTCGTGTCAAAAATAGTTTCAAGCAAATTTGGGGTGCTATTGGGCATGGATTTGATCTTTCTCAATTTGGTATCTATAGCGATCAAGTCTGGAACACCTTCGTTCTCTTCGGGTTCTGCCTTGACGTTGGGGCTGTTAGTTGAAGAAATGTCTGAACTGGAGACAAATCCGTCGGTGCTAAACAAGCTATCGTTCTCAAACAATCTAGTAAAGTCTATGGGTTGGTTTAGTATTTGCTGAGTATTTTTGGGACTAGAATAGTTCGACAACCCTGTGAAACTGTTGCTGGTCGTAACAGGCGCTGATTTGGCTAGCAATTCATTCAACCAAGCCTGATCCTGCGCCTGGTTATCGAGAGTGGGCGATAAGATTTCGGGGTCGACCGGGAAGAATTCTTCTGCGAATATTCCTTGGTGGTTCATTGTATCTTTATTATATTAATATATAATTTGCAATTGACGAATCTATTCAACTCTGGAGCATCGAAAATATTATTCCTGGCAGATCTTGAGATGTCTGTTGGGAAAAGATGGTTCCTTAAATATAGTTCGGAGCATGGGGGCAAGGAAACATTTCCGAATACAGCCACTGAGCTGCTGGAATGTGTAACTATAAACTGAATCACCTTACTCTTGGCTCCCTATTCTGTAGATAACCGTACTCGCTAATACTGTGATCAGGTCATTTACCGCGACATGCAGTAATTATTTTAGATCGTAAAGATTTTGAGTTTAGTGGTGTGTTTTTTAGTTTTAACCGGCATCTGCTAACGTGCGATGGGCAAACTAGGGAGTAACCGGAAAAACTACCTTGCAGGAATCTACCATTGAAATTAAACATTCAATAAAAATTATATGGCGGGAATTGGATGTCGGATTTGTAGCAGTATTTGGTGATTTCACCACTCCGAAGGCGATGAGTTCTTTCAGAATCTGAATGATTACTGTCATCAGAAAACTGAAAATTTTGATTTTAAAGTTCGTCAGTATACCTTAGGGCAAATCAACGGCACGAAAGAATATGAATACCCCATTGGGATTTCAGCCACTTCGGCAAGCTTAGTTGCTTTGGCCACGCTTAATACTCCCAAAACATTTGCACGTTCTCTATGGCCTGTTCATTTTCAATTTCGTTCCAATTATTTGTTTTAGCTCTTAACTCCAGGATAAATGTTGCGTACTGAGGGGGCGAACTCCTGTGGTGGAAGGTGCATTCCTACGTTTGTATAGGCCTCGTATACGAATATATTATCAGCTGAGACTAAAATAAAATTGAATTCTAACCTAAATCCTGGTATTGACATAAACTGAGGATCGAGTGGCTAACTAGATCCACCTGAAGAATCTGCAGGCAGAAGCAATTCTAAGTTCAAAGTTATATATTTATTATTAGCAGTAGTATTATTAGTGATGTTGTGCAACATCAAGTCAAATTGCATGGATCCCCGGATATGGTCTTATGTCATGCACAGGGACTCGGAATATGAGTGCATAACCATTTAACATGCAATCTAGATATGTCATTGACAAAGTTAAATACATTGGAACAGGCAGGCTTTTATTTCATGGTAAAAATGTCGCGCGCGCGACAACCAGAATAATACCTTTGAAATGTCGCTCATCTATACTATCTACGGCTCATCTTCAAAAAACAATTCGGTATCAATCTCTCCAGATTGTTCATCTTAATCCGTTCCGAAATTTCCTACAAGGGTAAAGATCAATAAAAAAATAACCATGTCGGATTCCGCTGCTGTACGTTCTCCAAACAAAAATACCAAGACTCTCTACGAAAAATATGTCACTCCCAAGTTCATCAAGGATGTCAAGTTCTTTGCCGTGAGTTTCTTGGTGATGTGCGCAATTCTCTTCCATTACGCCTACATAATGAGACAATTGTATCTTGATCCATTCATGCCAATGTCACAGATCGCTCCACATGCCGTTGTTTTCATTGGTGGTACTTTTGCTCTCGGATACCTTCTTCTTTTCGTCTTCTATCCTAAGGTCTATGCTGAAGAAATTGCCAAAGATAGGGCTGAAGTTGCCCAGGCAGAAGCTGCAATCGCAGCTCAGAAGAATAAATAAATGGCACTAGTCTCTATCTTCTATTCTGTACTATAGTTTAATCGATTTTCATTAGCTTGATAGTGTTACGTGCTCGATCGCTTCATAATTCATATATATTTTATATTTGGGGATTAGGTGCCCATATCAATTCGGGGTACTATGTACATAAGTTTTCATTGTTGAATTTTGCATTTTGCATTTTTCAGATTTCAACTCCAAACATTTCTTTTATATATAAAGAGGTCATTGCTTAGACAAGCTTCTTTGCCAACAAGAGACCGTAGAATCCGAGAGTGGCAATGGACAACGCGTTTGCCAATGTAGAAAGGCCGTGATAGGCACCAAACTTCTTGATGGTGGCAGAGTACTCTTCAGTTGGCTCACCAGATTCGGTGGTATCCAACTTGTCAGCAATCAACTTGTTCTTCTTTTCCTTGAGTTTACGGCAAGCAGGCATCAAGCAGTAGAAGTTCAACAAACCTCCAAGTGAAGAAGCCACAAGCAAACCCGTTGAAAAAGGGCAGAGCTTCAATGGAGAAGTCAATCCCAAAATAATAGGAGCTACAACTTGACCAGAAAAGTAAGTAGGGAATACTTGAGTTTGCAAGTTGCTGAATTCTTCTCTAGGCAACTTCTTGAAAACAAGTGGAGAAATAATAAACGAGTAGAAAGTCGAACCACCAAAGGCAACTCCCCAGAACAAGAAATGGTAAGGAATCTTAGTGTTCAAACCTAATTGAGCAATCATTGTAGAAAATATGTATGGATATTGGAATAAAATAACCTTTCTGAATGAAAAAGAACGAAAATGTAACTGGGAATTCAGCAAGTAATATTGTTCTTATATGTTTTGCCACGAAGTGGTGCCATAAAGAATCATGCCTGGTTTGGAGCCAGGAGTATGCCTGATGAGCTCAGAGCTGATGTCAGCACTGCACCTTATAGCCTTACAAATAATTCGCCTTACATTGGCTGCAACTTGCGCGAGAATAATATGCCTGGCTGCAATTACGAATAAAACTGGTTCTGCAATTACATTCATCAGTAGTAAAGTAATTCATCATTTATTGAGTCAATATAAAGGTAATTCTCCCCATTGGATTATTCCGACATTTCAATTGAATTGCGGTCCTTGGAGTCAGATTCAGAAATCGTTGTGATGGTAGCAAAATTCTTCTCGTGCAAGACTCCAGTATCGCCAAACACAATATCCATTTCTTCCAATGGAACACCCTTAGTTTCTGGGATGACAAACAAAGTGAAGAAGAAGGAGATAATAGCAAACGCGGCAAAGAAAATGTAGGTTCCCCACTTCATTGTTTCGAGCATGTGTGGAGTGACCAAGCCAATAATGAAATTATTCATCCATGTAGAGGAAGTAGTTATGGAAATAGCGTTGGATCTGATACCGATTGGGAAAATCTCTGAGGGTAAAACCCATCCAATTGGAGCCCAACTGTAAGAGAAATTCACATCATAAATAAAAATGAAAGCGATAGCGGTTCTACCTGCTGTCTTAAATTCAGATAAACGATCACCATACTTACCAACGATGGCTCCAACTATGACCAAGGAAATAAAAGTACCAATTGCACCTGCCATCAACAAAGTTTTTCTTCCACATCTATCAATCAAGAACACTGCAGGAAGGGTGGAAAGGCAATTAACGATACCATAAAGACCAGTACCAAGCAATGAAGTGGTAGTGGAGTTCATTCCCAATTGTGAGAAAATTGTAGGTGCGTAATAAATTATGGCATTGCAGCCTATAAATTGTTGGAAAAACATTACAGCTGAACCTATGAATACTCTCTTGAAATGAGACTTAGTAGTAAGAATGTCCCAATATCCAGTAAGTGTTAAAGCAACTCCAGTCTTACCAGGGAATCTCTTTTCCTTGTACTTGTCCTCATAGACTACCTCGGCCTTTATTTCAGCATATTCTCTTTCAATTTGATCTTCGTGACTCTTCCTTCTGAGATATCTCAAGGAACTCCAAGCTTCTTCGTCGCGACCTTTGGAAAGTAACCATCTTGGAGATCTCGGGAAAAACGTCATCCCAAGACCTAATAAGACAGCAGGAGCAATTTGCATACCAAAAGGAATTCTCCAACTGGCATCACTTTGACCATAGCAGCCTCCAGGAGGCACATCTACATGGGGATTAAATGTTTCACCTTGGTATGGGTGGCTAGGAGCACATTTTGTACCTCCAATAAAATGAGTACCGTAGTCCAACCAATACGAAATCATGATACCAATTGTAATAGAAAGTTGCTGAATTACAACTAACCCTCCTCTAACCGATGGCGGTGCCAACTCTGACATGTACATAGGTACAACCATAGTTAACTGACCAACAGCAAGACCGGCAACAGCACGACCACCGAATAGCATACTTGTACTTATACCAGCACATTGGAATGCAGATCCAATGACGAAAATGATACAAGAAATGGTGATGGAATCACGCCTTCCAAACCTGTCAACAATTGGAGTATTAATAAGAGATCCAAACCATGCACATAGTAAAAATGTTGACACAAACCAACCCTTGTAATCTGCATCCATAAAAATTCTGGGGAATTTTGCCCCAAACGATTCCATAGTGACAATGCCACTGATAACTCCTTGATCATAACCAAAAAGCAATCCACCAAGAGATGCGAATAGAATAACCAAGAAGACAACTGGATCTTGCATCATTATAGTTAAAACGTTGCCATGGGCAACATCAAGAATACCAACTTCTCTCATGTTTGTTATTTTAAACTTGATAACTAAAATGCAAAATAACAATAGATTTGGATAACTTAACTTATTTATACTAGATTCCTTGATTGCATCATTACCAGATCTGACAGACTCACGAACATTGTGGTTATGTTCTTACACAAATATCGTGTGGAGGTTCACAAATCTGGGGTAATTTTCTGGTACCTATCAATATGCGGCCGAATGGGGTAATTAGTCCGCTGTTCTTCCATGAATGTTCCGTATTGCAACCAGTTTCAGAGTGGGGATCTATCTCAAACGGCGGGGTTGGCCGCTTTTCTGTACTCCTTCTATTCCCAAAGGGGCAGTATACTCCTGGAAGGGGTTGCAACTGCCAAATTAAAAACTTCCGGCTGCGAAATAGATTCGTACCTAAGAAAATACATCATTCCCAAGTTGGAATGGACGGAGTAGCTTATTCCAGATTTTATCATAATGAGAGATTGCAAAACCAGAATATTCAATTTCACAAAACTCTTCTAATCCCTTGTGAGATGAAAAGATTTGTAAAGAAATTTATTCAAAACTTGGTAACATTTTCTTTTATTGTGATTGCAATTATGACTTTCGTAGAAATAAAAGACTCTGAAATCTCTACATTGGTAGAAAGGGTAATTAAATTACAAGAATCACGTATTGATAGTGAAAGAGCAATCATTACTATTGCAGGTATTCCTGGTTCAGGTAAATCTACAATCAGTCAAAAAGTTTGTTCCGAAGTCAACAAGAGAATTGGAAAGAAAACCGTTGCCGTCCTTGGACAAGATGGTTTTCATTACTACCGCTCCCAGTTGAAGATAATGGAAGACCCCAAGGAAGCTTTTGATAGACGGGGTGCTCCATTCACCTTTAATAGTGAACTTCTACTTAAGCTAACTAACGAAGTTAAGAAAAATACATGTGGAATAATTTATGCTCCCAGTTTTGATCATAAAGTTAAGGATCCAATTGAGAACTCAATAGTGATAACTCCGGAAATTAGAGTCATACTCTTGGAAGGGAATTATGTTCATTTGAATGAGGGAAACTGGAGGGAAATTTGCTCCTTGTCGGATGAAAAATGGTTAGTCACTGTTGACTTGGATGTTGTTATTGATAGGTTAGTTAGAAGGCATCTTGACGCTGGTATCTGTAACTCAATCTTTGACTCTAAACGAAGAGTTGAGAACAACGATTTGAAAAATGCCCAATACGTCGTCAGTAACTCCATTAATCCGGATATTGTTATTAGAACTGGGTTGAATTTATACTCATAAAGTCTACTTTTAATTGATTATTATCTATTATAAATCTAGTTTACATATTCTACTATACAAGGCGTACTATAACTTTTCGATCATTCCAAAAATACTTGAGAGTGCTCCTTGCTTTACTTCTTCGCTGTAATTCAAAATATCCAGAGACAACACAGAGGTCTTATCTTGGGCAAACCAAGAAAAGTCACTCTGCAATCCTAAGCCAAGGTTATTGTTCTTGTGAGTTTTCTTGAGCTTTGAAGTTTGTTCATGTTCTTTCGCCGCTACTTCTGCCTGGTCTACAATAGAATCTGCAATTCCACACATGGAAGCAACATTCATACCAAAGGAGCCTGGTGCTGTTCCTTCTTCAAGCTTGTACAAAAATGTTATATTTCTCGAGTGGTTGTCAATGATGATTGCCATTCTGAGCGGCTTGATTTGCGGATGATTTTGGAATGACAATCCCAATGTACCATAGTGAGTTGCAAAGAAACCTAACGATTGAATATGTGTTGCTAAATGGTGCAAAGTCGATTCTGCAATAGCAAAACCATCGCTACTAGACCCACCTCTGCCCAATTCATCCAAAATGACCAATGATCTTGCAGTTGCATTGCTGATAATTTTCTTGGTTTCTGATAATTCTACAAAGAAAGTAGATTTACCTTGCATGATATTGTCATTAGCTCCCAATCGAGTCATAATCTTGTCAACAGTACTCAATTTGGCACTTGCAGCAGGGACAAAACAGCCGATTTGGGCTAATATCACTGCTAAAGCTATTGTTCTCATCAAGGTTGATTTACCAGCAGCATTTGCTCCTGTCAATAAACCGAAATTTGCCTGTGAACCTCCTAGAATTACATCATTTGGAATGAAATCAGAGCTGGCAAGGAAACAAGGATGTCTGAGTTCCTTAAATTCAATCTGTCCTCTTTCCGAATTAACAAATTCTGGTCTACACGAAGGGTAGCCAATAGTTTCAGAAGTTTTAGTTAATGCAAGTATGCAATCAATTTTAATTAATGAGTGAATAGCTTTCAACCAAATCTTATAATCAGCATCGAATCTCTCATACATTCTTTTTTTCAATGATTCACACACCATCTTGTGCAATTCACGCTGTTCCATCAATTCTCTTGCAGTTCTCTTAACTTCTGGTGACCAGTATCGCTTTACTTTGGATGTAGACCCCATTTGTTGCCAGTCATTTGGAACTTGTTTAACCAACTTGTTTGGAAGTTCAATCAAGTAGATTTCCTTACCAGAATCTCTGTAGACAATTTCATGAGATTTGAAAGTTCTCTTGTATTCCTTCAAGTGCTGTTCTAACATCTCTTCTAAACTCTTCATCTTTGATTGAGAGTCATCAAATTCAGCATCCACTCCTTCGCTTGGAACAACGATGTCTTTCTTTGCTTCTTCTCGGTCAAATGCATCATCCCATTGAAAAACGAGTTCTGGAAGTTCCTTTGGAAAGCTCTTCAAATATTTGAACAATGCACCTGAATCCTCAGGAATGAAATCTTGCAATTGCTCTAATGATTTTGCAATACTTTCAAAACTTTCTACTACTTTCAAGAAATCCTTGAACTTCAAAGTATTACTATGAATTCTAGCCAAGAGTCTCTCCAAATCCGGCAAAGACGTCAAAGTTTGCTCTAATTTACTTCTCAATTCAAGGCCCTCGTTCATCAAGTACTCGATGGCATCATATCGTTCATTAATTTCGTTGATTTTCATTAGTGGGTGTAATATCAATGATTTCATTGCTCTTTTACCAAATGGTGTGGTAGCTTTGTTGATCAATTTGAACAATGTACCCTTGTCTCCTCCATCGAAAGAGTTATTTAATATCTCCAAATTGTTGAGGGTAACACCATCCAATAACATATGAGTACCTAAATTCTTAGAAATCTGATACTCAGAAATATGACCCAATGTCATGATACTAGTGTCTAATTTCAATGACTTTAAATAAAAGAGCAAACCGCCAAATGCACAGAATGCAACCTTGTGGTTATCCTTGTACTCTACTAATGTATGAGGATAGTTAGAGTAGTCATCTAGGTCCTCAGCTTCATAATACTTGGCTGAAACTAAGTTTTCGCAAGTCGTATCATAGTCCCAGAATTCTAAAATTGGATTCAATTGATTCCAGATTTGATGTCCTTGGGCATTGAACTTCAATATCTTTACAGCTATTGAACATAAGTTTCCTTTCATACACAAGATCTCTTTGGGTTTGATTTGGGTGATCAAAGTATCCAATTTGGTACATTCAGCGTCGTCTGGGAACTCGATGAAGTTCAATTCAGAAGTAGCAGTATCTACAAATGCAATGCCAAAAATCTTGCTTCCGTCATCCAATATTTCTTCCTTGACACTCAAACAGTAGATTGCCATATCATCACTGATCATATCCATGTCAGTTAAGGTACCTCCTGTCAAGACTCCCGTCAATTCCCTTTTGATAATCTTTTCTTCTTTAGTACCTCCGCCTCTCATCTCCTTTGCTAAGAGACTTTCAACTTGGTCTACCTTAGCGACTTTGTATCCATGGCTTATAAACTCTTTAGCCCAATATTCAAATGACATTTCTGGAATACCTGCTAACTTCATGTTGGCTCTTCCTCCACCAGCTATTTTCAAGTCAAATTCGGTGTTGGCAATCATAGCGTCATTTTCATACAATTCGTAGAACTTACCTTTCTTGAAGAATACTACTGTATTGTACATTTTAGACTTGATTTCCCAATACTGTTTTTCAAAGGCAGTGAATTTCGACCAAGCTGATTGGGGAACGTGTAATGTCCTAGGGTCGTAGTTGGGGTCATCTACAGTTCTCTTTTCAGCATCTCTAACTTCAACGAGCCATTGGTATCTCTCCTCGTTCTCCTTGGAGAAGTTCTTCTTGGGCGTTGGCTTAAGAGGCGTAATAGTCTTTATCTTGTTAGCAGGAGGAGTGGGCGTATACGAGGAACCTGCCTTGAATTTTTCACCTAGAGCGTTACTGGAAATAGTAGAAGAATCCCTCTTTGCAACAGAGCTTGTGGAGGAAGAAGTACTTGTTTTGACCTTCAACTTCTTGGATCTTGTGGTCTCTTCAGAATAGTCGTCTTCGTCGTCTTCTTCTATTTCAGGTTCACTTTCTTTGTCGCCGTCGTCTTCCACTTCAGACGCACTTTCCTTGTCGTCATCATCTTCATCTTCGGCCGGTATGAAATCATCTTCATCATCATCACTTTCTACGACCTTTCTTCTCTTCCTCGATGTTTGAGTTACTGCCTCATCTTCACTGTCTGTCTCGGCATAGCTGACACTACGAGAAGCTGAACGGCGTTTAACTAGCGGACTTGAATTGAGATCACTCTCAGCCAACGGTTTAGTAGTATTAATTGCGTCCCTCCTGGATTGAAGTGGAGAAGATTTGGGTAATGAAGCCTTCTTGGATACACGTACTGGTGTGGCTCCTGTTTCAGACGACAACGGAGTATCTTTTTCAACAACACGGTTTTCCGACATGATTTGGTTGTCGTTTTCTTTATCAGAATGAATATCAGCATCACTAGCCAAAATAGAAGTATTCAACGTTGCTTCGTGAAGATTTTGTCTCGATTGATCTGATTTGGATCTTAAAGGTGAAGAAGAGGCTTGAGCTTCGGTCTTGACTTGATTTTCACTTTCAGTGTTTTCAGAAGCTGGTTTTGCAGCTGGTTTGAAGAAAGACATCAAACTCAGCTGCTTAAGCTTGGTTGAGGAGCTAGCAGAGCCATTCTTCAATGCTAAACCAGACTTCAATGGCGTCGACGGTTTGCGGACTTTCGACATGGTTGTCTACGAGTTTTCAATGAGTATCTAATAAGAAGCCAGTTCGACTGAGGAAGTCCAAAAGGAAATGTTGATGATAAATATTTCAGATTCTCCTGAATTCCTATTATTGATTAAATTGGGAACTGCATAGACGCGCGTTAGAATTAGATACGCGTAGTCGCGTTTCTGTACTATCAGAAGGTTTTGAGGCTTAACTATTGGTCGTTATCTTAACTATGAAGGCTCCATTCCAGCATGTAGTTCCAATAAGCGGCAAGAAGGAACAATTTCATTTACAAAATTATCTCTGAATTCAACTTTAAGTTTCGATCGACTTGCAATCATCTAATTTACTTTTACAATTATGTGATTTTGTATCTTTGGTTGCTCAGAATCCTTTTTAGTGCGAATTACCCTTTTTGTCATTTGTGTCCCCTATTTTGCACCCAAATCTCTGGTCACTATATTTCCTCTATTTTGCAACCAAAATCATTTTCTATTTCACTTTTCAGGTCATTCTTATGTTTCTCCAAACGTCCAGTATAATTCTCGGCTTCTTGTCCATCTTCGCTACGGCCTATAACCACTTCTCGGTGGACGAATCGCCGATACTCAGAATAACTTCTAAAAGTTACGATCGTCACCTCATCTCACAAACTCTTCAGAAAGCATACGAAGATGTCTTTGCTTTGACTCCAAACAACCATGCACTTCTACATCTAAGCAGCAATTCCAAAATCAACTCAGAAAGAGAGTGTATCGAGAAGACGGTTATTTCTTACTACTTGAGGGACTTGAAATTCGTCACCAAGGAATTTGAAGCTTCAGAATGTAGAGTAAACACTAATACCAGGTACAAATCCATCCTTCAGCCAACTTCAAACATTCACCACCTTTTCCATTCAAGTCTGGATAACATACAAATTCAATTGGAAACAAGTTTAATGGACGAGATTAAAAAACTGAAAATTTTAGGAGATATTGAATTTAATCAATTTGATAATCTCGATTACTCTTTAGAGTGTCTTATTGGGTTCCAAGAGCTTTCTCAAGTAAAAATGGAGGAAACGGATATTCAAACGACATTGGAGAAAGTTATTCAAATTCCTACGGCCTGCGGATTCCAAAAGATCCAAAACAGTTTTGAAGGCATCCATTACGAAACCATTAAGATAGACTTACCTGTGAACGGAACATTTTATTGTGCAAGAGGCAGAACAAGCACTTGCAAAAGAACTAACGCAAATTATAAAAATTCAAGATACAAACTCTTTTCTTGATACTTTAGCTAGGTAGCAGCCCAAAAATGGTTACATAACAATTTCATACTTGACATCTGACTTCAACTCTTTGTGTGGTAACACGATCGAATTGTAGACAAACACTTGGTTGTTAACAACTGTATTCTGGCATAAGATGACAATATTGTTGATCAACTTGAAGTATCCATCAGAATTACTGGCATTATCATTGCTGATAGTTGTGTTGGTGATTGTACCTTCGATACGACACCATTTGCCAATCTTGACACCATCAGAGACAATGGAGTTGGAGATAAAACTGTTGTCTCCAATGGATACATTATTGGAGATGATAGAATTGATAATACGGACACCTCGTCCAATAGTGACGTTTTTGCCAATTGAAACGTTTGGACCAATCCTGTAAGTATTCGTGTTCTGCAAACACGAACCAACGGAAAGAACAGGTGGAACCACTCCAGCAGAAGGATGCTCTAAGGTCTTGTATTGATCATTCTGTAGCAATTGCTCTAGGAAAAAGTTGTTGGCCATCAAGGCCGACACAGGAGTCTTCAATTGATACCAAAAGCTATTCGATTTATAAGTAGAAAACTTGGTATTTGGCGTAGTTGGCAAGGTTCTCAAGATATCCAATTCTAGAGAAATGCTCTTGTCGTCGACATTATCGACTTCAAGATCGTCGTGAAATTCAAAATATGTAGAAGGATCTTTATGACGGACATGGGCAGTCTCCAACTCGCTGAGGACGTTTCTGTTGAACACGTAGATCCCTCCATTGAGCAAGACATTGTAATCTGTCTCCATGCGGAATTTGGAGATCTTGGACGTGGGCTTTTCTACGTAATGTACTACTTCGTTACTAGCTTTCTTGGCGATGATTGTACCATACAAACTGAAGATCCTGTCCTTGTCGTAAGTCACAAACGAACTTTGATCCTGGTTCTGGATCTGCTTCTTATTGTGGAAATTGTTCATCAAGAGGATTGGATCGATGCCTAGGATGACAGCAGAAGACTTCTCGGAATCGTAGAACTCGAGCAATTGCTTGAACGGATAGTTACAGATCACATCGCCATGGATAACCAACAACTTCTCGCAGGTTTCATCGCCAAAAATCTCCTCTCTAAAGTAATAGAGACCTCCAGCTGTGCCCATTGAGTTTGGCTCGGAAAGGTATTTGATCTTGACATCGGGATACTGTTTGTTTTTGATTTTGATATAGTCATCGAACTTTGATGAGTCCTTAAAGAAACCTATCAAGAGGATCTCCAATGGCTCAGAAGAACTCAATTGAGAAACCAAATTGTCAATGACATGAGACACGAGTGGCTTTCCACAGATAGGAAACAACACCTTGGGCGACTCCATGGAGAGGGGTCTGAACCTGGTACCGGTAGTCTCTCCTCCGACCAAGATAACAGCTTTGATAGTCATGGTGTGTATAGTAGATAGTAGATAGGACTATAGGACTACTATGGTTCGATAACGAAATGACAAGAAAGGAATTAATAAACACACTTAAAAGAAATACTTGCAATTGCAAATTCAAGATGAAGAAATTTCGCAAGAATTTCGACTTCTAATAAAAACACATGTCACACATCTCCTATATGGTGATGGTCCAATCTAGAATTATGGGGAACCCCTGATAATTATCTTTGTATCACCGCTGCGCAGTGTGCACTCCGCATGGTTGCAACTTTCCGATGTGTATGACATTTAGATTTCCCAATTATATGGACCGTTAAATTGATTACATAGACAGCATAAATGGATAGTCGTATAATCAATACCTACATTTCTACTATTGGATAGCCTGACGTAAATAAAAAATATGCACATGTTCATGGAGAAGCATACATAGAAAACATTTGTAGACAACACTTATCGTTGGGTTGCAACTATAGTTCATAGTAAGATCTATAGATTCCATGGTGTTTGCGTCTTATAGGTTATCTTAGTGTTGAGAATTATCTCCCATATTGTAATTTAGTTGTGCGATCCTGACTATTTTCCTCTTTGTTTAGCTGCTTACATAGGCTCATCAGTAATCGTGATTGTAAAATTGTAATTATCCGTTCCATACTGTTCATAGCTGGTTGTATAGTGAATGCTATTATCACCTCGACTTTCTCTCACTTCTGCTTCCATCAACGCTGTCATTGGTGCTTTCATTAACACTACCGCTGGAATTACACTTGCCACTCTATGTGTTATGTCTGGCTCTCTTATCTGTAGTAATATGATTTGATGTTATACTTCTCTTGCTACTTTTGATATTTCTGAAACTGTGGCTTTCTCTAAAACTGTTGTTCTCTTTGAATGTCTTAGTTATACTGCTGCCGGTAGTATTAGACAGTTGAAGCTTAATTTCCTTCTTTACAAAATACTTCACAATGTCGATGGCTGCTAGCGAATCTTCGCTACTGTCGTGTTCTCCGGTCTGAATTACACGACTAAGATACTGGAACGAGAGGTCCTTCAAACTGAATTTGAAGGTAGGTGTAGCCTTGTGCTTAGGATACAAGATAGAAGTGTCGATAATTCTATCGTGAATGAGTCGCATAGCATTCATATCATTCTCAAGTCCATGGCCGATTAAGATCGTGTTCCTGTCCATTATACCACCTAATTGGTTGAGCATCTCATGGAAAGTCACTGCATCAGGCTTAATTTCTGATACACCGGAGTATCGCGTATTCAAATCAACTACTTGTCCATATGGCTTTACAAAGATATCCAATACGTCCTTTCCAGAAAAGAAATCTACAGCTGTAACTCGTAAGAGCTCCAGACCTCTGGTGGTGTATCCCATCTCGCAATCTATACCAATTGCAAATAAACTGTCTTCTCTGTTACCAAAAAGTCTCTCTGTGTTCTGGAAAGGTATAGACCATTCCATTTCTTCTTTGCTCTGCCAGTAGAACACATGCATATTGGATATTGAACATGGATGAGTATCACCCAGATTGACTTCAGACTGACAGCATTCATAAACTCTGCCAAAGTCAGTTTTCTTGGCTCTTCCCGCATGGTAGTGACATTCAACTGGTACAAGTTGTTCGTCTCGGGTGAACTCAGCTCCACATCTATGACAAGTTCGTATTTTATTTGGAGTTATAGTCTCTGGAGAGCTCATTATATAACCAAACTTCTCAAGTTTCTCTTTGAGGATGAGGAGTTCGTTTAACGCCTTTTTGTATTGATCCTGTGAGGGTTCAGTCTCCTTAGGCTTCCTAGCTTTCTCTGGATGTAGAGCTAAATAAATTACTTTTTTAATCGATGTTAAGTAAGTTGTACTAGAAGAAACACAAGCTACCTTATATTCTTCATCTATGGCTCGAAGTACAGGCGTTTGGATCTCAGGATGATGCTGTCGATATGCACCTACTAATTGGACTATTAGTTTCTTTCTCAATCCAAGCCCAGCTGGTGGATTTGTCACTTCTTTAGGAGCAAAAACCTTAGGGTCGGTAATGACCTTACTACCCAAAAGGGTCTTTAGAAGTGAGTTGTATTCTACAATTGATGAGCTTACGGAATGAATCTCACGTTCTTCGGTAAGAGCTCTCTTTAGCAAATTCTGATCGTCTTCTGGAAAACTTTCCTTGAAGAACTTGAATATTTTATTCATATACGAATCACGAGTTCTGTTGTCGAGGTTAAAGGAACTACATTCTGATTCTGGCTGTGGTTCTTCTACATCCTTGATGTGCTCGAAAATGATCCTCTTGTGAGGAAAAAGAAAATCATCTTTCAACTTTTTCTCTGCCTTCTCACTATGGGCAAAGATACAATTGAGAACATCACAGTCTTTTCCATCACGTTCCAGGGGACAAATGGTCTTTTCAAAAACGCATCCTTTTAGTTTAAACATGATATAATACTTGATTATCTATATGTTATAGAACTTGCAGTTGTTACGACGAGATGATAATAAAAAAGCAAATCACAAATTATATTGACAATTCCATACGTTACAGTGGACGGTATTCTAGTGGTATCTTAATGAAGTGGAAACGGCAATTGAGCTGTTTATAGCTATTTCTCTTAGCTACATGTTATATTTATTTTCATATTTTCTCTAGAGACGAAGCGCATCATACTTTGTAGCTGCGAAAAAAGTATACTGGAACTTTTATTCGATAAAAGTATCATGTACTACACTACTATACAATCGTCATACTTTACTATATATCAAGGTATTTATGTACATATATATATTGTAACATCTAGCAATATTACGATTTCAATAATAAATTTGGCTTGCATTACAGTCCGTTCCGGTCTTTGATTTCTATTAATTGTATAAATGTATGTGCTATATAGCAATCACTCAGTCTCATACAAGTTCTTCGGCACCTCTGGATGGATACTCGTACAACTTATAGTAGTCTACCACTTTCCCATTCAAGTTGTTCTCTCCTTCAATAGGCAAATAGAAAACGTTTCTGAATGCAATGTCTCCCAACACCCAGAAATCCAACCAGTTTTGCTTCACCCCATAGTCGGTGGGGATAACGATGCTATTCAAAGATTGATAACTAGAGTCGGTTGCCATGTCTGAGCTCTTGAACAAAGATAACACACTCAACTTGATTGTCATAAAGAATTGATCCAACCCAATCAAGTTCAAACATGCCTTCAACTCGCTATCAGGACGAATGGGTATGTTGTTAGAAGGTGGAGGCAGCGACTCAAAACCATCGAAATCTCTGGGGACAGTCGAATGATTGAATCTAGAACTGGTTTGGAGTCTGCTGTTGAGAGAACTGAACTCGTACGTAGTCATACCTTTCAAGATCTGGAACGTCTGGACAACGCACAAGAATACAATCCAGATGTATTGCATCCAACACCAAATTAATAAGTTGAAGTGGAAATAGTGCATTTTGTAACCGTAACACAATTCATCTGATAAAATCAGACAAATTCCTGTTTCATCATCAGACTCATAACCATCCTCAAGTTTGTCAAAGTACTGATAGGTCAAGCATGTAAACAATAATATAGCCAAATTCAAAGCATACACAAATGTCATGAACAACTTATGATTTCTCACTCCTATCTCGTTGTACACCCAAGGGCAATAATGGTCAAATCTAGCGACCAATTTTTTGTTATATTTAGAGTACTTCGATCTCAATGGTTTTCTGATAAATGTATTGACACAGAAGTGGTCGATATCAAATTTACCCAATTTGAGCAATTCCTTAACTTGACTCAAAATGACGCTATTGTCAGCAGGTATGGGAACAAAGCCTGGGTTGATGAACATCGCCTTAAAGAATGTCCATGAAAATAGAGAAATCAATGCTCCCAACAATAAATTTCCAATGAACTGCTTGAAAAAGAGTGTTGGAAGAATATTATAGAGCCATACAAGAATACACCAGAATGCAGTGGCCGAAAATATACCTGCTAATATGGGCGATTTGGGTAAAGCCTTGTCTTCAGAAATGTAAGTAGGAATAATGAACTTAGAAACTAAGTAGATGCCACCGAAGAAGATTGACAATGCTAAGAAAAGTTTGGGAATACCATATCCTTCATTCCAGGAACAAACTGATAGAGCTAAAGGAAGTAATATGTAAGGAGCCAAGAATGTCATGATCTTGCCTGCCTTTGGTTGGATTAGTCTTGCTTTCTTTCCCCAATTAGTTTTCTCGCTTCTGCCGTCTTCTTTCAACACCTTGACCCATGTATCATAGCAGTTCATGTCTTTTGCAACATCAAAGGAGTTTTTTCCCTGGTCGTTCTTAGCAAAGATGTCTGAACCAGCTTCTAACAAAGTCTTCAATACGATTCTATGGCCCTTCATAAAAGCCCAATGAATTGGAACGAAGAGTGTGTCGTCAACTTTTGCTATGTCAGCACCAAATTTCAAAAGTGCATTGATTGTGAAAACGTCTCCTTGGTAAGATGCCCAATGCAAACTAGTTCTGTTGAATCCATCTGGTTCGTCTACATATATCTTCTTCTTGGAGTTTTCGTCGCAACAGCTCAACAACATGAAAACTACCAATGTGATGTTGGAGCTGTGGACAGCCAAATGCAACGAGTTATATTTTTGAGCGTCTCTAATCGTTGGATCTGCATCTGTCTGAGTCATCAAATAATCTACAATATACACTAGGCCATTTCTACAAGCCCAGTGCAACGGCGTAGCCTTAAGTTCGCCTCCCAGATAGTTGGGATTGGATCCATTTTCTACTAGATATTTCACCAAGGTTAAACGGTTATTAATACATGCCCAGTGTAAACCAGTAATACCATCACTGAAAGTATCGTTAGCTTTGACTCTTCCTGTAGAAATCATCTCTTTGACGAGGGTCAAGTTTCCTTCCTGACACGAAGTCATAAATTTAGCCAAATCCGGATTTAATTCTTGTTCAGTAGGTTCCTGTCTTTCTGAAGGGACGATATCATTCAATTGGTCTGTTGTAGTTTCCAAAACTGCATCAGTAGACTGGATAGAATGGGTATCAGTGTTATCAATAGACGCATCTCCATTGACCTCGATTGTATCATTGATAGTTTCAGAAATGCTATTTGTAACTTGTGTATCTTGTGGTATTGTCTGCTCTCGAACTGTATCTGTTTCACTAGTAATCTGAGGCTCAATTAATGTTTTCTCTTCGGTGAAAGACGAATTAACTATTTCCTCTTGGGATTCCTCACTGTCAACAATATCGGCATTCTTGACTGCTTTTGAAATTTCAATTGAAATTTCAGCTTCTTTTTGTTCAACTCCATTAATTGGCGATCCAGCCTTGGATGAACTATTGGACTTCTTCTTATTCTTCTTAGACATTGTAAACTCAATTGGTGACTTCACGTTCAGAATCGATTCCAATCTACAGTTATGTGTCTGAATATCTGTAATTGCAGCTTTGGTTTGAATGTAATAGGATAACTAATCTCAGGAAGAATCAACTATTTTTTTCCTTATATAAACCTCAGAGCACAGCATGAAAAACGATCCTGTACCATCAATCTGATTGCAAAATGACCTGGGCTATAACGGGCTGTGATTCAGGAACGAAACCGGAGCAACCGCTAAGATTGTTAATTTACAAGACCATCATTTCGATACCAAACTGTTGTAATGTGGTGAAGCAGACTCTGAAATAATCAAATCATTTCCTTTATCTCAATTTTTTTCTTAAATTCCAGTTCGATTTTTCTCATTTTTTCATTTCAATAAAAGCTCAGCACTTTTACAATCTCTTCATTTTTACTTATAAATTATTTATTCAACATAATTATCTATATAACTAGTTATCGTCGACAACATTGTGGTGTTGCAAAGTGCCGTGGTCGTGATTAGTGTCCACCTCAGTGGTTCCAGACTCGTTATTTCTTTCACTCCGATCAGACAAAGAGTTCAACGTTTTAATCACCCCGTCCTCTCTAAAAACAGGATTGTCCTTATTGGGTATACCATGTTGTGAAACGTTACTGTTAGCATCCTCAACAATATTGAGTTCGTAGTCATCTTCCGTAGCTTCGAAACCCTTTCTCTGTCTGGGTGCCAAGTCGATGGAGGCATTGGCAGAGGTAACTACACTGGTATGTGTGCTAGGTGAACTATTCAAAGATGGCTGGAAAGAGGAACTTTCTGGAGACTCCTTACGGTCACCATTGGTTTTATGCAAATATGCCTTGAACTGTTCTCCTGCCTTCTTGGCCTTGGGTTTCAAGGTATTGTCTACATACGGCTGAATCTTATCGTTGATGAAGCCAGGTCTGACTTCTTCTTTGCTGATTACACCAAGATTCTTCTCCCCTACTCTAATCAAATGTTTTTCAAGCAAGAGATAATTTCTCAGGTTCAGCTTGTAGGCGATATCAATAATGTCTCCCACAATTGGAATCAACCCTACTAGGAAGTCTAACAAGATGTTCACGAGGAATAAGATTTGGATATCAAGTGGAAACCCATCATCCAACTTTCTGGCCAACTGCCACAATCCAAGCGACCAGTATGTCGTGATAATTGTCCCAAGAATGGGAACTATGCCAACAATGTTGGACCATCCAAAAGTAACACCAAAGATAGTGAACCACATATCGTATCTATAGGCTCGTTTCTTGAAGACCTGTAGCACCTTGAGATCGTTGGAACTGATTCCATCGGGGAGCCTTCTGCTAACCTTCTTATACTTGGTGACTCCATTGACAACATCCACAGGCACATTTTCATGGTATGGGTCTTCCACTCCAAACCGGTTCCATTGATTGTCCTTGAGGATCCGGTTGGTTAGGTATTTGAGAATAATGGCTGACATTACTACAATCAGAGGGGATGGAACTGTGCGCAGATCTATTTACAAATCGTAATCCCCAGGAGGATGGTTTCTTCTAGTCTGTAGTTTGACAAAAAAGTCAATTGAGTGCAATTCTGGTACTGGGCTCAATATCCAAAATTAGTAATTAACAAGGGATCGCAATGGCTCAATTTCTGTGGAGTTCTGTGGAGTTCTGTGGAAACCTTTAACTATTGCTCAGTTAAAAAACAACGCATTGGCATCAGGTTCATAGCCCTTGCTTTATAGGGGATGGCTGAAATTTAAGTCTATACCAGATGAATCAGGCAACCGGTAGAGAGTCCTTCATGTGACGTGCATTCCCCATCTCGATAGCGACATTCTTGATAAATCTTTATAGTTTATGCAGTCTGTTCCTTTGGTATTTCCATTTTAATCAAAGATCTCCGTCTCAAATTCTTCAATTGTGGGACTGGGAGACAACAGAAAAGAGCAAAAATCTATACAATGTAATAGAATTCCCCCCAAATGTTCCTCCATAACGTTTTCTAGAAAGTGACCAACATCTCCTCTCGTTGTTGCCGCTTTTTAGTAATTATAGATATTCACGTGACCTCATCCCCACAAAGGCATGTGAGTCTAACACATAGTTAGAAATACGGAAACATAACAATAGTTCATTTCCCACACTGCTCTTTTCTAAATAGAAATTGATCAATAATCGCAATTTACGATTGTTGTAGAACAGCGATAGTTGCCAACCATAGAAGCGAACTGCCATGGTGGTGCGTTCTACTTTGAGAGCGGTGATTTCCAAGGTTCCATACTCAGACAGAATCCCAAATGCATTGAGTAGACTACTTGATGAGGGAGACTCCTATTCGTACAGCAGCGGGATGCTGAGCATAGAGTACGACTACGACAATTTTCGCAGCTTGAGTCCCAAGGATAAAATACATTCCAAGTTGATTTACAATCGTATGAGAGAAACGCCTACGTCTACTGGAGTTTCAGGCGTATCCCGGGCACTTAATATTGTAGATGAGATTGACGAGATAGAGTATGAACAAATGGAATCAAATTATGAAGACGATATTCCTAGGAACGATGGAGGGCTGTCGATCACTTATTTGAACTATTGTGACACATGTGATACTATTCCCGTGGATACGAAGTTGGCTATCAACAAACTTAATGACAATGGTGGGGTTATGGGCACATCCAGAAATTCTGGCAACGACCAGGTCACTGGAGGTTTGAATCTCAGTTACCAGTTCGAAAGTAATAATAACAATATCATTAGCAATACCGAATCGTTGGGAGCAAGCATATCTGACGGAATGAACCCATTTGAAGACACCTCAGAAACGACACTAGTGTCTGAGGGTTCGTTGCTTCAGCATAACCAACAGCAGAGATTTGGTGCAGCTGAGCGCAATTTGCGAATCAAGCAGTATCTAAGTGATCAGAACAACAAGTTCGATGAGCTTATCAGCAACAACCTAAACGTTGTCTTGAAGGAGTACGATGTAGAAGAAAAGGTAGTGGATCCTTTTTCAAATGCAGCCTTGGTTAAACTCTTGTACCGAAATACGGCAGATCAAATAACGTCAAGAATACCATTTGGCCAAACTGTAAAAGGTTGGTTGCCGTGGATGGGTGAGCTTCAGGCAAAGGCACTTCCAAAGGTGGTAGTAAAACCAAAATTGGTGCTAGTACCTGAACCAGTATTTTTAGAGACAAGTACACCACAAGATAATTTAGTAGAAACTATTGATGAGGAAGAGCAGTATGAAAATGATATCAGTATTGAATACTTTATCGACTCTTTAGACCCGGAGACGAAGGCTAATTTACTCGCGGCTCTTCGAAAGGAGTCACCAGATGAAGTTGTGGACAGCGACGAATCAAAACCAAAGCCCAAGCAAGAGCTGACTATTGATAAGCTACAGGCTTTCTTAATTATCCTGATCAAATTGTTTATCACGGGATTAAAGTTGACAATTCCCTTTACAAAGTACATTTATCAGAAATTCAAGAACAATGAGATCTTTGTGATCAACTACAAGAACGTCAACCAGTTCTTTGACCTTCTAATGCAGTTCATGAACTATTTGGACAATAGATTGAACCGTAGTGAGGACGTGATCGAAAAACTCTACCAACAAAAAGGAGACAATTACTACAACGACAATTTTGATATCATCTATGAGGAAGTTTCTCTGAACGTTTCCCATTACATGAACGAGCAGATGAAGAAGGTGGTGCAGAGCATCGACGAGGATAAGTCGATGAAGGGCATAATAGCGAGATATGTCGTATCAAAGTATCTTCCGCTTCGAGACCAAAGGACACCAAGGGACATGTCAGATCCAAAGTATAATATCTATTTCCTGGCGTCCCATAATCTGCAGCCGGGCACTATAGCTACGGCATCTCCGCAGTCCAAGTCTCCAGAATCGATGCATAATAGCGACTCCATTAATTCCGACCAGGTGTCGCTAGAGAACCTTGAAGACCTTTCGTTACTCAAGATAGCACAGAGGTTTGTCGATGATATGTGATGGAAGGACGGTGTGTGACATGGACACTACGTACGATAGGATGATAAATAATGTATTATATGACGACAAGTAATAGAATGTAGTGAAAACGAAGAGAGTCATCGGTGCAACCAAGCTTTTCAAGGTAGTTGCAATTTCACATGGCCAGATTCAAAGATCAACTTTTGAGAAATATTATTGCGTTTCTATTGATCTTCGGACCTTGGGGACCTTTTATTTACTCTATTTACGGAGACTAGAAAGCACACATGGGAAATGGCACGATCATTGAACAAAATAAGCATCGTGGAACTACAATACCATGGCAGTGTGCTCTTAAAGATAGCATGTCTAGCGGAAAGAATGCCTACCGTTTGACTTCTGGTAGTATTCTGTCAAGTAGTAGCGATAATATCAATTTTCTATTTTTCGCAGCTATTTTCGAGAATGCAGAAACGACGCTGGAAATGCGAGAGAAACCAGGACAAATCCGGTGAAACTCCCGATGTCACACAGCAATGGACAGGACAGTGCAAGGGATGAGGATTATTGCTGTTTTGAGAGTTGGTTGGGGAATGTGGATTTCTTCCATTGGCCGACGTGATGTGGCAGAATTCCCTCCTTACAGTAGTCCATTCCTTATCGATTGTTACGCTAGACTACATACAGCGCGCAGTATGGAAGGAGAAGGTATGGACTAACGGTCTACATAGAAGAGGTTTCTTGGAAAGGTGCCCGGCCGCCCTGAATCCTGCGCTAGAGAATTACAGCGTCAGTGGGATTCAGACTGGTGAGGAGAATGAGGGGACAAGTGGAAAGTGAGTGATGAAGTTGTAGTAGCCAGCCATCTGGTGTCACGGAAGTGAGTCAATGCCAGATAATACTGACGTAAATGTGCCGCCCTGAGATAATATAAGGTACAATGGAAGAAGAAAAGAGAAAATAGCGACAGATTGGACGATTATGTGAGCGAATTAGTGAGCTAACTGGATTTACGCACAAATATGCGCAGAAATTAGCGGAGATGTGTAGGCGGGAGAAGTTGCCACTACGTAATGGCGGCGCAAATATGGGACAGAATATAGCGACAAGTGGTGATACTCCAGTCATGGCTACAATTTCTGGTTCTGTGGTTGCCATAGAGGGGAAAACCGCCTTGGAGGGTCGGACCACCTAATCAGACCACGGACGTCACGGCGGGGGTTGGATTCCTGGTCTGGTAGCATACGGTTTACGGAAGCATATGGCTACGGGTTCCAGCAGATGGACATTACAGTTACTGCGAGATTGCAACAGTGCAATGAGAAATAGAGAGAAACGATGAGAAGTAGCGAGAAAAGCGAGGCGCTGAAGATTCCAGTGCGCAGTGCGAAAGAGGGAAATTAGCGTGGAAATCAGTGCGGGAACTGGCGAGAAATCTTTTTTTCCCACGCACGGCGAGGGCGGACGAGAGCGAAAACACCCGTCCGTGCCGCAAACTACCGCGAGAAACTTCCTTCCACGTAGACTACATTTCCATACCCACATCCCTCCCCTCGTATCACATAGTAACCACACCGAACCAACCTTCGTCGCCGCTTCCATGTGACGTGTAGACATCTCGTCAGCTGCTCGTTCGCGCCCGTGAAACCGTAGACTACCATTTGGCGGTGGCATAGTGAGCAGATTTGTCCCATTGTCCATTGCTATTTTCTCCCTACTGGCCCCCCTATTTCCCGCTACGGTTGCATCCCTAAGCTGCTACGCTGCGGCGCATGCCGAAGCATGCGCCATGCGCTCGTAACCAACCTGTACTACTGGGATCAAATAGGAACTGCGCCTGCAGAATCGGGACTATTTTCTGCCATGTGCATGTGCGGGTAACGGGCTACCCGGCCGTGGGTACCAGCCTTCCGGCCAATCACAGCGCGTTGCACGACAATATTTTTTCCCTTTCTGGTTAGAACAGACTTCCCCTTTTCCAACCCAGCGCTTATATATACGTTGCCTCAGTCACCATAGACGCTGGCATTTGGCACAATCCTGGACCGCACACGACCGCGCATTCGTCTTTCACCTTTTAATTCAGGAGAAAAATTTTATCCACCACTTTCTTTCTTTTCACAATCCTGATTCTGGTTCACCACCACTTTTTCATATAGTGTATTGCTTGCCAATATATTGTTACCCCCTAGTCGTTGTCTGTTGTTTTTTTCTGTTTTGTCTGTCACGAGAAGCTTGGTTGTTTTCTCTACTATCTGATAGATATCCCGATAACACTCACACGCACTCTACGACTTTCTTCTGGTACAGTTGTATTGTATAACCGTCTGGTCCGTTTGTCGCCACCCAGTCAGCCTTTTTGCTCTGCTGGCATCAAACAAAATTTTCGCCCCTCCGCTCGCACTTTTTTCTGACGCCTTGATTGGTTGATTTCAGATCGTGAGCCTGGTTCCCGCACGCTCCACGAACAGCATTTTTTTCGCACTGAGTTGAAACAAGTTCAGTCACCTGCTTTTCGTCACGTGTACCACCCTTTCTCCCACTATAGTCCTTCCACCTTAGTAGTCCCATCCCTTATATCCCCCACCATGGCTTTGTGTTCGCAGGCGTTCAACGGCTCGGCCAAGCGCAGCTGTCTGTTTGCCAACGGCGGCACGTCCTACAGGAACAACAAGAAGATGTGTTTGCGCGCAGACGCTTCGACGATGTCGTCGCTGAAGAAGTCTGTGTGCATCTACACGTCGTCAGAAGAGGACGACGACTCGGCCGACGAGCAGTCGTGCTACAACGCCGACCAGATCAGAGCCAAGAGAAGAGCTTCATCCCGTGTCTCGTTCTCGTCCAACATTGAGTTGCTGAAGGCTCTTGCCCAGTATAGCGATGACGACGAGGACTTGGCCAGCGACATGTCCAGAAAGAACAGCTCCAGTGCCATTGCCATTGCCAACCACATGAGCTCACCTTCGGCTTGTGCTGCAGCTGTGGCCGCTGTGGTTGCTCGTCGTGCCTCCAGCGGAGTTGCTCTGAACACCGAAGAAGACGATGACACTGCTCTCGACAATCTTGACTGCAAGTTGTCGACTTCCCCCATCTCTTCGCATCTTTGTTTGGTCGAGAACAAGAACTTCCTTCACATTTCCGACAACACCAAGAGCCCACCAGCTGTGAGAAACAATTCGATTCCTGACACCGACAGGTGTTCGAGATCGCGTTGTTTTGAGTACTTGGTTGGTGCCATTGACGAAGCCTGGGCCAGATACTGCGATGCCACGGCCTACGTTGAAGATGAGGTCTATGGCTACAACACGCCTGCATCTGTAGCTACCGATGAGGAAGATTGCTTTGAAAACACCACCGACATCACCGACTACGAAGATTCAGATTTTGAAGAACACCACCACAAGGCTAAGCCTCAACAACACTCACAACAAATCAGACCAAAACCATCCATGATGGCCTCGTTGAACACCTCAGCTAAAGCCAACGAAGACACCTCCTCCTGCCAATTGCTGGCATTGAAGGACAGATTGACCAAGGCCAAGTATTACTTGCAGGACTTGGTTGACTCGGACGACTATAACGAAGTTATTTCCTTCTGGAAACGTTGGGATATGATCAAGTATGCCACGATCGAGTTGGTTGAGGACGACGACGACGACGAGATTGTCGAAAACACCATTGACGAGTTGGAATCTGGTCGTATATTTGTAAATTAGAAAAGACATAACAGCACAGTCACAGAAAAGAAAAAGAAGTTTAATTTTGGTTAACAGGTTAACCCAACAAAGAATTGCTTCACGATCGATCCTTGTGAACAAAACAAACGTCGCACCATTGCTTATTGCTAATCACGACGTGGTGGAGTTGAGGATCGTTAGATTTCATTTTATCATTATATTTCATCCGAAGTTGCCTTTTTTTTAAAGATATGTCCGGTTGTATTTCCTTCTATTTTTTGAATTTTTAAGTTTATTTGGGTTGTTGATTTAACATATGCTGATCCAGCGTATTATTGGGTATGATCAAACTTTACTATGAAATGTAAATTATCTTTATATAGTTATTTGAAATAGGTTTAAATTATATACTTGTACTATAGTTTCAATAAAGAAAACAAAAAAAAATGAGTAGTTATGCTTGGATCTAAAGTGTTGTACGTTAGAGGGGTGATTTGTCAATCTAATCAGCATCATATGCTAAAAAGCGCCTACTTCGGCAATCGCTAACTGTGGTGCTCAACCAGCACAAATAAGGACCGAGCGACAAAAATTGAACAGCACTTTTTTTATCAGATTTCGGATCATATTCCTTTCATTTTTATCGTATTACCAATTGCAATATGAAGGTATCTTCGTTGGTGACGTATTCGTGTCTCTTGTTATCTCAATGTGTCAGCTTTGCTAACGCTGCTGGCGAACTCGAAATTGGTATGTATTAGACGAAATTTCGTCCAGTGAAATTTCACAATTGAAAAAAGAATAGTTGGAGTGAAAAGTTATCAATTGAGTTGAAATCTATAGCTTCATTAGAAATTCTATTAGAATAGTACTAACTAATCAGGCGTAATCAAGTCAATTCCCGAAAAGAGGTGCAAAGTCCAATCCAAGGCAGGTGATCTGATCAGTGTTCATTACAAGGGTACTTTGGACGATGGCTCTGTATTTGACTCGTCGTACGAGAGGGGCTCTCCAATCAACTTTAAGTTGGGAGTTGGGCAAGTGATCAAGGGTTGGGACGAAGGATTGACGAGAATGTGCATTGGGGAAATCAGAAAGTTGGTTATCCCCCCTGACTTGGCCTATGGAAACAGAGGTATTGGCCCCATCCCTCCAAAGGCAACTTTGAGTATGTATAAATAAAGAAAAAGTAATTACAGGAAGGATACTAACAGTTTTAGCTTTCATTGCCGAATTGGTTGACATTGCCGGTGCACCAAAGGTTGAGGAAGATGACGAAGAAGAAACTGCCCAGGAAGTTGCAGAAGATAAGGAATCAGCTGTTGAAGAAGTAGCCGAAGAAAAGGAAGAAAAAGAAGAATCCACAGAAGAAGCTACAGTAACAGAAGAAACCTCTGAAGCCCCAGAAGAAACCGTTGAAGCTCCAGAAGAAGCTCCAGAAGAAGCTCCAGAAGAAGCTCCAGAAGAAGCTTCAGAAGAAAAAGAAGTTCCCCACGACGAATTGTAGACAATATGAATGTCCATTGTGCTCTAGATTAAATAAAGGTAGTGAATATATAACTTCTATTTTTTATATCGGAGTATGGGGTACAAAAGGTGCGATACTTTAAGTGCATATTATGGATGGAGAATCCATGTACGAGATACAGTGATTTCATTTTTATTCAGACAAGTGTCCGGAATTGGTTCAAACTATATCTCAAAAAATCTTCAAACCAGCTATTGGGGTTCTTAATTCCAGCCAAGGAGTATGTTCGTACCAAGCCAAGTTAGAAGTAAAGTCCTGGTTGAAAACTTTGTAGGAGCTAACAAACAAACTTATTAAGCAATTGCAAACCTCCTCTGAGTTTGAATAATCCCCAGGTTTCAATACAAAAATAGCCCCATGCACTCTATTATTGTACTATTATTCAAATTTTTAAGTTTTCTCTAATTATTTAGAAAAGCTCCTGTTCCAACAGTCGGAAATGTCTCGAGGAATGTCTCAGAATCCTTCATAACTCTCTCATGCAATTGCTTGAGTAGCTTCTTTGACCCTTGGTGTCAATTGACCCTTATCACTTTAACATGATCTCTTGAATTTACTTTTGCGCACTTCCCAAAACTCTACGATGGCATTCAATCTAGGAGAATATGGAGGCAAGAATACAAGTTCAAGCCCAATCAGAGCAACTAGTAATTGAATATCATGACGCTTATGGAGAATCAAGTATTTCAAGTCTCCTAACTCGGGGTGTTCTTTAACTTGTTGAATAATAGACTTGATAATGTATAAGAAATGGTTAGCAGTGGTGCCTGCACATCCAGCGAACGCATTAATATATGACTTATGTATCTGCTTGTATTTCCATTCGAAGAAGAGAATCTTCATTATTTTTATATTTATCAACTACATTTCTTCAAAAAAAAAAAAAATTAACCAGAAGCAAGGTTTGATGTCAGCAGGATATAACGATATTTCGTCTGTAAACATCGAAAAGGAACGGACAGCATATAGAAGAGTAGTGGACATATTAAGAAAGTGGAACATTGCTAATTCAGTTCTTGGTATTGCAGCGTTGGTTATAGCAATTGTAGCCTTGAGTAAGGAAAACAAATAATGTTGCTTCAAAGAATCAGGCTACCATGAATACCACCAAATTCAACACCAAAAACACTCGGAATGGGTAAAGATATTAACAAAAAAAATCAAGAAGTGGATTCAATTTCAGAGTATCTATTACTTTTATTGAGTTTGTCTTAAGATAGCCATTATGGGCTCTACACTATAATTCCACTACTTGCTAACTTCTTCAGCTACCGCAGTAGTATTCTTTGGCATCTCAGAGTTGATTATTAGCTATAGAAGTCCAAATGGCTCGATACGCCATGATATTTAGCACCAATACAAATTTGACAGGGAACGAAGTCTTGGTAAGAACGCGAATATTACTTGGAAAATACTGTACTGTAATGTTCGTAAATCGTAGTTAATGAAGTCTATGAAAGATAGTATTCAAACTAAAATGACGACCCTTACAGATCCTGTCCACTACGAAGTTACATGACTACCGATAACTACTCTTCCAGGTATATTGCAGCACTTACTGGAAGTGGTATGCTTTCCTCCCTGAAAGATTTGAAAAACTCATGACGTCACGTGTTCTACCCCAGAACATGATGCCTTTTTCAGGATTGCCAATCATCCCATGTTCACAGTCTTCTGTAGTACATGATCTTTATAGCAAATTGCTCCATTGTAAATAGTCAATTGCACGCGAAAGGTGTTTGCATGTGTCTGAGGTAACTTCTGCTTATTTATTAAACAGCAAAAGGGGTTTTCCCATACCACATACTCTTGCCCATACTAATTCGTTTTATCCTTCTTACCCAACAATTATAAATAATGTCCGCCCGAAGATTCTACAAACCTTTAAGGGACTTCATTACATCACCTTCTGACTTCAAGCTTATATACTCCACCGGTGGAGAAGACTTGCTTGCGGCCGGCGTCAAGCGGATCTGTGTCCTTGACTCTTCTTTCAATCCTCCGCATTTGGGACACTATGCCTTGATCGAGGAGTCCTTGGCTCAAAAGTCTGAAAATGAAAAGGAAGAAAACAGATCTATTTTACTTTTGCTTTCCGTGAAAAACGCAGACAAAATCAATCCCCAGCCAGAGTCATTTGAAAACAGATTGGAAATGATGTACTTGATGGCTAACGATCTTGCCAAAACTTTCCATACCCACCATATCGGAATTGGATTGACTAACCATGCGAAATTTGTTGATAAGTCTGTATCCATATTGAACTACTTGCACTGCAACGGTGTAGACAAAAACAAGATCAAATTGACCTTCTTGGTTGGCTTTGATACGTTGACAAGAATCCTAAATCCCAAGTACTACTTGCCAGACAAGTTATCTACTACTTTGGAGGAATTTATGAAACAAACTGACTTATTTTGTTTAACAAGAAATGATGAAAATATTTCACACAAGGAACAAAACAACTACATTCTTGATATCAAGAGTGGTAAACACGAACATATACCAACGCACTGGTCGGAGAACATTTTCCTTCTTAACAATACTGACGAAGAAATTGGCTTGATCAGCTCTTCAGCCATCAGAGCAAGCATCAGCGCAAACAGTGATTTATGGCATAATAAAGTGATTCCAGAAGTAAGGGATTTTATTATTAAAGAGAAGCTATACTTACCCAAAGAGAAAATCTAGTTCTATTTAGTAATATAGAAAATATAACAACGAAGCACCAGCGACAATAATAGTGCTGAAAGTCGATAAATAGCTTGTTGTTGCAGCTGAGAGTTGTTTAACTCCTTCGACGTCCTTGTATTGGTAACTCGATTCTTCTTCTGTAGAGTTTCCGCCATCTGTCGGAGTATTGGCTACGACCTTTTCATTGTTTGCATTGATGCACTCGATCTTACCACCTCTGATCACCGAGCTAACTTCACTCTTGAGCCACTTGGAACAATCAAAGGAAGTCGAAGTGGAATGAATACTAGCACTTCCTTTCACTAGCTTGAGATGCTTGAAACTAGTTTCTTTGATATTGCCAACGATCTCAATGGCACCACCAATCACATTCAAACTAGGGAAGAAATTGATCTTTTCAATTTTGGTATTGTTAACAAGCATCAACCCACCACCAATCTCAGCAACTAATGGGAAATCGACACTATTCAAAAATTTATTTTTGAGCAAGCTTAAGGTACCACCAATGAATTTCAATTTTGGTACCTTCAATTGGGAAAAGTAGTTATTTGACAAACTGATCGAGCCGTTGATTAATTCCAATTCGCTCAAATTTAACTCAGCCACTTCATGAATACTTACATTACTGGCAAATTTCAACCTTGGAAGAGAAACTTTTACATCAGCTTGGTTGGCGGCAATGTGTAGTTCTTTAGTTACTTCCTCAACATTGAAGTTTATTTGGTGCAAAAATCTGTTGTTATTGATGTCTAGAACTTCCAACTTGTTCGATAAGAAACCAGAGAATTCTGTCAAAGAAGAATCTGAAACTGTGATTCTTTCAATATTGTTGATATCAGCACTTACATGAACATTGCTTAATATAGGAAGTACTCTCCATTCTAGTTCCTTCACAGTTCTAAGAGATGGAAATGATACCAATGACAACGAAGTTAATTCTGTAAGTACAAGTCCTTCACTGATTGAAACGAGCTCTGGCGCTTCAAGTCTAACCAAATCTGGTGACTTTTTAACGCTTAACTCACCAATAATATTTTCAATATCACCAAGGGACAATAATGGGTGACTATACTCAGAAACATCAATGTTACCAGCTATAGTCTGACACTTGTCGATAGCCTTCATGTCGCTTGGTGTTTTAATGATGTAGTTTTCTCTCTTGCAATGCTCTGGTAGAGAACCTTTGGAGATAACTAAATCTAAATGTTCTTCCACAGTGTGGTTGCTTTTCAGATCAACCTGGGAGTTGGTGATCACATTTGATTTAAGTAAGGCTTCAGAAGGTACAATGTATTCTTCATTTTGTTAGTTAGCGCCTATGATTAGTTGATTTTATGTTACTTACCATTACCCCCACCAAATTCCGATGGAATTGGAATAGAGTACGAAGTTGAAAGTATCGTAACGAACACGAGAATTTGAAGAACAAACATTGAAATAGTTTTGTTTTGCTTCAAGACTTGATGAAGAAGTATAAGATTACAATATTCAACAATGGCCATAGTACTTCCGCGCAAAACGTTTTTTTGCACCCAAATTTCCTCGATACAAGCATACATGTATTTCACTCACTCATCAAAAATTTCATATATAAGTCATAAAAAAAGAGAGCAACCATATACAATTCGATCTCATAAATCTCTATTTGTACTTGTTGTTCTTGTCGCCATCACTTGCATTTTCGAAGTATTCCTCTTCGCGTTTCTGCTTTTCGAGGTCTTCAAGGATCTCAACACTACCACGGTCAGCGATATGTGTAATCTTTCCGACTGCGGAAGTGTCAGGACACAAGATAGCACCCTTTCTTCCGACTAAGTACCATGGCAAGTTAAATACTTCTTCCATACTTTCAAGTGATCTACCCGAAATTTCAGGAATGAAGAACCAAGACCAGAATAATGACATTGCGCATACAACAGTGAAAAAGTAGAAGGCTCCATACTTATGAAGACTGATCAACATTTTAGGTACTGCTTTAGAATTACCATATTGGTTGGCGAAATGAATCACCATGATAAGAGATTGACCGAATGAGCGAAGCTTCAATGGGAAGATTTCCGAACCAAGCAAGTACTGAACACTGTTGAAACCCATTGTCCAACCAACACCAGAAATATACAAGGCAGCCATTGCGGCTTTGCTAGCAGCAGATTCCGAAGCAGTTAAGGTCCAGCCTTCTTCTGTTGCATGTGGAACGATATTCAAAAAGATAGCAAAGAACAAAATGGAAATCATCTGAATGGTGATACCAATATAAAGTGCCTTTCTACGACCCAAGAAATCGATTATAAAAAAGGCACTGAAATAAGCCGAACAGAATTTGACAACACCCAAAATAACTGTCATTTTCATCACCTCTACTCCCTTTATTCCAGCGTACCCGAAGAGATCACCAGCATAAATGGTAATTGCATTAGCACCACTCCATTGTCCAAGCAATTGAGACATGAAACCAATAACGAAGAAACGGTATCTTACAGACTTAACTGCAAGTATATCTCTAAATTTACTCCACATGGAGTAATTGGAAGTTGCTTCTCTTTCGGCGTATACTTGTTCATTAATATCATTAATTTCACCAACAATATACGGGTGGTCAGGTGGCAACTGTCTGAGTTTGCACAAGTTCTTCAAAGCCTTGTCATTCTTCCCAACTTTAAGTAACCATCTAGGACTCTCATATGAGAAAAGGGAACCGAAAAAAACAAGACCTGCGAAGATAAATTTAAGACAAAGAGGGACCATCCATTGACTATTATGGGAACCTCCAATATGTTTTGCAGTAGCATAATTGGCCGAATAGGAAAGAAAAATACCCAAATAGACGGCACCACTGAACAAGCAACCAAAGAGACCTCTGTACGCTGGTGGAGAAACTTCAGACATATAAGTTGGACCGATAGTAGTAGTCTGACCAATAGCGAAACCTTCGATTAATCTACCCGCATACAACTGTCCAACACTTCTCGACGTTAATTGAATAATTGCACCAATGATCCAAATGACACAAACTTGTTGCACAGCTCTGATTCTACCCAACTTGTCGACAGTATACATGGCGAGAAGGGCACCTCCAACAGAACCTAACTGAACCATGGCTGCAATATTGGACTTCAAGTCTGCAATTTCGTGTTCAGTCTTGCTTTTATCCGAAAGACCGAAGAGTTTCTTGAAAGAGGTCTGATGCATGGCACCAGCAACTGTACCTTCATCTGTTCCTCTAGCAGCACCAAGAATACCAAAGACTAAGACAGAAACTTGGAATGGTTAGTAACGAAACTAGCAGACCAAGAACAATGTATACATACTGAATAGGGTCTTGTTATAGATTTCTTTTGGAGAATGGTCATCGACAACTCTCCATCTGAACTTCTTTTTTGGCTCTTGCTCCACTTTGGAGCTGACTGCAACAACGTTATTGAACTTGCCAGTACTCATATTTGAAAAATATTTCTTGATTCTAATATTCAGAACATACCTAATTTAACGAATATCAACTGGAATTTATATGATTGCAGACTTCTTGGAGTAATGAAAATGGGGCAAATAACATGTATAGTGTATCACAATACGTACTACAGTCTCCTCAAAGCGTTGGTGCAAATAAACCCCACATCAGGTTTGATAAATCTACCGAACCGAACATCACCGTTCCCACTTGGCAGGATTAAATTACGTTAGACTGAAGAATTTTTTCTTGTCAGTGGGGTACAAGTAGAGGACACTACGTAGAATCTATCAGTCTTGAATTTTATGATAGTATTTTCTGAACAGCTATTTTGAACAGGGAATGTGACCCAATTCCAGCCCTTGTTTTCAAACAGCTATGCCAAACTAGAGCTGCAAACTACGACAATACTGATAGAATTAATTGCACAACATTCTGCAAATGCATAGTATATTAAAACGAAAATTTCCACTAGAACAACAGATAATGAAATCCCGGAAGGCTAAGAAAAAAAGAGGAACTAATTCGTTGCCAACAATTCCATTTACTTAGCCCAAATGCTTATTACATCCTCCACGGATCCGCCACGGGCATCATTATTTTATGGCACCAGTTACCAAGACAAACACCAAACACCTCGGAAAATCACTTAGTATATTTTTTTGCAGAAAGGGCTCATTATTTTTTCTAGTTATAATTACGATGTACATGTCAATGAAGTATTGAAGTATTACATCATGAAAAATTGAAGTCTCTTTGTCGAGCAGCGTACATACTTATTCACTTAATTCTTTTAAGTGGTCACTACATACCCTAATATTCCTAATCTCTACTTTGGCACACTTACCACTTTCAGTCGTAGTTCTCCCGGAGGTTTCACCACAAATTTGGCACGAACAACAGTCTTGGCAAATGGACATTATTAAAGGTTTCCGCAGAAAAGGTGGGGATAACTGGCTGCAAGAAAGCCGCACGCATATTGCCTTGCAGCAAACTGAAATTGGGAAAATATGTTAGTGAACGCAGGAGATAATGAGTTCAGCCGCAAAAAGGTATATTGAAAGTATAAAAGTGGTTCGGAGTTATAATTAGTTAGCGGCTTGAAGCCACGACCTAAGCACTGGAATCGAAGTTGGAATCTCCGAAGGGGCCGCAATCAAGCCCAGTCTCGTATGTCCTCCGAGGGATACAAATCTGTATCTTGCCAGAATGCACTATACCGAGAGTCCCCACTCGATAAAGACATGGAAACGCAAAGACTCGTAGCGTTCGGAGCGATTCTCAACAAAACCCACCCCTTTGAGGATCAGTTTTCCGAAATTTCTCCGTGCAACGGCGGATTGGTCAATTTCTAGTTGAAGCAGACCTCGAAGAAGCCCCCACTGTGGATTTACACTTTTAGGGAGCACGAGAAGGAATGTTGTTTGCAACCCCTCTGAGAGGCAGGATTGATCGACGGACTATCCCGGGGAATAATTGAGATCTTCTCCATACATGGTGATATTTCCGATCATGTGTTAAACGGAGAGTACTAAATAACGTACGACTCAGGAGGTGACAGTTGATTTTTTTGTTTCTGAGTTAGTTAGTGAAAAATGAAATTATACATTTCTTGTCTCCTGAAGATACAGATGTGTTATGTATTATACGAATACAATAATGGCGATTATGGTGCCACAGGTAGTGAACAGCTACTGGGAATGTACGAGTTGTTTCCATTTAAAAATGCTAGCAGAGGGTGAGACACTGAAACTGGTTCGATTTGCCAAAGTGTAGAACCAGAGAATATACAAAAATTAGTCATAGGGAACTTGAAACTTGAAAAAGAAGAAAAATAATGCTACTCAGCTGTTTTCAGAAATGGGCAAGTTTCGCAACCACTTTATGAAGAATGAAACAAGAAATTAATTGCTAGACAGAATGCTATCAAGAAAGGCTAATATATGGAAAAGAAAAAAGCTTCAAATTACCACCGAGTCTTTAGTTGTCTTCGATCGACATATTCTCATAAATAGAGACCACAACGTTTTAGCTGGCAATGGTGATTTAAATGAAAAAATGCAAAACTGATTACGTAACACGAGCTATCATTATCATAATCGATAACACGACATTTCACGGTGCGACACGACCCCTAGCAATTACAAATGTCGCGCCAGCCAACCCTCATTGATTAATGAATTGGATAATACATTTCCACAAGGCATCATCACCTCCCATAGCCATTTAGCCCACACAAGACTCCATTGCGTTGTCTTGTGCTCTTCTAATTGCCCTCACATCATCATGGCTTATGCATCCAGTCTAGTTACGCTTTCTGTGCTCACAGTCGGTGGGTACATGCTTTTCACCGGTTCTGGAGAATCATTCAACATTGGTGAATTCTTGGAATCTACCTCGCCTTACATGTGGGCTTGTCTTGGAATTGCTAGTTGTATCGGTTTTTCTGTTGTCGGAGCTGCCTGGGGGATTTTCATCACCGGTTCAACCATTTTGGGTGCTGGTGTCAAAGCTCCTCGTATCACTACCAAGAATTTGATTTCCATCATTTTCTGTGAAGTTGTCGCTATCTATGGTCTTATCATGGCCATTGTATTTTCGTCTAAATTGACATCAGTACCTACTTCTGATCTTTTCACAAAGGAAAACTTGTACACAGGCTATTCGTTGTTCTGGGCTGGCATAACTGTCGGCTTTTCCAACTTGATCTGTGGCCTTGCTGTCGGTGTCACTGGCTCTACTGCTGCCATCTCCGATGCCGCTGACTCGTCTCTTTTCGTCAAGATTTTGGTAATCGAGATTTTCGGTTCGGTATTGGGGTTGTTTGGCTTAATTGTCGGCTTGTTGATGGCCGGTAAGGCACAAGAGTTCAAGTAAACAGATAGTCGCTTAACAAAGTTAACTTATTGACTTTACTAAACTCTTCACGATACAAAAATAGTTTAGCATCGACCAGTTCTATCCTCATTGCACAACAATTACGGAACTGCCTTCAATTCTAGCAGCAACATGCAACCATTGTTATTTTACTTTTTGTTCATGTTTTATTATTAGTTATCCTTCAATATAGATCTTACGAATTTCGTTGTAGACCTATAAGTAAGCATTGTATACTTCAATTATTACAATAGATCCCGCACGTTATCACATTTTAAGTACGTTATCGTGTATCTTCTATTTTACATTTTGCAATTTTATGCATTAATTCTTGCGTATTGAATTGTATTGATATTCTATCAACTACCTTGTATAACTAAGCATCCACCTCCATGAAGTCTGGGTTCTTCTTCAAAATCACAATCCCGTCCAAAGACCCACTCAATGAGATCCATTCGTCGGTGTTTTCCAATTCGGCTCTTTCTCCATAGTTCAACAACACAGGGGTAGATTGAGTCACCCACCCAGTAATGGTTTTGGGCTTACCTGCTTGTCCTACTACATCTACAGCCTGACCGACTCTGACATTCACCTTAATTGGGTTCAAATCTTCATCGACCGTAACCAACATTCTAGGCTTTACACCAGGAATTAAATAGTACAACACTTGATGGGAGGTTTCGGTTGTAGAATCGCTCAAGATGAATGCTTTTGGATCCAATAATGCCACAGAGATAGTCAACAAGGATGCCAATGAAACCTTGGATAAAATGCTTCTTTCACTATTGAAAGGACTCAAAGTCAAAGTACCCTTACCCAAGTGCAAGATTCCCTGGGCAATCCGTACCATAAACAACGAGTCTGGTGACTTGATGTAGTAAGAAGCCAATTGTCTCAACAACTGCGCCAATCTAGCGTTGTTGGTTCCGGCACCTACCAAACCCATGGAGTAGATGGCATTCTGAGCGACTTCCAAATCTGGATCGTGTGAGTAACGAGACAAGGTATCAAACACCTTCATTTGTGGATATGAAGTAGAAACCAATCCCATGGCCAAAGGCACTGCTCTACGGATCAGAGAGTTACCGTAATGCATCAAATGGGCAAAATGACGAAGAGACATATCTTGACCAATCTCATCTCCCATTGCAATGCAGGCCAAACCCAAAACAGCAATACCTTGGTACAACTCCTCTTCCTCTTCATTTTCCTCATTTTCTTCCTCTTCTTCTTTTTCTTTTTCTTCCTTTTCGCTTGCCTTCTTTTCTGCGGTGGCATCTTCCATTTCTACATCAGCAGCTTCTTCAGCAGGCTTTTCTTCTTTGATTTCACTCTTCAATTGGTCCTCTTCTGATTGCTCCAACTTCTTCTCCTCAGCAGATTGATCTTTAGGCTTCGCAGTGCACATCTGCAACAACGACTGGATTTGTAAAACGTTACCGGTACCAGCATAGGCACAAATATTCACCAAAACCTTCAAGGTCTTGCAGATGGGATGTTCGATAGCATCGATCGTTTCCAATACGTCTTCGACCTGTTCAGTCTTACCCATGTATAACAAACCCAAACCCAAAGACATGAATTTGATGAACTTGTTGGTCAATTGGATAAAGTCTCTTTCCAACAAAGTCTGCAATATGGTAGATGTGATATCACCGTGACAAGTACCAACAAATACATGTCCTAGAGCCAAAGCTGCCAAGCAGGAGATTTCAAAGGAAATGTCCAAGTCCGAAACTAAAGGCAATAACAAGTTCAACACTTCTTCATTGGAAGAACCAGCAAATGCAATACCCAACCCATTGATGGCAGATGATTGTAAGAGCTTGTTTGGGTCAGTGACGTAATCTTGAAGTAAAGCTAAAGCAGCTTCAACATCGTCATGGACATTTGCAGAAACAATACCCGTACCCAATAAGGCACCAGCCTTAACTTCGTCTTCAGAAGAATAAGTGTACTTGTCCAAGACCTGGAAACCTTCATTGATGTTCCATTGATGGAGAGAACCCAACGAAGCAGTAGTCGAAACCATACCAAGTCCTTTAGTCTTATAAATCCACGATTTGTTGTCTTCTTCGGTTTGAATCAACTTGTCGGTACCATATCCTAAGTTGATGAAGGTGTTGACAAAGGCAGCAGCCAAGTTCTGTTTGGCAGAGTCAATGGAGCCAGAAGTTCCCAACCCAAACTTGGCGTTTTCCAAGTGAGATTTGTAGATATCTTCTGGCACCTTTGGATCTAAAAGATTTAACTCTTTTGCAAGATAACCATAGTATTCGTGCAACTTGACATTGGAGATAGTTTCTTGTACTTCAGGGTTTTCACCTGGGTACTTGAAACTGTTCTTCTGCTGGGCGAGCATGAGCCCCAATTGCTTATGTATCAAGATGTCATCGGTGACTTCAAAAACCTTCTTAATCAAGTCTTCATCGTCTAATTTGATAGCCAAAGTTAAAGCGAGGGTCAATTGATTGTGTTCCAAGTAGATGGCATAGGCGGTGTGCAAGAATGACTTGTCATCGGGAGGAGCCAAGTAAGGAACACAACTGACCATATAAAGGCACACTCTGGCGTAAGTGGTATCATCTACAAACTTGGGTAACTTATCAATACTTTCGATCTCCAAGAGCAAGTCTACGGCATCAGCCTCAGCGTTATGTTCCAAGAAGAAAGGAACAATCTGTATAGCCAATTGGACCAATTTATTGATAGACTCGTCTGAGCCTAACTCCTCCTGGTGCGCTTCCCCAATCTCCAACGCCAAGTGGCGCATATATTCGTGGCCCCAGTCGGCAATGGTTGAATCAGATGATAACAATCTGTACTTTAATGAGTCTCTTTTTCCATCATCGGAGTAAGTCATAGCCAAAACTGACAAAATATCAGCCAAATTGACGACAACATCCGTTTTAGCACCGTGGGCTTCAGCCCATTTGTCGTACAACTCAGTCAATGCTGGATAGTGAGGTCTCAAGAACTTCAATGGTTTGGGCACAGCTGTCATTGATGTAGTGGAATCCTTGATGTAGGTCTTCAACGTTGACAAGTACTTGTCGTACAAACCCAGCTCTTGATCTGGCTCCCCCAAACGTTCTACGAGAAGTTCCAAGTCATCCTTCAAGCGCTGGTCTTCTTCAGATAACTCTTCTTCCTTCTGTTCCTTCTTCTTAGGTGCTTCAGCTGCATCCTTTGGGGGCACGGTTTCCGTTTCTTTAGCAGGTGACATGATTTATAGCTGCTATGACAGGTAATAGTGAACAGAAAATGTAAACGTAAAAAGCGGCGAAAAGATTATATCTGATGACCTACAATAATCTGACACAGTATGAGTTCAGCTTGAAAAGTGAAAAAAAGTGAAAAATATACGAATCTCCACGGCAATGGCAACAAAAAACAGACAGATGTCAAATATAGGGTCTCCTTAGGTTGTAGCCGCTACTTATATCTCGAAAAAATGGCGTGCTGAAATATTCGACAAGAAAGGCGAAAACATATAGATCTCGTAGTTTGACAAATGGTTTGGAGGTGTTGAGTGGAAGGCAAATTGCGACAATGTCTCCGCGACATTGTCGCAACTCAGTTACTAACTTAAGATTGTTATCTAGGAAGCAGCTCATGATGATTTTTTGATTTAATTTTGATACTTGACAAGACAACATTATTCCTGATTTTAGTAGTTAATTTGTTTGATTTTTTAAGTGTATTAATAGCACTTCTATACTACTCTTTCATATTGTATACTAGTTGAAGTTTGGTTAACGTACTGCACATAAAATCAATTTGCATCCACTAATACAACAGCACGAATGATACTAACAGCTACAACTACTAAAGAAGAACATGGATCAGAATAAAGCCCATTAATCTAATTACCACTACAGTGCTATACTGCCAGATATATCTTTCAGGTCAGACAACTTTTTGGTTGACGTGTCTGCCTGCCTCTTAGAATTCAACCTCTCTCAGTCACGTGATCACGCGTCGCATGAGTTGTATTTACGTTTCTTCCCAAACAATGTCTCGAATAAGATATCTTAGCTCCAGCAAGGATAAGAGGTTCTTTGGTTGCAAGAAGAAGCAGAGTTATTCTAGCCGAAGTGAGACATACTCCAGAGAAGACTTCAATTTCAATTAAATTGCCTTTTTTGATCTTTTGACTACAATATAGATCTATACACCTCATACCAACTTTTCACAACGTGCATCTCACCAACAAGAACAGAAGGATTCCAATACTACTGAACAATTTTAACACTTTTGAAATTAACTGCAATAAACCAGTAGCAGAATATCCAATACAAACACAGGAGAAAAGACCTTATCATTTATCATTAATTAGCAACTGTTCTACTGTAACTCAAGAATGGATCGCATCTTCTACCGTACAGATTCGATAGATCCCGTATCCAACCTGCCGATTTATATCTTTGACACTTCATATTTGCCATCCACAGATGTTATTAGCTACGATGCATTTATCCCCACTCTTATCAGTCTTCTTCCACAGGAGCGGTATGTCTTAGTGATGTTTTCTTGTGGACTAAACAAGATATCGTGGGTATGGGGAATCAAGTTCTTGAAAGCGTTTCTCGCTGAGAATGACAATGTCGAAAATGTAGTGAAGATTATCTCCGTACACGATTCGTGGTTCATAAAGTCCATCACAGACATATTCACCAATTACAATTTCACGAGAAAGAATATAGCTTCTTTGAACAGACTTTTCGATTCTTTTGTGATAAACGGAAACCATCCTGACGATGGCCAATCTATCACCACCAAGAACCCCGTCGGTGACATAAGTAAGAACACAATTATCCGTTGCAGCACCTTGTCGCAACTCAGCAACTACTTAGATATCCGTCGATTAAAGATCTCATTGAATGTTTATAAGCACGATCTTGAATTGGAAAATGACATTCAGCTCTCGATACGGTTTATCCCCTTATTGAATCCGTATACAAGGATAGACAGAAACTCTCACCCATTGTTTTTCCACCACTTTTACCAAGTTTTCAATATAATCTATTCTAACGGGGAGAAAGTAGAGTTGTTGTTTCACAAACCTGGAAACAAAGCTAATACCGAGATCTTCTACAATTGTGTCAATAGGAACCAGTTGATCTGGATCAACGACTGGAATTTATTCTGTATTTCCACTGCTTTTAAGAAATTCTTGCATAACCTACCATATCCAATGGTGCCACTTGAACATATAGAATTGCCAATCAAGGACGATTTCAACTATACATTCACAGCCTTTTCAAAAATCGTTTCAGCCCATGAATTTAGTGAGGAAACCACAAATTACAGTAATGTGTTAATTCAATTGTGTCGTCTCTGTCACAATCTCATAAATGCCACGGAGGTTACCAAGCACAACTCCACCTCTTTGGCAAAATGTTTGAGTCATTGTCTTAGTCATCAGTTGGTCTCACATTCGAGCAAGGATATAATCATCGTAGTTACGAGATTCTTAAGAAATGTATTTGTGTTCTGGCCACAGATTTCGACAGCATACATGAATTACCCATCAATAGAAGATATTATCAACGGTAAAATTTGTCCAATTGACAAACCTGACGATTCTTATGACTTGAGTTATGATGTTACTCTAGAGGAAGACGAAGTAAACGACAAAAAGTACAACACCATCGACATCTTAACTGGCAACAGTCAATCTACCACTCATTCTGATGGTTCAGTTGACAAAATCGTCACTCCTAGAACCAGCCCTCATAGAGTCAATCTTCCTGCTACACCTAGCTCTCTATCTCCACACAAATCAAGAAGTCCGCTTAGAAGTCCCAAACGGGAGAAGTTGTACTCGCCCTACAAACCGGCTAAGTCCGTCAACATCTCAAATAGAGTTGCCAATAAACTCGCTGATGTTTCTAATATTGGACTTCAGTACCCACCACAAAAGTATAAATTCAGTACCAATACAAAAAAGGAAATTGATTCAACGCGGGCATCTTTGCAAGAAGCTGAGGTGGTAGTCAGGAATCCTGTGATCAGAGGTAGAAAGGTGGGCGAACTTGCTAAGCTCTTTGAAGAGCGATCGCAGGCTTTGGAAATATTGAAGGGAATGTAAGGATAGGCAGACAGCAGCATATTGGATAGTAAATCAAAATCTATTTATTGAATCATTCGGCAATGGTATCGCAATGTAGAACAATCCTAATCCTAATAACTTTAACATCAATATCGTTAAGATTCATAATACTATGCGATCTTTGAGAGATTGTCATTTTGCAAATCATTTCCACAATATGTAAAAGGGCTTAAAACTTATAGAGAAACAATATATTAACAATACAATACTAATTTTACAAAGTTTTTTGACTAGTGTACAAGCGTCTAATCTTGGCATCAATTCTACTCACCGACCAATCTGCTGTCAATATTGTCCATGGACAAATCGGAACTGTCGTTGTGGAAAGGGTTGTGACTGGTGTGGCGGGTAGCATTGGCCACAGCTGCAATAGCAGCTGCAGCAGTGTTGTCCGTATCGCTAAGAGAATGCTCTTGCAAATGCTGATACTGCTGGTACTGCTGGTCGTCCAATTGGTGCTGATGAGCTGCTGCAGCTTCGTTGAATTGCCTTTGAAATTCTTCTTGTTGCTGCGTTTGTGAGTACTGCAACACTTGAGCATCTGATGGCTGCCCATCTTCACCATTGGTGCCGTTAAGAATGGCGTTTGCAGCTGCTGCTGCTGCCACAGCTGCTGCCGTTGCATCTTCATCTCCATTTCCTCTCTTCTTGTACTGAGCGAGCCTGCCTGCGTTATGGCCAAGATTGTACCTAGCAGCATTCAGTTTCTTAAGTTTACGCTTGTAGCCTCTGATCTCGTTGTAGATATCTTCACGTTTGATCAAAACGTCTGGAAACTGTTCCTTGATCTTAGACTCGATGTGAGAAGGTTTGGTACCTACTTTGTACAAATCAAGAATGAGCATGTTCAACTCATCGGAACGCTTACGCAACATAGGATGGTTCGATAAGGGATCCAATTGCGGATGGTTGTGCTCATTGCAAGTTGTTCTTAATGTCCATACACTCGTCGACTTCTTGTAAGCTGCTGTCATAGAAAATGGACACCTCAACTTCTTGGTCTTGGTGCTGGGATCCATGAGATAATTGCCTGCTACATCTACCAGTCTTGGATCATCAAGATCCTTCTTCAGCTTCTTATGTCTGTACTTGCCTCCCAACTCACAAGTATAGTAGATAGCCTTCTTGTTGGAATGAGCGATGACAACACCAAAGCCGTTGTCACGAGCAAACTCCTGGATGAAGTCGTTGAGATCGTCACGGTTGTGGAAAGCCTGTTCTGGGAACGGTCTCGTGATTAAATTTCCTTCGGCCGTGATCGTGTTCTCCTGAACCGGATAGATCTTCAGCTTCAGATCAACGATGGGGTCTGGAATCTGGATATTGTACTCCGAGTCCAAGTCGTCTGGCTGCTGGTAGTGGTGATGATGGTGGTGAAGTTCGGCACCAATCAGACCAGCTTGACTCTGCTGGTGTTGAAGGGCATGTTGGCCCAGTTGACTTTGCTGGTGTTGCTGGCTCTGATGTTGCTGGCTCAATTGCTGGAGCTGACGACTGTGGAGTTGCTGGTGGTGGTGCAAATTCAACAGCGGAAGTGTTTGATGCTGATTCTGGCTCTGTTGGTGTTGTTGGTGTTGACTCTGGTGAAGTTGATTCTGTTGGTGATGTTGTGAACTATGTTGTGCTGACTGGTACTTTCCCAGGGGGTTTCTGAGAGCAGCGATGTCATGATGAAGCTGCTCCTGTTTGGCTACGCTCAAAAGCTGGTCGTCAATGTTGGCCGAGTAGTCGTCGTCTTCCGGAGGTCCAGACATGTTGCGATTGCTGCAAATCCTGGGGACGGGTGTGTGTGATTCAAAGTCGTGTTAAGGAAGAAGAGTAGTGTCAGTGTTAAAATGTTAGTGTTGTTGATATTTGTCGAAATGTTGAAGCACGTGATGGCATGCGGGAATGTACTCGTGAGGCAAAATACGCAGACTAATTTACATACATAACACTTCGTTAACATAAAAAAAGTTGATTTAGAAATATCACGTGATATGTAAAAGTCTACTGCATGCCCCGTTGATATAAACTAACTTACGTCTATATCAGTTCAATGTATGGGCTACATTCTCGAAATATATCACTATTTCAATACGGAATTTTCACCACGTCAATTCTCTCTTATTTATTAGGCGTCTTTCTGTGCGCATTTCTGACATTCTTCTATGGCTGCGAAATTTATGTTGCGATGGTTGCGAAATCTACATTAGCCAAGTATGCTAAATATCATGTCACATTTAATTTAATATTTATTCCATGTCTATAGGTTCAACAAGTTCTTTGCCCATGTTGGTAACACAAACGATGCACTATGCATTTCCAGACTGTAGTACTGGAAAAATTGGTTCTCCTTGTCCCTCAGGAACAGCCTTAATGGAGTTTGCAAATTCTTTTCTTCGTCGTTGGTGGCAATAACCAACCCCAATTGCCCACTCGTATAACTTGGCATGTAGCATTGGCTGTATGCGACGTTTTTAAATACGGTTCTGGCCTTGACAAGCAAGTCGCTCAAGTAGTCGATTTTGAGCCAGATGTTCTCGCTGCTCTGCATGATGACAATGCCCTTTTCGGCTAATGCGTTCAATAACAACTTAAAGTAATTGACTTGGAAGAACTCTTCCGCAGGACCCTCGGGATCTGACGAGTCCGTGATGATAACATCGAACTTCTCTGTGGTTTCCTTCAAGAACTTGAAACCATCTTCGATTTTCAAGTTCACTTTTGGGTGGTTGTGGTACTTGGCCATATTCGGCAAGAATTTGGTCGATAACTTGATCACCATGTCATCAATCTCCACCATGGTGATCGAGTCGACGGTGTTGTCTTCGACATGCTTGACAAGTTCTCTGATGACTCCGCAGTCTCCACCGCCAATCACCAACACATTCTTGGGGCTAGGATGAGACATGATAGGCAAATGGGTTATTAATTCTTGGTAGGCAAACTCGTCCTTTTCCGTGCACTGAATTATGCTGTTGAGGACCAAGACGTTGCCGAAAGTGGTAGACTCAAAGATGAGGATGTCTTGGAAGGGAGACTCAGTATGGTACAAGATCTGCGAGATTTCCAACCCAAACGTCTGTCCAGGGAAGGATTCCTCGCTTTTCTCGAAGAACCAATACTTGTCGCCCTGCTTGAACACCGAGGCATGGGTGAATGTTTGCAAGTCTATATCAGGTATGTTATCCAAGTCGATGTTAGACATGGTGAAAATTATGTAAAAAATTACGAGTGAAAAATGAGTAGCGAAAAATTACTGTTGTGCGATGGGCCAATAAAATGAGTGTCGATGGAAATATTCCGTGTCACTGTGACGCGATACGTATGCTGGAGTGGTGAAGAAAGATGTATAGGAGAATAGTGCTCAAATCCTTAAGAAGAGTACACTGTGAATATGGTTAAAATACACAATTGATTTAATGTAGTGTGATGAATGAATTATTGGTATTCTTTTCCTGCAGCTAAAAATTTTCATTCCCCTGGTAGATAGCAATCAAAGAGAGGTCAGATTGATTGACTACTGCCCAGACATTCATTTTTTCGGTCATAGCTCGAGCTGTTACGCGTGTAATGGAAGGAGCGAGAGTTTTCCGATAAAGAGAGTTCAACATTGCAAAATATCTGTTGGTTATCGTAGAGATGCGCTCAAAAATTTCGTGTACATATATGGTCTGGAGCGAGATACAAATGCTAGATGGGATAAGCATGCAAATCTGGGACATGCCGTACTGGAAACCTTAGCCGATCACATTCGACATTGTCGCTTGCAAATTAGTTCAACTAAAGCAGTGAAATTTCACAGCCTCAAGGATCAGTTGCTCTCTTAAAGTAGCCTCGAGAGATTGTGATACAAAGTATGATGTCGTCACTTTCTATCTTGAGCTCCAGTCTCCACAGCTTTCCAGCACTGGTCCGTAATTGCGTCCACCTTCTACAAGCTGAGTCAGGATCGATATTTTGGATCACTGTGGCTAGCAATAGGAGAAGACCGATTTTATGCAACAGACCTCCCTGGAATGCAACTGATAAAGATAAGTTTTGCGGAGGAGAAAACGGCACGGCATCCGCAGAAGACAATTTTGCCGGATAATCAAAGGTACGGCTTCTAGACACGAGGGCTCCCACAGCGAAGTAGAGTAGTATTATTAAGAGTAAATAAGAGGAAATAATAGTAATAATAGCTGATCGCATACCCCAGAAAGAAGGAAGATTTCTGTTTCACGCACTATATTATTCCGAAGATTACGTACTTTCGGTATGCTGCTGTTATTTTCTAATTGGACGAGAGCCGTTGGAGCTAAGCCCACAACCCCCACTCTGGTAATTACTACATTTGCCATAATTGCCATCAAGTTATGTTAGCTCATACTGTTGCGTCATGATATCAACCCTAGATCGGAGAAACAAAATGGGGTGCATATAGCCGTATGTTCAGATCCTGTACCCTGGATGAAAATATCTGTTCTCTGGTTTACTAGTAATCCTGGCAGGGATAATAATAACGATCATGAAATGGGACAACAAAGGCGTCTGGTCATAGCAGAACTCCCCCCACATGGTATGATGACAGAGAGCCAGTAACAGTAATGCTACTGATGGTAGATTCTCAGATCTGTCCTAATGATTATGGTAAACGCACGACCACAAGAATCGGGTGAGACATCTTTTTGTGGAAATACCGTCGGAAATACCGTGGAAGGCAGTTATAAGAGATAGAGAAAAGATAGAAGAACATCCATTGACCGGGACAGTTTCTGACCAAACAATGTGGACCAGACCTTTATTCAGACTACATAGCAATACAAACGGCTGACTATAGCCACAGTGAAACCAGCGCAGAATATCCAGTCAGTCCCAGTCAGACTGGAGAGCGTAGTCTTGGAACCGTCGTGCGCGCACCATGAGCACATTGCTTTTTTCACCTCTTTTTTCCTCTCCTCACTCACGTTATACGAATGGAACAACCAGACGGATTTCAACACATCTATTTTATGAATTTTTCAGGGATAAAACGAGTCATATAGATCGCTCTATTTTTCCAGCTCATATATCTGCTTATATCGCTGACGTCTCTTAGGGCAGCCTATAAGTTACAGAATTCAACTTCAACAACCAGCTCTGCTGCTAGCATCCCTACGGGGTCTTTACTCGCTACACCATTTCGAGAACTATTTTTACTCCACTGGATTCGCCATATTCAGGAGATGCAACAAGCACAACAAAGGGCCTCCTCTATGGTGAGAATCAAGCTGTCCAGCACCCCCGCCGCTGGGGTCTCCAGCTTTCCGTCTTCTTTCCAGGAGAGTCATTCTAAGACTACGTCCTCGAGCAAAGGGTCAAACTCTTTTTTCCACTTCACGTTGTTAGCCATCTTGTACAAGTTGGTTCACCTTGGAATCGCCTTCATTCTCCACTTACTCGTGCCTTCTTCGAGCAACTTAGTGTTACCGAGCGAGTCGAAGTCTGCTGGTGGCAAGTCTGAGAAGCGTTTGTTTCCATCTATTAGTAATCCGATTATTCAAAACCAACAGATCAAAAAAGAAAGCGAAGATGTTGTCATCGAGAGACCCTCCACGCCTGTTGCAAACATAGCCCAGCCCTGTTCGACTGGTCTTACCACTCGCTTGCTTCCTTTCAAAAATGCCAAGGGTGAGATTGAATGGGCCTTCACAGACGATGTTACTCCCGGCAACGAGTTGGACGTATTCAAAATGAACCGTTTCGATGAGAAAGATACTTTAAAGCCCAAGAACACCAACGAAAATGAAGATGACAACTTGTCGCCCACTATCTCCAACTCGTCGAATAACGAATCTATCCTCTCCAACAACAGTAAAAAGACAAAGACAAAGAAGGAAGACGAAGACATTGAACACACCGGAACTCCTTTGACCAACCATTCCTCGCCATTTTCGCCCGAAGACGACGACGACGATGATGCCAAAGAAAAAGGAGACTTGTCTTCTTCCTCCTCTTCTGACAACTTGGTCGATTCCAATGAAGGGGAACATGACGATGTAGATGACGAAGACAAAGTGCACCAGTGTCCGCATTGTGATGCTACCTTCAAGATCAGAGGCTACTTGACTAGACATTTGAAGAAGCACGCCACAAAAAAGGCTTACAGTTGCCCTTTCCACAAATTTAGCATCTACATTGATGAGAATAACATCACCCACAAGTGCCATCCAAATGGAGGCTTCTCGCGTAGAGACACGTACAAGACTCACTTGAAGTCCAGACACTTCAAATATCCAAAAGGCACCAAAACGAAAGATAGAGCCAGTTCCCCTGGTACTTGTTCTATGTGTGGTTGCTTTTTCCCAAATGCCGAGATCTGGTGTGAATTGCATGTAGAAGGAGGAGAGTGTAAGTTCTTGCCAGAGGGTTTCAAGGGCAAGTCGAGAATTAAGAATAGATTGAAGAAACAGTTGTCGAAGCTCAGAAAGACTGACGCCGAAGCCAGCGAGTTGACATCGTCTATTATCAATTCTCATTACTTGGGAACAGCCCCTAACATGAACATGGCTGTGATGAATAGTAACATGAATTCTAACAACAATGGAAATATGAATGGCATCTCCAACAGTAACATCCAAGATGTACCTACTCCATATATAAACACACCCAATTCAGTACATTCAACAGGAACTCCAGCACCCATGAACAGCAATCCTCAGTACGAGTACCACAACTCACAGTCTCCGGAATCTGTAGTGTCGCACACTCAACACAATACTCCCATGTCCACGAAGTCGCCTATTAGTTACTCACAAATCTTACAGGCACAAGTAGCGAACCAAAGCTCACAGAATCGTACTTTAATGCAGAAGACGGATTTTCCAAATTCCAACGACAATATGGTACTACAATTTGAGCAATTCACCAGAAACTCAACGCCTGCAATTGTTGCTGAAGACTATGACGATGAATACTGTTTGGATGTAGACCAGTTGAACACAGCATCCTTGAAGAATTACAATGAAATAGTAGACTTCCTTAAGAGTCAAACTCCATCAACTTTCCTTCAACAGCAGCAGTACCAGCAAGCTTCGAACAGCAGTTCGCAAATTTCTGGGCCACAGAACCATTTCCTTCAAGAGTACCAAGAGTTACCTCCTCAGCCTCAAGTACAGTATCAACTTCAATACCAACCACCGCCTATGCAGCAACAGTACTCTCACATGTCGAATAACCAAGGCATGTACCAGACTTAAGTTAGAAGAAAAGGTTTGTATTCCACATTCCATCCATCATGAGCGACGTTAACTATTCTATTCACCTTCTATATTTGGGTATTCTATGGGTTCATTTCATTAGCGATCATCACAGATGATATTCAGTGATGTCTGTCTTTTTTTAATAATACTGTGGTTTTAGGTATTACATAAATATTTTCAATACAGAGATCTCGTAAGCCATGTGCTATGTAATATTGGTTAAATGTTCGGTTCGATTATAGTTCATTAAATATGTTAGTCGCCAAGATGTATTCACTCTATCCAAAAATATCGTCCATAGCACTCTTTGCCAGCTTTTTCTTCTTCTCTTTCTTTTTGGGTTTCTTCGTTTTTCCAAAGATATCATTTATAGACATATGGGCGGTATTTGTAGATGTCGAAGTTGGGATACTATCTCCCTGTGGATCTACCAGTGACGGGCGAGATGTAGTTGCAGAAGTCTTTCTTTTTTTCTTTACCGTGGTGGAGGTATTATCAGTTTCTGAAGCTTTTCGTCTTGTAGGTGTGATTGCTTCAACGATTGTGTCTTCGAATGTAATAACTTCTCCAAGATCATCATCAGAGTTTATGATATTATTTGTCAGATTCGCAGGTTGGACTTGTACCTTAACTTTGTCTTTGGCTCCAATAACTTCAATCAATATCGCCCAAATCTTTGCCAAATTACCCACCAATGTCAATCCCAAGTTTATAAACTGGCCAAGGGCTATCACACCGTTGAATTCAAAGTATGCCTTGTTGAATATTTTTCTTCTTTCCAAGTATAGAATAATGTCTATTATTTGTCTCTGTTTGTGCTCCTTCTTTGCTTTGGATTTTACTCTCGCTATGTCAACTGCTAGTTTGATTATATTCCGTACATATCGGTGAAGTATATTCAAGTATTTCCACCATACTGTGAGTCGGTGTTGGTTTTTCCCTCTGTGGTAGAGCAAATGGAGGATATAGTATTCATTTGTAAGAACCTTAGTTTGCTCCTGAGTAATAAGCTCAGACATGGTAGATAACTCTTAGCGGACTGTAATGGATATGACAAGCGTTGGATCAGAAGAGATGATTATGACAATTCAATGAACATACAGAAAAATCAGTAAGATTTCATGGGTGCGAAAAGTAAAAATCACAACTTATTGATTTGGAGATTTTAGAATTCGATAAAATTGCAATAGTTTTCAATTAATTTAGAATTCAATCGATATTTATTAACAACATTCAGTCTCAATCCACTTAGAATAACCTTGTTATCGGTGTTCTTGTAGTTACATATCTCCATAACAAGTATTTCGATGGGCATCTCGAACGTGATCTCGCTCACGCGATTTTCTTTAAAAATTGTTTTTAGCGATGCTTTGTACTAATGGTTACTCTATCGTAGAAAACTAGTTCTACTGCAAATCACATCTCAATACCCAATTCATGTCGATTCCAGAGCTCGTGGGCCAGGCTAGGGCTCTTTTGCAGACACTGCAGGCAGAAAAGGCTTTGGAGTTGCTCCAACCTTATTTCGAGTCACAGGCAGAGAATGTATCGTATCTTCAGATCTATGGAGAAACGCTTTTGGAGAATAACGACCTAGAGACGGCATACGATGTTTTGGCTAGAGCTTGTGAGGTAGATCCAAGTGCAGATGCTGGATCCGAGAAGTTCTTCTATTTGGGCCAAATGGTAGGAGGTGCTGATGGTCTTAATGCCTTGGATGTTGGCTTAACTAAGTTGAAGAACCAATTGTCTTTAGTGCAAAGTGATGCAGGTGAAGATGATGCGGTGTTGATTGATTTGTCAAAGTTGTATCCAACGAAGATCTCTTTGACTTCCTACTTGATCAAGAAGTTGAACCAGGGAATATTTGCTGAAATCGAGATTTGGATGACAGATTTGTGTATGGAGGAAGAGGCTGAATCCAAGTGTGACGAACTCATTGATTATTCTCTTTCGCTTGATAGCAACAACCCTGAGTCATTATCCTTATTGTCCTCTATTCGTATTTCACAGCAGAGAAACGACGAAGCCAAAGAATCGTTGTTGAAGTCCTGGGACTTGTTCAGAGCAAAGAAGACTCGACTTGAAGAATCGGCCAATAGAATTCAATTTGAAAATGAAGATTCTAACGAAGATGCATTCGAAGTTGGTTTGGAATATGTCGAATTGATTCAGCCATTGTTAACTTTGGCTCGTTTTGCTATAGAACTTGAGCTCTACGACACTGCTGCCACTATCGCTTCCAACACTCAGGATATCAACGAAAGTATCTTGGAATCATACTACTACGAAGCTTTAGCCTACTTATTTAATGCCAGAAAGATTTTCTCTACCGAATCCAAAACTAACGAAGAAGACTACAGAGACATCGATATAAAGTTGCTCAAGAAGACAGCCTCTGCTGAAATCAAAACATTGTTAAGCGAAGCCAAGAGTTCTTTGACCCAAGGATTCAAGATCATAAATACTGATGCTGTTTCTGAAGCAGACCCTGGTTTGGTTGAACAGGTCCAGGAATTATTGAATGCCTTGGGAGGTCCTACAATGAGTGAATTGATGCCGCAAAGAGGCGAAGTTGAAGAAGACAACTGGGAAGATGAAATCAACAGTGACGATGATATTTAGAGTAGTATAGAGAATGTTGGAATTGTCGATGACAAGTAAATTGGTATGGAAAATCCCTTACGATAAAAGCAACGAATATTGCATAATCATGTACATTATTATATCTATACCATCATTATCCATTGAATTGTAATGTTACAACAAATATTAGGGAAGAATTGAATTCATTTTGTAGTCTAATGCATTAAGGTTGAACGTGTCCAGCTTCAATAGTTCGTAAATGATTTTGTTTGATTACTTCAACAAGTTGATGACATTGGGTACATCCTTGAAGAAGTCGTTGTTGAAAATGTCGATCTGCATCAGTTCGAAGTATTGGTCATATTGATTGGCATCACTCAGATTCATCAGATTAGGACTGAAAGAAGAGTCTGTTTGCATGTAGGGTGTAGTTCCATTAGTACTTGCTACATAAGCATTCAACTCTGCCAGTGTTTGTGAGGGTGCCTGCAACATATTTCTGATAGAAGGAATGGCATCAGATTTAGGAACTGGACTGGAGACCGGTTGTGGCATTGCCAGTTTGACCCAGTCACTTCTCAGCTCCATCTTCTGTTTCTTCTTTAAAGGTCCAGTAGTTGAATTTGCTGCCTTAGCTCTTTGTCTACGCTTTCTATTCTTGGACTTGGAATCCAAGGTGTTGGTGAAGTCTCTGGTCAATCTACAGATTTCATCAACTACCCACCATGTCAGAGAGAATTTCTCCAATTCGTTGATGTAGTCTTCAAATTCGAATGGATCTTGGTAAGCTTTGTATTCTTCATACTCACCGTCTTTTAGACACATTCTCGCCTTCTTCTTGAGAGCCACAGCCATAGCCAAAGACATGCACCATGGAACCATCGGAATATTGATGACCAACTCATCCTTCATCTGTACAAGATACCACAAAATATTCAGCGAGGCTCTGAGTGCTACAGCTTCTGGAATATGGTTAGGTATCTGAGGGTTATCGTACTTGGCCTTTTGCGAGGCTAAAATCACGACATTGTTCACCACTCTTGTCATGAAGTGGATGGTTTTTCCGACATAGTCAGTGTAGGGATTTTCACCAACTCTAGAAGCTACGGGATACATAGAATCGAATGTGACTCTATTTCTGGTGCGCTCCTTATCGCAGAGCTCAAATTCGATTCGCTGGAATTCGTCTGTATCAAACATCTTGTATCTAACCATGTTGTTGTTCAAATTGTTTGTGCCTATGACGTTGTTGTTGTTGAAGGGCTGAAAGATTGCAAAGAACATATTTTCAAGAGAACGCGCGAGCTGCACCATCTTCAACAAATTGATGTTATTGTAGGGAAGATCGACATTGAAATCTTCTTGTCTGATGAAGACTGGACGGGCATTTACGAGACCATTGAAACGGTCAAATATGTAACAGCACCACCACAAATTAGTAGAATACTCCACTTTCAGAGCCTCGGCATTCAACAGAAGTCTTTTCATGTGTATACCGATAGAAGTCGCCAAGTTGATTGCATCTGTGAGATCGTGAGAAGAGTTTTCACATCCCAATTTGTCATAGTTAAAATGGGTCGAAAGAACAAGTGATACTACTAAACGTGAAAACTTGTCTTCGTCTCCTAACTGAGGAAGAATAAGCATAATCTGTCTGATTTTGTATTCCAATTCAGACATAAAAGAGACGAGATCTTCGTTGAATTGCTGCTGTGACAAATCTGACATCACCTGGCCATGGCGATGGAGCGTTCCGCGCAAAAACACCTTCCTGAGAATTGTCTCTGCCATTTTGTCCCGCAGAATGGCAAGCACCACAACGTAGATTAAGACATTTTGAGCCTTATTGCTACGGTAATCGTCCCAAAAACCTTGTTCATGAACCAATGGAAAGATGGAGTTCAACTTGAAGAAATACAACTCAATGAGCTGACGTACTTCGTCACTTTCAAATGGATATGCTGCAGATTCTAAAGTGAAAGCATTGATCAGCAAGAGAAAGTTGTAAACACTTTCGTTGCGAATATAAAACTCCTTGAAAGTGCCACTACCAAAGTTCTTGAGCTTGTAGGATTTTCCTTCCACGCCTTCCTTGGTGTTTTGATCATCTTTAGTAGTCTTCACGTAAACACCAGACTCATGCCAGATGGTCTGGTCGTCTGACATTGCAATAACGACCTTCGGATGCCCGTGGAAAAGATACTGGTAGTTCGATCCCAGATCCTTGCCCAGAACATTGAAGTTGAACGTCTGTTTAAGGTACTGTGGCGTTATGGTCTTCATATTGACTCTCTGGGGACGGCTGAAAACTTCTTTGGAATGAACATTTCCGTTGGGGACACTACTATCATGACCTTTACTGACATTGCTGTAACTCTTATGTTTCGGAGAATGTTTGATTTCAGACATGCTCTTGGATTTTGGGTACACTGACTGAGGCACGAAGTCTACTGCCAGTTGGGGAAACGTTCCCGAATGAGAATTGCGCTTTGATATGCCTTCATTAGCAGTAGCAGTGCCGTTTTCAAAAAGATTCTCGTTACCCAATATAGTAACAGTGCTGGCAGCAGTGCTGTTCGTGGAGGTCATAGTCATGTTGGAACTGATGCCTACTGCTGAAGATGAGTTGGAGTTGGAATTAATGGAGGAATTTTGCACGAGAGTGCGGTTCTCCGGAATCGTCTCAATGGGAATGGGAAGATGGTGTTGAGTATTGGAGATGATATTGCTATTATTGCTATTGTGGTCGTTAATACTGTTACTGCTATTGTTAAGATTGTCTTGTGAGTTGCCAATGTAAAGTTGGTTATCGTTCTGACTCTGATTTTGATTCTGGCTCAAATCTATAACGCTCGTCATTTCACTATTCATGGTAGACTGAATATGAGATTGGTTCTGGTCCGGATTCTGTCCCTGGTCGCCCTTCTTCTGTTTCACGAGCGAACATGTCCATTTGTTCTTGCGGCAGTTCACGCATCCCAAAGACTCGTAGTCCGTGGAGGTGATCTCACACTTGACTCGCTTCACACGGCAGTTCTGACAGCACTTGAACGTACGCTTACGCGTTTTGTAGTTCGAGTCAAACGCGGGGAAAACGAACATGGAGACGGATGGAGAGGGCTGGAAGGTAAGTACGTCGAGATACACTAAGAAGCTTGGGACAGAAGTCCATAAATTTACTACTGCCTAACAAGGTCGAGTGGGTTTGTATATATACTGGTGCCAAATACAGGTCAAGAGGTTCCGAGAGGTTCAAAAAGTTTTTTTGCTAAGTCAGGCATTTTCTGTCTGATGTCTGACAGACCGCACGACACAATAACAGACCGCATATTATTATGACTGGAAAGGTACCTACTGTCCGAGTGGGAGATTCACAATATGGTAGGGGGCCAAGACGGTGGAGTTCCAGTGTTTGAGTCCAGAAACCGACACCACAAGAGCAATCCTTGCGATGCGCTCAAATCTCTCTCAGACACTAATTCAATCTTCCACAATCTATCAGTTCAGACACACATTTTGTGTCGCACCATCGGTCTTTGCTGGACCGACTGGCCACTCTCCCATGATGCTGTGGATCTCTCCCAGACTCAGAACCACTACAAATTGGCGATGGAAATTTTCTTCCACCACGGGTGAAATTCCTATTCCGGACTTCACAATCCCATATTTTTTGCGACACCCACAAATTTAGCACTCTGGGGCTCTGGGGAACCTGGTAGCGCGCTCTCAATCCGGCAACCACTCCGAATACTGTGGAAAAATATTTTGCGTTAAAGGGAATCCCTGCCTGATTGGGAGTGGATTCTGTGAATTTCATATACGCTGCTGTCGATCAGCCAACTTTGTATCATGTTCTACTAACCCACCTTGGAGCAATAGTGGGGAGCACTCTGGCCACTGCTAATTTGTAACTAATCTGTTCTAATTTCGTCGACTGTCTAAATTTGTTGGACCGTTGCCAGACAGAATTGTCTGTTTTGCATCAGAGGATTCGTGCTACGAGACAGCCGTGAAGAGAATATTTTCAACTAAGGGTGTCCAATCGGGGTCTGGGACGCATCAATCGACTGGAAGTGTCTGATGTCCGATCTTGCAATCGTTTGGATTTATCGAATGTTCCCTGGCTTTCTTTATACTTTACGAAGTCGATCTACAACATTGCATTGTTCGATATGTCTATTGAAGTCTATTCTATAGTTTGTTCGAGTCCGTTTCTTATGTAACGTTGTTACTCCACACTATACCGCTACTCGCAGCCGTCGATTCCTTTACGAACCCCCCTTCTGTACATTTCCCCACTATTATGAGCTGTTGGACCTGCAATCGAACAGGAGACGTCACCTATGGCTTGTTTCGTGTGCAGGTTGTAGGGGCCATGTACTGATAACGGAATCTGGATTAGAACGGTTCGGCTCAGCGAAAGGAGCAATTGTTTCGTTGGGACGCGGCTGGAATGAATTGGGTTAAACTAATGACTCGAGAAAGTTGCACGCTTCCAGTGTTGGAATTGAAGAAGTATATTGTTAAGGTTGAGATACAATGATTCTACTTCATAGTATTGGCGCTACATCGTTTTATATGCAGACCTCATCAAACAACTCCAGAGTTCAGATTAAATAAATAAATTACTAGAGTATCAAGGACAGTACATTACTATTCTGTGGCGCATTGTATCGAGAATATTTATTGGCATTATTATCTTGTCGGAAGTATTTCCAGGTCTGGAAACAGTCATTTTGATATCTGACAATTGAGCCGAAACCCAAATCTTTACATCTCGCGATATTTCCTATTTTTAGCTCATCGAACAGTTGAAAATGACTACGAATCACCGCCCGACGTTGGAATCCAAACGTGGAAAAGTCACCAGCATCACCGATACAATCTCACATGCTCGAGCATTACCTCAACAAACGACTTTGAAATACAGAATAGATGGGAGTAAGGTAGGGCACAAGACAGGTAAGAGAGCTCTAGATGAGTTGAAGGCTGAATTGTTGATTAATGAGGGTAGGTTGCCGGAGCCTTCTGAAAATGACCGGCATTCAAAAAGGACCAAGATAATGGAAGTTCATGAAAAGGCAGAAATCAAAGAAACTGAAGAAAATAACGATAATAATGACATTGGCAGTGATCTAGATAACATAGATGATGAAAAATCAAGTGATAATGAAGATGATGTTACTGACAGCAATGGTGTGGGCGAACTGGAAGGGTCCGAATCAGATGATGAAGGTGAATCAGAAGATGAAACAGAACTTCTTCTTGCCGAGTTAGCCAAGATTCGACAGGAAAGACAGGAAGAGAGGGAAAGAGTCGAAAAACAAGTAATGATAGATAGGGCATTATCGTCTAATCCATTGGTGTCCTTGAAAGGCGACGAGAAGGACGATACTGAAGAAACAACAAAAAAAACAAGCTGGAGACTGACTACTGCCTTCAGCAATAGACCTAACAAGCAGAATTCAGAACAGGACACATATACAAATGATACACTTCGGTCCAAGCACCACCAGAAGTTCCTTAGCAAATTCGTCAGATAGTACAGATAAACATCATTGCGACGAATATTTATATAGATTAAGTTAATGGCAAGACTAATAATACGAAAGTAGAAGCTAATTAAATGAAATAAATGATAGATGAACTAAGTCAAGTCATCACCATGACTGAGTCTGTTCTCTAAGTAAGCAATATCTTCCTTAAGACTGGCTTCTTCCACAGTCTTCACGAGTTCCTTGGTACACTTAGCAATGTCAAAAGAGATACCGGCCAATCTCTGTTTGAAGTTCTTGTCAGCAAATTGTTGGTCGCTCTTTTCTGAGTTTGGTTTGCACAAGATGGTCATACGATGTTCGCAATCTTCTAAACTCTTGACAACCCAACTGCCGTGCTCCTTTAATTGAGCATTACGAGTCTGGTTCATAGATGTGTTGGTAGCTTCAGTCATTTGTGAAATGACTTCCGTGATAGCCTTGGACTTTTCACGTAAATCTCCTCTTGTGGAGTTGGGCTTCTTGATAGCAGAAAGCAAAGACTGGATTGTAGATATGACTTGGACTGTTTGATGTTCCAAATAAAGCAAAACTTGGGTCAAGGTGTTATCAGGGTCATCAATGTCGAATAAGTCAACATTGAATGTAGCAGCAGCCATAGACTTACGGTATTCTTGTCTTTGCCTGGCTTCACTCGTGGCAGACATCTCTGAGTCTTCTTCTTCATAATCGGAGTCTTCTTCGTCGTTGTCTACGTACTTCACACTCTTCGTAGTACTTGGAGTATGTGCAGCCACAGCAATCTTTGGACTTGATAAAGCATTATTCGATACTTCACCTGCCTCTACAGTCTTTGGACTAGATAATGCCCTATTCGATACTTCACCAGCATCTACGGTATCTTCAGAGGCAGTTGAAGGTACGTCAATTTCAGAATCTGCAGATTTTGCAACATTCTTTAAGGTAGAGTTATCTTCTTCAATTTCTCTTGATGGTGTAGTTTCGGCAGTCGAAGATGTATCCTTCAAAATACTACGGTCATTCTTTTCAGTTTCAGTCGATCCATCTTCAGAGTTAATGGAGTCGTCAGCGTTCTTTTCAGAATCTGTAGCTAACTTCTCACGCAATGTTTGGAATATTCCTTTTTTGGGAACAGCAGCCTCTTCCTCTGTCTTACCAAGAAGCTCAAATGGCTCAGACAATACTTTTTTGTCTGCTACTTTGAATGGAGAGTCAACATCCAGCTCGAATGAATATCTCTTATTTTTTGAGTATGCTGGACTTAAAGATTTATTGCTGGAAGAATCATCAGTAGGACTTTCAAATTTTCTGACTTTGTCAAGAATTTTCTTTTTGATAGGAGTGCTACCAGGCGAACTTCTAATAACGGCATCATTGTTAGGATCATCTTGATGTTCAAACTTCGAAGTCAACTCTGTAATGTGAGCACCTCTTGGACTCCCTCTACTTGGAGAAGACTTGGAATCGGTAACTTTTACGGAATCTTCACGTTTTGGAGGTGAGTCTTGTTGCTTGGCTCTGAAAGCAGTGAATGCATTAGGAATCATTGATTTTAAAGATCTGGACTTTTGAGGGGTACTTACATCAGGATTGGCTATTGGCTCTTCTTCTTTAGTTGGTTGCTTTTCAGTTACATCACTCAAGTCTTGCGTGGTAGCCTCAGTTTCTTTAGCTACTGGCTGTTCAAATTGAATCGATCTATTTCCAACCTGGGCAGAGACATCTTCTTTATTTTCGTCTACAACAAATGAGCTTTCTCCAAGAGGCTTTTCAATTGGGCTATCGCGAACAATGGGGATATCAATTGACTTTTCTACTGGATCATTTTCGACTTTAATGACAGGTTCATTGGGCGAACCAGATGATTGTTGGCTTTGGATTTCTCGTAATTTGTTAGCCATCCGTAATGGACGAACTCCGAAATCTTCATTGGGCTTTTTAATTGAGCGACTTACTTGCGGAGTAGAGGGCCCTACTTTCCTGGATTCGGAAGAACTGTCTCTCAACTTAACAGAAGAGACCAAGTCGCATAGAGAGAAACTGATTTCTCCAACGGCGCGTTCAACGATAACTTTTGGAAGAATTGAGGTATACATGGCATAATATCTTGTAGCAGTAAGACCGTAGCTGACACTTTCTCTGAGAACAACAGAAAACTCGTTGGTGTTTCTTCTCAGAAGATCACCCTGGTTGGCGATCTCGTTAGCTATTATAGACAACTTGGAAATTTTGTCAAATAAGGTGTCTGCGTCGACATTTTGCTCATTTAAAGAGATCAAAAAGGATTCAATTAAAGACTGTAAATCAGCCACCAACTTAATAGAGAGCAAGCCACTGGGAGATACAAGAGATGATAACTTATCTGACGATAAACTTCTTGTGGAGATCTTGTTCGAAATGGTATTGGAACGAGCTTCTTCAAACTTTTTTTGCCAGAACTCCAAATCGCTCTTCAATGGAGCAGACGTTTTTTGAGCTAAGGGTTTGGAACCCAACTTATCCAACTTATCGAAGAATGCACCGATATCTTTGGTTCTGTAAGATTTTGTTGTCTCAGCAACGTCTTCCGATGTATTCTGAGATAAGTCTTTGGAAATATTAGAGATGGCTGCATTCGATCTAAGAGGGGAATTACCGATTTCCCTAGTAGAACTCTTCAAAGACTGGTTTTCTAAACGTAAGGATGCATTGACAGACTTCAACTTGTCAATCTCTTCTTCATATTCTTGTGTATGCAGTGAATTTTCCTTTTCCAATAGCCAGTTATTCTTTTCTTGGTGCAATTTTTCAAGATTGTCGTTAACATTTCTGTGTTCCAGGAGCAATGATGCATGGTCTCCTTGAAGTTTTTCGTGAACTTCATTGAGCCCGTTATGTTTTTCTTCGAGACTGGCCAAATTTGTAGTTAGCTGTGCGATAGTTGACTTCAAATTTTCGTTTTCTTCCTTCAAACTGTGTTCGTGTTGGAATAATGAAGCACTAGCAGCGCCTACAGTAGCTATGCCAGCACTGGTAGTAGAGCCACCTATGCCTCTAGATTGGCTATGTTCATCTTTATGTGTATGTTCATCCTCAGCTTCGCCGTTTTGTATGTTCTTGTGGTCAATTTCTGCATCACTTTCTTCATCACTTGACCAAGTGAGGTTAGCCTTTGTAGGCACTACGGTTTTCGACTGAAGTCCGATTGAATGCCCATTGGCATCTGTGGTGTTAGAGACCATTGAGATGTCGTTGAGATCCGACTCATTGACCGATTTGGGTGTCCCGTGATCATGTGAAGCTTGATCTCTTGATCTGTCGGAGGTACCCAAATGCGACGAGGAAACACTTTGTTGATGGCGGTGGTTAATTTCATTTTGATGTTGCTGTTGGTTCTGGTTTTGGTTTTGATATGGATGTTGGTTTTGGTTCTGAAATTGACTCTGCATTTGCAGCTGTGGCGCGAGCTGTTCAATGTGTAGATTTCTTCTTTCGATTTCAAACAGGATGTCCAGAACCAAGTCCTTGAATCTAGTCTGAGGTAAGGATGCAAGCTTCTGACGAGCCTGGTTCCTCTTGGGATGGAATTGTGACTTGGGCAACAAGTAGTCAGGTTCGCCACGGGACTCGTCGATACGTCTGCGGAGCTCATCGTACACGTCGGTGCTGAGTTCTTTGAACTGAGCCAGTGAGAGCTTCAACAACTTTTCTCTGGCACGAGCAGCACGTGTAGATTGTTTGGCCGCTCTGTTAGACGACGAGTCGTCAGAGATGTCGAGAAACTGCTTCAAGACCTTGTAGTGGTGGATCAAGTCTTTTTCAGGCATGGGGTGGGATTTTAGAGGAATAAGGAGAAAAAGTTGGCACAATCAATGCCTGAAAATCAAATAGTGCCTGTAAAAAAAGACTGGAGGAAAAAGGCTGGAAAAAAACTGACTGTATTTACGTGTAGCTTTCTATGGGGACGATTGAACGAGTACGCAACGTTAAACTCGTTGTCTCAACAAATTGGAAGTATTTACAACAGGCCAATACCTTCAATGGATTGGTAGGCGATGTTGACAACTGGAGAAGAAGAATTGCACTAAAATTGTTCAAGCTTAGGATGTAAAGTTGCAGAGCCAGTAATGAAATTGATCCAGTGGTCGTGTGCTACGCAAACAAAAAACAACAAGAAATAAAATTTGCATCAAGACGCGTAAGGGTGGCTTCTGAATTTGGCTTTGCAGGTTCTCTTCACGTGTATCCCTCGGTTCATGTTTGGACCTTGGATAGGACAGTGATTTGGCGAAGGTCTGTTCCGGGTTTGTTCATATGTAATCAGATGGATGTAATAATAATAATAATAACAACAACAACAACAACAACAACAAGCTCCGCGTAATGGTGGATAATCAAATGAGAAGCTCTTAAAGATGAAGTAGAAAACTATGGTGTCAACTATTGTAGCCGATTCAATTGAAATGGTCGCACAAAAAAGAACAAAGAAGTAGGAAAGTAGGAGATTGAGCCTTGTTTTCTCCGTGAACTGATTGAAATCTTGCTAGAGCGGATTTGGATCGAGTGTAGTTCAAATTGCCGTGTATTGGGCTCTGGGGAGGTTTGTATCTCTGGGGCAGTTCTATCCTTTCTCTTCCGGACCCTTTTTTCTCGTGGTAATCTTTTCGCAGCCATTACTTTGCCAATGGCCGACGCTTATCCGGTGTTATCTTTCTATATACTACCGATTCCACCAACATGAAGGCTATTCCGGTGGAATCGGTGTAGTCTTACATCGTGGTTGCAGTTGCAGTTTGACTGGTCCCAAACACGCTTTTGGCCAATCTATTGCACCTTGGTCGCGACGTATGTAGTGAGGAGCCTCGATTTCTATATATGGCAGGCTACTAGCAACTATCGTTTCACAGAACTATTAAGGCTAATACTGGCTGAAAGCAAGGGTCTTCTACTGTACGTCAATATCTCCAATGCAGTGTATCGTAGCCTTAGTGCCGATCTTTGTGTCCGTTATGGTAACTAAGTTGCCTTGTAAATCAGAAGCTGGACCTTTTTACAGGTCTAGTTCTTCAGCGCCCTTGTGGAATCTTTAAAGCACTGCAATTATTTGTTATAATGACACCTCAGCGAGTAATCTTTTAATCTTTTGAGTAACTTGCATACTAGGGGCTAATTTCTACGTTTCTCTACACCCATGCCTTGTAAAAGTATATTTCAGTGGTGAACCACTCTATGTACATTGTGGTAGTGTTGAGAACTCTACAGCCCAGAATAGCTCTAAACCTCGCACCACCACTAGTTTGGAAACACTGTGAACAATGTTCCGTGCAATATGTAATGACTAGCCTTCTCAGAAAACCTATGTATCATGTAAGGGTTGAGGATACAATAAGATAAATACCAGTAGGAATAGCTATAAATCTAACGTGCTATTGTCTTTTCGTAATAGCATGCTTTTTCCTACTCCTTATTCTCTAATTCTGTTGAGCTTTTTCAACTACAGAACTAGTGATGTCTTCGATGGAAGGACTGGCTCCCAACAACTTCTCAGAGATGAACTGTTCGGCGACCTTCTTTCCGTGGACAAACGTCACGGCACCTACCAAGGCATACATCATTTGAGCCGACACCTTCATTTCACCACTAGTTTCGAATCCAACTCCATGGTTATAAGATTTCCAGAACATAGTCAGATTCAAGTTATTGGTTCTGGCAAAGATTCCAAGTGATAATCTACCAGCCAACTCTTTAGCAATTGGGGAGCCCAACACATCCAAGTTCTTGCCGTTGATCGCTAGTTCATTTTTCGAAGGCTGCTCGACAACAAACTTTGCGAAATACAAGTTCAAGATCTTGGATCCCATGGCTCCCAATTTTTCGTTGTATGGTTTTATGCCGTTACCGAAAGACTTGTGGGTCAACACTTGGAGAGCCAAGTCGTCGTCTATGGGGTACTTTTCAGTCAAGAAGTCCTTGATATGCTTCAAATTGGTTTCGGATTGCTCATATTTAGCACCTCCTTGGGTTACGAATACTTCCTGCGGATCTCTCTTGAGCCCAGCCACTCTGGGACCCTTATGTAAGTAGATGTTTCTTAAAGAAAGTTTGAAAACAGAGCTGTAAAGTATGGAGCGGTGTGTAGTCATGTTCACACGAACTGCTGCTGGTCGTATGCTCATCCTTGACTACGTTTTGCAGGGTTTGGAACTCGCTGAAGTTGAAAATTAATCATGAACTGGAATCTATATGGTTGTGTCTGTTAAAACTTTTCACCGGTTAGTTAATGGATTACGTCAGCATTAGTGCGACCCCGTAAGGAAACTCAACCAGACCAAAAAAATAGATTAGTCTTAGTACAGTGTATATACACTCTCTATACTAGTCACAGTAACAAAAGTATAACTAGTAATAAGAACAAGAGTTGACTTCAAATGTTTCACTGATGATCATCCGGTAACAATCTCTACTACAAAGTAAATGCAATTGTAGACTTTTACCACTTGCTTTGCTTTTCTAAAATAGTGGAGCTAGAAATAGAAAATTGTAGCCAGAAAATTTGTAATTGCTTACGTAACGCATCGCTTTTGTTAACTGAAAAATGTTGTATGGTAGGACTTCGAATCAAGACCATTAAAGTTCTTCTGAAAACACATTAGATTTTCTTCGCTCTCAGTCATGGATATCTTCCGTATCCTTTCTCGTGGAGCTTCGCTCAAGAAAAGCAAAGATGTCACTACAGACTATGCTCTCCCTTCAGCTAAGCAAAAGCAGTATGAAAAACATAAGGAAGATACCTTACAACATCAAGTAGACAAGGAAATTGACTTCTTCCACACGAAAAAACACAATACCATCAACAGTGTTGACTCAGAAAATATAGACACAAAGGAGGAAAAGGATGGAAATCAAAATCAGAGTCAAAATCATCAAGAAGAGGCTCCACCATTAGAGATCCAAACTTTAGAAGATGCTGTTAAGCTCAGAAGAGCCAATCATTCCAAAGTCACAGGCGAAGACATTCCACTCCCGATTGGTTCATTTCAAGATATGATTGGACGATACCGTCTCGACAGTAAACTCTTGTCGAATTTGCTCGAGGCCGAATTTGTAGAGCCTACAGCCATCCAATGTGAATCTCTCCCCATCTCATTATCTGGAAGAGACTTGATCGCATGTGCCCCTACTGGTTCCGGTAAAACTCTTGCATTCTTAATTCCACTCATTCAAAGCTTGCTTGTGAGCTCCAAGAAACGTTCAAAAAATTATGGAATCACAGGATTGGTGATATCTCCTACAAATGAATTGGCTATTCAGATCTTTCAGGAATTGCAGATTTTGACAAGAGGAAAAAAATTGAACGTAGCCATCTTATCTAAACAATTGGCTAACAAACTCAATAATGACATTGTCAAGGCATCCAAATATGATATCATTGTATCTACGCCATTGAGACTCATTGATATTGTAAAGAACGAAAAAGTGGACTTGTCCAAAGTTGAGCAACTTGTAATTGATGAAGCAGATAAGTTGTTCGATCAAGGATTCGTAGAACAGACTGATGACATTTTATCCCATTGCACATACACCAAGATCAGAAAGTCGATGTTTTCTGCCACAATTCCTTCTGGGGTAGAAGAAATGGCCCATTCTATCATGAGAGATCCTGTCAGAGTCATCATTGGACGTAAGGAAGCTGCCAGTAGCACGATCAACCAGAAGTTGGTATTCACCGGTAGTGAAGAAGGAAAGTTGCTTGCTATCAGACAAATGATTCAGGAGGGAGAATTCAAACCTCCCATCATCATCTTCTTGCAATCGATCCACAGAGCCAAGGCATTGTTCCATGAGTTATTGTATGATAAATTGAATGTAGACGTGATCCATGCCGAAAAAACACCAAAGCAAAGAGAAGATGTGATCAAACGGTTCAAAAACGGAGACATCTGGGTATTAATCACTACTGATGTACTTGCAAGAGGTGTAGATTTCAAGGGAGTAAATATGGTGATCAACTACGATGTTCCACAGACTGCTCAAGCATATGTACATAGAATTGGTAGAACAGGTAGAGGTGGTAAAGCAGGTAGAGCCGTGACGTTTTTCACCAAGGAAGATGACCAGGCAGTCAAACCCATCATCAACGTCATGAAGCAATCTGGCTGTGAGGCCGGTTTCAGTGGATGGATGGAGAATATGACGAAGATGTCCAAGAACGAAAAGAACAAAGTGAAGCATAAGGAAATCGACAGAAAGGACATCAGTACAGTTCCCAAAGTGGTGAAACATAAAAGAAGGCAGAGAGAACAGATGATAGAGGCATCGAAGAAAAGAAAACAGGAAAGTAGTTAAAGACAATTATTGCATTACAATAGCACCATAGACAATTCTAATTTGAAAAAGTATGCTATAGTAAACTATAGAAAGTATACCGTACATTTTATACACAATAGTATACAATAAATAATACAATAGCAATTCAATTACTCAATGAAGTGTGTATTGCACTTGGAAATAAATATAGAATCGGAAATACTTCTTAGATGAATATGAATGAAGAACAGGCGGCCCCGTCAAACCTCTAGTTGGAATATACAAGGCATGAAAGAAATCTACTACAATAAAATTTCTTTTTTGGAGATGTTAGATTGGTTTTGGTTTAATTTGGTTTGTGATGGTTATGCTTGGTTGTGTTTGGTTTTGTTGTGTAATAATTTGCTTGTAAAACGTCTGAAACAAATACTACCGGAGATGTAGATGATTGCATGGATATGGCGTTGGAATAGTTACAGTCTGGGATAACTCTTTTTGAGCAGAGACTACAGCCTACGTCAAATTCCTATCCAATCAGTGGTGACCACCGACGGCTGGGTAACCGAAAACGTTTCTTCTGCCGATTATTTCACCAACTGAGAAGAAAGCCAACAATTGGGTACCATACACAGCAGCCTTGACAGCACATTGTTTACCAGGTCTGAACTTGGCAGCAGATTCAAGGAAAGCAATTTGTTGAGCTGGAGATTGCACGAACTTGAAGGCATTTTGGTAGAAAGTTTGAAATTGTTGTGTGGATGGTGGTGCCAAACCTTCATTCTTGGTAACTACTTTTCCGATTTCAGCAGTAACCTTTCCCCAGTAGACAGCACTGTTAGCGAGCTGGGTGCTCTTGCTTATAGCGCAATTAACGAAGGAGGTGGCCTTAGTGACGATGGCAGACATGACGAAGTTATAGATGGAATTAGGTGGTTGTAGAGAAAGCTACTAGTGTTAATCAAAATCCTTTTGATAAATGAAGGTGAAAAATTCTGGACGGAAGTGTCTCAGCCAATAAAACGAGCCTAAACTTAGACTTCCGGATCGGGCAGTTTGTGTGTCGGCACTGCGCATTAAATTTTTATTACACATTATTTTGTGACGCTTATAACTCATTTCGCAGCCAAGTTTTTAATTTGCACATGTTGCAACTCTAGTCTTCTTCCATATTTCAATTCAGATTGAACTCCAACTGTCCAAAGACATTCCTCGGTCATATACCTTTGTCTCAACTTATACAGCACTCCAAAGTAAATCAGCAACTATTATTCTGGAGAATAGTTAAAGACCTCAACCTCTCATGCCATTCACGGTTTCATAGTTGAATCTTTTGAACCACTGAGTCGTTTCCTCGGTCAATCCTAGTCTCAAAATGATATGGTACACCCTCTTCAGGTTACTTGACCCTTTCAAATCCTGTTTATTAGTCGGTGCTCATAACCACTGAGTGGGAGCAAAATGATGTTGACTAATGCAAGTTGCAATGGTAACAATCTAACATCTATTCCACTTTCCAATTTTAATAATTTTGCATTCATTAATAATTAAATATACCGTCATGTCTCGAAAATGTTGAATTCTATCATGAAATTATTTCTTCTTAGCCATAATTAACGATTTCGATGCCCATGTCTGCCCCGCACGATCTGATCACCAAGTCAATGAATGTCGTCCTTCCTTCAGGTGCGATTGTTTTCTATCTCGAAGCAGGTAACCCTTCCAATCCCAAACTCTTACTATTACACTGCCTTCCATCGTCTTCAAGGCAATACAAGGAGCTCATCCCTCTTTTGGCACCCCATTTCCATATTGTAGCTCCAGATCTCCCAGGGTACGGACGAACAATTGTTTCTGAAGACTTTGTCTTCTCGCATATTAGTTTTTCTGATACCATCGACTTGTTCTTGGATACAATTAATTTTGATAGCTTTGCTGTTTATGTCTCTGCGATGCCATATTCGAGTACATACTAACTTTGAGAGTTACAACGGCTATAAAACCGTTACAGCCCAGAATGATGATGTCTGTACTGTTTCTTTACGTGCGGTACATGTTGCCAGGACCATCTTATACTTCTAACAACTCAGAACTGCCACTGACTATTGCAATTCCATGAATTATATTATTCTCTTACTCTCTTACTGTTCGGATTCTAATTTGTACCCTCCTTATTAAGTTATCTAGTTATGCTATGAATGATTACACTATTACAATTGAACTCCAAATCTGTCGGGCCAGACAACAGGAGCAGCCAAACTCCATCCATATAAAACAAAACAAACCCACGAACTAATTATCTTGACCCAACTGGCAAAGTACGTTCTGCCTACAGGAATAAAGTCACCGACTTCATCCTGCTTTACGTTTATGGTCAACAACGTGGCGACATACTGGGTGGCCAAGAAGAAGATAATGTGGAACAAAGAGTAGTTATACTTGACCTTCTGTCTTTCTTCGTCGTTGTTATTTCCATCAGTGTCTTCATCGTACAAGTCCATTTGGCTAAGGGCACTTTCAGGCAAAGAGCCCTCATCTACAGCCTGCTTTATTGCTTCGTATCTCATTTCGTTTCTCACAGCAGGCTGGGCATTAATGTAAGGATCGGCAGTTGGTTCTGAACTGAAAGCTGAGTTTGCTGCTGCTCTCGTGGTAGTGTACGCTACTGCGATAAACGTGAAAAAGGCTCCTAAGATGACACTGGCCGTTCTAGTACCTCTAGACCTAACCAAGGGATTGCAGAACTTGTCGTCTGGCTCCGAAGCAACAGCACTCATTACTAGATATGTACAATAGAAGACCACCATCGAAGACTGGGCAAGTCCAGCGTGAGGATTGTATTCTTGGATGGTTTGATTAATGGACATAGCAGAAATGATGAAGCCAAAGATCAAGTTTAATGTGATAGCCGTTTTGTTCATACTGCAGCCATCTCCGGCAAAGAACCAGTACAGGAGCACAGTTAAGATTACGCTCGAAATATACATCGCCAAAGTACCTCCTACCAACAACTTCTTCCAGAAAGAAGAATCTCCTTCTCCCGTCAATTCCTCTAGTTCGATCTTTTCCAAACATTTCTCAGCCCAGGCATGTGCAAAGTCAACAAGCAAAATGAGCCCAATTCCTAAGAATATGGTGGAAAAGACGATGGCAATGTTGTTCCCGTAGAATACAAAGAAATGGTCAGGAATAAGCAAAAAGTTGATGACAATAAACGTCAACCAGGCAAATATCTTCATCCTCCAACATCCATTCTGGATAATTGCACGCGGGTTGGTAGTCGACTTGACGTCTATCAACAACACAGCCAAAACCAAATGTAGCATCCCCAAGGCAAAGTTGACTCTGTGTACAGATGAAAAACTAATACATTGAGAGCCATCCAGACCACACTTGCTATTAATAAAGCCGAAGGTAGCTTTCTCAATTTTGTGAACGATAAACGGCGATAGCGCAATCCAAGATATCAACGAGTTCACCAAAAGTAAGATGGCATATGTTATTCTGGTCATGATAGAAGATTGAAATGTACCTCCTATACTAGAACAAAGTGCGGAACAGGCAGCAGCTCCAAAGCATGAAGCCAAGGAAGAAGCTCCCATCATCGGGACCGAAACGAGAGCACCCATTACTATGAAATCAGTGAAGAGTTGAACAGTGTTGAATAATAAAGGAAACAATGTTTTTATTATGAGATTGTTCATTTTTTGGAGATTCCCAGCTCTATCGTTCCTATCTGATTTCTGTAGAGAATGACTACTTTGTCACGTGCTCTATTGCAAATTCGGTTGTGGTATAGTCACGTGAAAATCGTCAAAACCTTTATAATATGCCAGATGCTCTTCTCAAATATTCCAAGGAATCAGTTTTTCAATATTGCCAAATCACATTGAGGATCGCGAATGTCGTTCAGAAAGAGAAGCGATATCATCGGAGGTAGTTCTTCTGCCGTTCCGGGCCGAGCTCCTCTGGGAATTGGTCGAGTTCCCCTAGGTTCTGGAGTTATACAAGGCCGAACTCCTTTGAATCCTAGAACTACCCCAATAAACCCTAGAGGTCCAGTAAATCCCAGAATTCCGAGTCCTTTTAAGTCCAAAGATCCTGGGATAGTAAATGAAAAAACACAATCTGCACAAGTTGAGGTTGAAGAGATTTCACTGAAAAATCCTTCTGTTAGGCCATCCTTAATCTCTTCTCAACCTACAGTATCTACTGGTACTGGTGACTTGGACAAATTACTTCTCCACCAAGGATTGCCATTGGGACATTCTTTGCTTGTAGAAGAGTCTGGAACAACTGATTTTGTATCAGTGATATTGCGAGCATTTGTTTCTCAAGGTATCCTACACAACCGAATTAGTAAAGATCAAATCAACTCTCATGTCATAGCCGTAGGGGTATCCACTCATTGGACTACCAACTTACCTGGATTATACAAAGGTTCTTCAAAAGAGCAAAAGAAGGCTAACATCCTTGCCAACGAATCTAAGGTCAGTGTTTCCAACTTGGCAGCTTCTTCGGCTGGCGTTACTCCTAGAGCCGATAATGACTTGAAGATCGCTTGGAGATATGGTGTTAATAACAAGCAAAAATCAGCATCTCCAGAACCGTTTGAAAACAGCACATATGAGCACTACATCAACCAATTTGATATCACTCAGAAACTCGTGCCTGGCCCAAATGCCCAAGACATCTCTTTTGTTCCCATTGGAATCAGCCAAATCCAATTAATCCTTCAGATCCAGAACATCATTCAAAGTCACGTCAAGTTGAATCCAGCTATTGTGATAAGGATTGTCATACCCGGACTTCTCAATCCTACGAGCTACAGCCCTTTGTGCTCTTCACCTACATTCTTATATCCGTTTGTTCACTCCTTGAGAGCCATAGTTCGTCAATATAGTCAGAATGTGGTTCTTGTTGCATCGTTATCTTCAGATCTCTATCCTCGAGACTCGAACCTTGCTCATGTGCTTGAATCGTTGGCTGATTCCTGCATTCACCTTCAGCCATTCAACCAAGAGATGAACCAGTTGATCGAGAGAGCGTACAAAAATGAACCATCGAAAATCCAACAGGGTCTTGTCAACATTATCAAGTTGCCAGTTCTCTCGGAGAAGGGAATGATGATGATTCACGAAGGGGAATACGCTTTCAAAAATGGAAGAAAGAAATTCGAAATAGAAGCATGGGGTATTCCAGTGGAGGACACCGAACAAGAGGAACATACCACAGCTGAAGGTGGAACTGCAAAGATGAACCTCGACTTCTGATGCATATTAGACTAATCAACGTTAACAATGATATCATTGTAGACATGTAAAAATAATCAGCGTAGCAAGTGTGTATTCTTCAGATCTACTCTACGTTTTATTTATTCCGTTACTACGTTCCTTCGTTACTTTGTTTTCTTGAAGGTCATGTGGTTCTAGAAATTGTAGAATCTTGTCTAACTTGGATTCCAATGCACCGACTTTTTCCATCACTTCAGCCATATTATTTCGAATTCCTGAAACATCCTGTTTCAAATTATATAATGTCTGTTTGAAGGTAGTTGTCTCTTCCTCTTTTGAGTCTGATAATGTTTCTAGCTGTGTGATTTCTACTTCATCCTTGAAAGTGACTCTTGGTTTTTTGGTCTGTGACTGTGTTTCTAGTTGTAGTTGTCTTTTCATAGCTGTCTCATGTTCCAATTGAGAGATCTGGCTTCTTCGCACTGGAGAACCACTTCTCCGTACTGGCGAAAGACCTCTGGAGCTTGGTCTATCAAGAATTGTTTTTAATCCATTTTTGGGGCTCGATTCTCGGTGAAGAAGTACTCTTTGAGGCGCTAAGGAAATAGATGTGGAATCGAGTTTGATTGAAGAGGATATTGAGTTTTTCGTTGGAGAGTACTTTTCCTTACGATTTCCACTTTCTGAATAAGCAGCCATTGTAATGATGATGATAATTGTATGAAAAGATCAGGAAGAATTGTCAATTTTGTAGTCGCGGTTCTCCTGAAAAAAATAGTATGGGTGCAAAAAACAGTAAACCGTCAATAAAGAATGGAATTGAAGTACTACATGGCCCTCTTATCTAAATATTATATTGTACAGACTTAAACTTAGCTATATGTAGTTTAGCTGAAGATTTTCTGATCTAATCTGCTTCTTCATCGGTAAAGTTATACATTATTCAATATTCAGTTAGAGGCATATTGAATCGCACTAGATATATTTCAACTTTATTCTTTTACTAAAAAAACAATCTCTCATAGTTGCCCTACCTCTACCACATCAGTTCCAGTGTAACGTCCACAATGTTACATCTTCATTGCTTCTAACTCTATACATATTATACTTCCATATTGTCTATTCTCTCTGTGGCCTGCACTTGCGTAATTAATTAAACCCGTTTAGGAAAATTAATCGCATACGCGTCAATTTTTTTCGGAACTCGTGAAAGATCACCAGCTGGATTGGGAACTTTTCAAATCACAAACTCACATCTCTTTTCTGCGATTAATTATATTCTCTTTTTCTGGTATCTTATATCTGTAATTCCTCTCGTCTTCTTCTATATTCTAAACAGGACTAACTAGAATATCCAATATCTGTATTTCTAGAAGTTCTTCAATATGTCTTCTCCACATACAAATCCATCAGGCACTGGCTCCAATAGAATCGAGTCCCAGTCGCAATCGCAGACCCACCAACCTGCTGTGCCCTCGTCTCCGTTGTTCTTTGGCTCGTCCAACCCAGTCTCTGAAGCAAGTATAACACATTCGCAATCGCAATCACAGAGAAACGTTTCCTCTCCCTTTCATTATACATCTGATGCCTCTTCGTCACATAGAAGAACCGATGCCTTGACCAGTGATGTTGACCGAGTCAGAAGAACCCACAGAAGTGATCTCAACGACGCGTCACCCAGAAGAAGGACCATTATCGCCGACTTGGGTTCTTCCAACGTTCCCACGACCCCTGCTGATGGCAACTCGGATAATGCTTATGAGCCTCAAAGGGTGATTTGGGGTACTAACGTTTCCATCCAAGACATCTCCAACACCTTCAGAGAGTTCTTGTTGACCTTCAGATTGAGAGAGCGTAAAATCCACGAAGGACTTGAAGTGCAACCAGAAGATAATGAGTTATTCTATGTCAACCACTTGAACACTATGAGAGACCTTGGTGTCACCAACTTGAACCTCGATGCCAAGAACTTGGAAGCGTGCAAATTGACCCAGAGGTTATACCGTCAATTGATCAACTATCCTCAGGAAGTTGTTCCCACAATGGATCACACCATCAAGGATTGTATGATCCAAGTCACAAATGACTACAACCAGACTGCTGAAGAACCTGTCAATCTTGATGTTATTGAAACTAACGTCTACACTGTTCGTCCCTACAACATCAACATGGTGCAGAGAGGAATGAGAGAATTGAATCCTAACGATATCGACAAGTTGGTTAGTGTCAAAGGTTTGACATTGCGTTCGTCCGCTATTATTCCTGATATGAAGGTAGCCTTCTTCAAGTGTAATGCATGTGGCCATACTGTAGCTGTAGAAATCGACCGTGGAGTCATCTCAGAACCAACCAAGTGTCCCAGAGAAGTATGCGGGCAAACTAACTCGATGATGCTTATCCATAATCGTTCATCGTTTGCTGACAAGCAAGTCATCAAGTTACAGGAAACTCCTGATTTAGTTCCTGATGGGCAAACACCTCATTCCATAAACTTGTGTGTCTATGATGAGTTGGTCGATTGTTGTCGTGCCGGTGATCGTGTAGAGGTGTGTGGTATCTTCAGATCCTTACCGGTAAGAGCCAATTCCAGACAAAGAGCTTTGAAAAATCTTTACAAGACCTACTTGGATGTTCTTCATGTCAAGAAAATAGACAAAAAGAGATTGGGTGCCGATATCTCTACTTTGCAAAACGAGATAAGCGACAAAGAACAAGATATTGAGCAAGTGAGGAAGATTTCTGACGAGGAAATTGCCAAAATCACAGAAATCTCTCAGCGGGACGACTTGTACGAAGTGTTGGCAAGATCAATGGCTCCTTCTATCTATGAAATGGATGATGTCAAGAAGGGAGTCTTGTTGCAGTTGTTTGGGGGTACCAACAAGACCTTCAAGAAAGGTGGAAGATATAGAGGAGATATCAATGTCTTATTGTGTGGAGATCCTTCTACTTCCAAGTCGCAATTGTTGCAGTACGTACACAAGATCGCCCCTAGAGGTGTCTATACATCCGGTAAAGGTTCTTCTGCTGTTGGTTTGACTGCCTACATCACCAGAGATATTGATACCAAGCAGTTGGTGTTGGAAAGTGGTGCATTGGTTTTGTCTGATGGAGGTGTTTGTTGTATTGATGAGTTCGACAAGATGAGTGATTCTACGAGATCGGTTTTGCACGAAGTCATGGAACAACAGACAATTTCTATTGCCAAGGCCGGTATCATAACTACTTTGAATGCCAGAACTTCCATCCTTGCGTCTGCCAATCCAATAAACTCTAGGTATGATCCTAACTTGCCTGTAACTTCCAATATCGATTTACCTCCACCGTTACTTTCGAGGTTCGATTTGGTTTACTTGATTTTGGACAAGGTGGATGAGAAGATCGATAGACAGTTGGCCAGACATTTAACTGACATGTACTTGGAGGACATGCCTGAAACTGTCACAAGCAATGTCATTCTTTCAGTAGAAACATTGACTTCTTACATTCAATACGCAAAGGAAAATTTCAAACCAGTGATGACAACCGAAGGTAAGAATGAATTGGTCAGAGCCTATGTCGAAATGAGAAAGCTTGGTGAAGACGCCAGATCTTCGGAAAAGAGAATTACAGCTACCACGAGACAATTAGAGTCCATGATCAGATTGTCTGAAGCCCATGCTAAAATGAGATTATCACAATATGTAGAATTAATTGACGTCAAGGAGGCAGTCAGATTGACCAAGTCGGCTATTAAAGACTATGCCACTGACCCGATCACTGGTAAGATTGACATGGATATGGTTCAAACCGGTACTACTTCGGCACAAAGAAGAATCCAAGAAGACTTAACTAGCGAAATCTTGAAGATCCTTGACGAAAGCAACAACTTGATCAGATTCAACGATCTTTCCGTAAAGCTTAATGAAAGATCTTCTATCAGAGTCGAGAACCTGGACATCAACGAAGGGATAAAGAGGTTGCTGCAAGAAGGAAAGATTGTTGAGGTAGGCGACAGTCACAGAAGAACCATCAGAAAGATTTCCCTTTTGTAGAGGCTCGGATGTATAATTATATTTATTTCTTGTTTGTATTCTAGTTGAGAATTGTTGATTCCATTGAGGAACATAATATACAGATATATATACAAGGCATGCAGATGCGTTAACAGTTTCTGCAAGGTACGAGAATCTTTAAACAACGATCGAGAATTTGAAGGGTGTCTACAAGTACTTATTGCTCTCTATAGGTCTAGCCACTGGAACAATGTAATCTTCATTTTGTTGTTCAACATGTGGTTCCTCTTTTTCTACTGGCTCTTCAATACTTTCTTCAGTCATTTTCAAGAAGTTTTCCAACTGTTCATCCAACTCTATGTCTGTTACAGTATGGTAGTTGTTTCTGGTCAATGTATTGGCTATTCTCAACTCCCTTGCGATATCGACTTGCTCATTACGACTGAGTTTGTCAATTATTTCCTCCAAAATGACAAACTTGGAGTTGTATGCATTCTCTAAAGCTTCTGATTCCTTTCTGATTTTCATAAAGTCTACTACTGCCGTGCCAAATACCAATGTTAGAAATATAGACTTGAACACTGGAGTCTTCATAAGATCTCGCACTGTGGGTCTCTTTCTCACGAAAGTCTGCCCAGAGGTAGAAGTCGAGTTGGCGCGTGCTATAGGAACACGCCTCAATGCTCTGCTAGTGAATTTGAACATTCGGTGTTTGCTTGGGTTTATTAAGTTATAGATGGCTTTTTAGTTCTTGATTCTTGATGGCTGTTAAGTTATGAACATGCGAAATCAGTCACGTGAGTTGTGATTGTAATCGAAGTGGGTGCAAATCATGATTACGGATGAAATGTAGAGAAGAGCTATGTTGGTAAACCAATTTTATGTGTTTATTGCCGTTAGTGGGTATCATTGTGATGTTCAGATTTCTGTTGGTGTAGTTGTATTCTTGAATTGTTTAGATGCACATAATACATACATTTGCAGAAAATTAGTAAATTCTTATAAATATACAATTGAAATACATTGATAAACCTAAAGCTCAAATTGTAAGAAACGTTAGAAGAGAACCAGCATAATCAACTTGTACGTCTTCACATGTTTATCTTCTTGAAAGTAATAAAAGTTTGCTCTCATCTCCATTCATGAATGATGTTGTAGAAATCTCGCTAAAAAAAATTCTCTCAGGGACTACGGAAAAAGCCTACTTTCAAATCTCAGTTTTCGCTAATTCCTCTCCCTAGCCATGCTTCAAACCAGCGTGGACGCGTAATTCCTCCCTAGAATTTACTACATTTTTTGTTTCCCTCACTAATTCCACTATTTTTCACTTTCCTCCCTTCATATAGCACACTCTCACCTGCAATAACACTTCGCTCCTGTTTGATCCAGATTTCTCCAGCTATCTCTTTCACTCTTGATCTCACCTACTACACCACGATTCACATCAATACACTATGAAGGTGCCAAAAGTGACCAGCATTCTCCTTGTGGTGCTTGTGTCGCTCACGATGCTAAATTTCATTCTAAAGTACTACACCTACTTTGTCTTGATAGTGCTGTCTTCTAAACATTCTGCTAGCGAAGTCAATTCAATAGCCCAGGAAACAGGTGAAGTACCTCATCCACACGAGCTCTTCGTCCCATTGCTCACCTTCATCCCCTCGAAATCGCCTGTAATATTGCGACCCTGGGTGCTCATCACTTCATCCTTCATTGAAGAAAATTTTGTAGGACTCACTATGAGCTTCATGCTCTTCTTCTATCTTGGAAAGTACTTGGAAAACATGTGGGGCTCCAAGGAATTGACTAAGTTTGTGTTCACCAACGTGATTGTAGCGAACGGTACGTTGTACCTCTATTACGTGTTGAAGAGCTTCGTGATCAGCGAAACAGCTATGGAAGTGCCTCCAGTTGTCATCTCAGCTATGGCTGTGAACATGGGCCTCTTTGTTGCAATCAAACAGAGAATCTCGAACCACTACTTCATATTCTTCAAGGGAAACTTGCGGATCAAGGTCACTTTCTTGCCATTCATTCTATTGGTGTTGTGTTTCTTACTTCTGTTACTCTCAGAAGAGTTCTACATCTCGTTTCTCCTCAGCTTCCTTGGGTTTGTAATAAGCTGGACTTATTTGCGATTCTTCAAGGCTGGCACCAACGATCGCCAGTCGTATCTTCTCCCGTTCGCCTTGAACAGAAAGAGATCATCTAAAAACAAATACAAACTCCATCCAACCGGAGCAGAGAATGTATCCGTGGGCTCTAGCAGTGCAAACTTGGGCCAGTTTGAAGTGCCTACTCCAGCATCAAGCACCCTACAAATCGATAGCGCTTACATCAGAGGTGATCGTTCAGAACAATTCTCACTTTACACATTCTTCCCAGCACCTTTGTCGCTAATGGTGAAGATGTTGTCTTCCATAATCTTCAACACCTTAGTTCACTACCACGTCTTAAATTCTAAAGACTTTGCCGCATTTGACATAGACGATGATGACGGCGTACAAATGGAGGACGTGAACAATCTACAAACTACATTGTTCGACTTGTCCCCGCTTAAGGGAGCAGAAAACGTATCAGCCATCCCCCATGCTGGCTCCAGCATCAAAAAAGTATGGGATTGGTTTTCCAGCAGCCGATCACAGTCAACCAAGCCATTCAGCATTAAGTCCAGCATGGACAAAAGAAGAAAATTAGCATTGAAGGAGTTAGAATAGGGAAGGGGCTATTTGCATTTTACGCTTTATAGATAGTAAACTTTGTAAATACAATGTCACGAAAGAAACTTTGTTAATCTAAAAAGAGTATGCTTATATTTCTATGTCTATGATGCAAATGTTACATTATGAATATGGCATGAAGCTTACTTTATGAAGCTTACGTAGCTGCCAATGAAGCTGCAAGGCGGCCCTCATGTTTATCAAGAATCCTTTTTACTGCTCCCAAGAGAAGATCCTCCCGATCGTGCCAGACGTCTTTGATGTCCTCAACATTATATACCAATTTGATGTTGTTCAACAGATATTCGATTTGTCTGTAGTTCTTTAGCGGAACCCACTCCCTGATTGATAATAAGTACCAGAGCGATGACTTTCTATATCTCATGAGACCATCCAATCCATTATTCAGAGGCGCATACAACTTATTCGGATTCTTATAGAAACCAATTTCAGCTTCTTCACCAAGCTCTTCCTCTTCACTGAGTTCCTGTTTGCTATGAAGCTGACTAGCAGCATCAACCTGCAACAAATGTCTGTTCTCGTCGCTCAAGAAGTTACATCTTCCGAAACTATAGCCGAGTCTCTCGTAAAGAATGGCACGAATAACCTGTGTCCTCTGACCATTAGCTATTAGATGCGAATCAAACTCACTGACAAGCTTCAAAATATATTTCTCTATCAAATCGTTCCACCACCAGGAAATACTGAAAGTCGAGCACATGCAAAGCAACAACTCTACAACTATGGTCAAAGTCTTGAGACTATACGACTTCAAGTTCAACCGCGATTTGAAGGTGTAAGACAAGTTGTCAATATATGGCTCAATGATGTCATGACGGATCTTTCTAAGGGTGTTTTTGTCAGGTTGAATCGGATTCAAGTTGACCTGCTGAGTTTGGGCAAGCAACAAAGACACAATGCACATTTCTTGAGTGCTGGCTACGTAAACCCATGCCTTATCGTTACTGTAGTCCTTCTTGATCAAGTCGTAGGTGGAATAGGCGTACTTGAAGTCCTTGAGAATTAAGGACCAGTCCGCTAGTTTACGGATGGTCTGCTCAGGAGAGGACTTGTAGTAAAAATTATCGTGATAATTGAAAGAAGCCGAATTTAATCCTGACGATGTGGATGAAGATGTGACATTCGATAAATTGGAGTCGCTGTTATTGTTGTTGAAGAACTTTCTCGATGCTGAGAAGAAACGGCCAGTAATCGACTTTTTGGGCTGAAGCATCTGGTCGTCCCACAATCTTATCTTAGATTGCATGTGTGGAATGAGATATTTATTAATGTATTCATACAACTTTGTTCTAATAACGGCATCAGCCGATTTGGGAATATGAATATAGTTGGGAGTAGTCGTGGATGACTGTTGGAGGGATATTCTTTGAAGATCTTCTTCTATTGTCGAGTTCTCTATGATCGACATCTTGATGAAGTTTTCCTCAGAATCTTTGGTTTCTACAATAGGAAATGCCGTTGAATTTATACTTAACGTCGACTTGATCTGATTCTGGAAAGAGATAACTTCGTTATTAGGAACTTTGTTCGAATCGTATATGATAAATACATGGATGAGCAAGTCGTCGATCTGGAAGAACTTGGGAAAACTGAAGTTACGGAAATCTACAATGAGTCTGCGGAGCAGATCCAACGAGTCATGTTCGTAGTCGACCACAAATACCTGCGAAATAGGATGGTTGAATGTCTCAAAAGGAACAATACGGTTTGAAGTGATGATCTTGTTGAAAAAATGCAAATACAAGTCCTTTTCAGCTGTTTCCTTGCTGCTATGTTTCAAGAGTAACTCGAGAGAACTGATGCTGAACAACTGGCTCAATTGAGACAGCTTCAGTTCAGATTCATTGCTAGAAGTGACACCGGCCGAGGTGTTGGTGCTAACGGTTGAACTGGCATTGAGTATCGACAAGAGCTCAGGAAGCAGGGGCTCAAACCGCACGGGGAAGCTGGGATAGTTTTTCGTGATGAGCTGGTTGTTGATGATCTTGAACAGCTGGTTCGGTATCGTGTACTTGGCGTTGTTTCCGTAGGGCTTGAACACTTGCAGTGTCAGAATGTGTTCGTTGTGGAGTATGTGCTGGAAGAAGGCATCTGCGTTGTGAGACAGCTGGATGGAAATGAGAGGCGAAAACGTATGGTGGAGAAGATGCTGTCTGGCCGTGTACGGATCCAAGCCGATGGGGAAGTCCATTGGATATGAGTGCGAGATGAAGCAAGAAGGAAGAAGTATGGGCGAAGCTGGCTTCTGATTTGAGACTCTAGCTTCTATAATGATCAAATATGTATGAACAACACTACTATTAGAAAGACCGAGTTGCCCTGGCGTATTCTGAGATGGACGGTAAATCTAGTCGTCCGGAAGAGTGCGTTCGATAGTGGCAACAAATTGATTGTGCTCTCGCTTAACTATACGATCCAGTCGATCCACCAGTCAGATACTGGGCTCAGATATATGGAGATGTGAAGCAGAAAAGCGAGAATCACTGAGGTCATGTGACCCACAGTAAACACTGAGTTCGAGACTAGAGACAGTTGCACAGACTGTTTGGGTGGGAGGCCCTGACGAGTTCTGCACAATATACAAACATAATATGGCTGCCACATCTGGATCTGAGCTATTTCGCTGCTTACTCTGTGACTATCACAGTCTACAGTATCAACTAATGCAAACTATTAGGTGGGCTGGTATTGTGGGTGGTAGCGCCGCCAAATAAGGTATGCCTCGGTGTGCGCTGGTTACATTTTCTGCACAGAGGATGGTTTTGTTTCTCGGGGACCAGCCTCGCAGTCACGTGCAGCACCCAAAACGATGCAGCCTTCGCCCAAACGAGATACAAGATAAACAGTTTGGGACTAGTGCGTTTGGGTGCTGTTGCGGTTGAAACGATCAGCCAGACCACGACGAAGGGTTGTCGGAGCAGGTAGTGGTGGCAGGTGCCGAGGTGCCGGGTAAACAAAGGGTGCGGTGGCCGACAAGCGAGGAAGCAGTGGAAAGTGGCAGAACTACCACGGTGCGGCTCATTTTCGGCTGAAACTCGGTTGCACAGTTGCAGCCGCCAGCGAGAACGTTAGCGAGAGAGAAACAGAGAGAGACGGGACGAGGAGGCCAGGGGATCCGGAAAAAGCGGTCAATGGATCCATATGGCCTGCTCTCGATGTCGTGCTGTGTACATGTGCCAATTGTCCACCCGAATGGTACGTACCATAGGTTCCATCGACCAACAGCGATAAGGAGACACTTCTGGCACGGATCTGCATACACCACCGCCCTACATCGTAAATATCCATGAAACTGCCTGTGCTGTACCATACATGCCCCTGCGGCTCACGCCATGGCTAAAAGCTGTAGCCGTCCGCCTAACTTCAAACCACAACAAACCCTGCTGTCGACGTGGAAGGTTTATAAAGACGGGGCCATCTTCACAAAAGGCGAAACCTTCAGCAACCAGCCAAAGCAACCTAGCCATTGTCAGCATTTGAGCGAAACGCGCCCAAGTCTCGGTCTCCAGTGTTTGTGTCGATCCACAGGACGAATTCTCCATCTGAAACACTTGCGAACTTGGTTGCGACTACGACACCCGTCAACAGTACAGTGGACAGCTGCGATAACAGCGATAATAAACAGAATACACAGAATACACAGAATACACAGACCACATTGCCCGTTGTGACATTCTCTCCTGTTCCCACCGAGACATCAATCAATCACTCCAGTTAGCCAATCCCAGGCACGTGACCAGATCAAGCCAGCCACCGCCAATCGCCAAACATAAACACCAGCAAAATTTTCGTACGACATCATCCTCGTCAGTTTTGCTTTTGTCGTTGGACTGTTTTGCCCTGTTTGCTTATCTCTTGCTGCCCCAGCCCTGTGCTAGCCAGCCCGACCATTCGTTCCTTACTCCCTTCTAGTCGCAGACTAGCCGTCGACTCACAGTAGTACTTTTCACAATGCTCCTTTCTTTGCATCGATCCACACCGCTTCTCCAGGCGGTGGTTTCGCTAGTTTCGCTTCTCCCGCTTGCCCAGGCCGACTTTGAGCCAGTCAGCCAGCCCGAACTCAAGTTCTCGCTGTTTGGCAGCCAGATTGGGCTCTTTGGCTCTTTTGACGCGCTATCTCTCTACTCCTTCGTTAACGCTTCACAGTTTCTCGATCCAGAGATCAACACACAGAAAACCTCGGGGTCAAACAACCTTTTCTTGCGAGATCTTTCCAACAACAACAATGCCAAACTTGCCGACGTCAACGGCGCCATCACCCAGATATTGCCGTTGTCGGACCAAACCATCATTGTCTCAGGCAACTTCACCACCTTCAACAACCAGTCCATAACATCGCCCATAATATATAATGTCACCTCCCAGGAGATCACCAACATCATCCCATCTGCATCTGGCAACTCAAAGCGAGCAGATATCCCGTCGTTCGATAACGGCCAGGTCAAAACCGTCTATGTTGACGGCGACTTGATTTACCTCGGCGGAGACTTTGAGTTCAACAACACAGTTGGCGCGGCCATATACAACGGAACCTCCAAAGAACTCTATTCTACGCCGTTTGGCGGTTTCGGCAAAAATGCCTCTGTCAACGCTATCACCAAAATCTTTTCCACAGAATCCAGTGACGACGGTGGCTCTATCATCTTTGGAGGTGATTTCAATACCCTCGGCTTGAGCGACTTGCTTGTGCACAACATCACCTCCAATACTACCAGGAGCAAGAATGACACCAACACATCCTTAATAACGGCAGAACAGATAATCTCTCTCAGGCATGCCACTTTCACCAATGTTAATGGTGCTTTTGGTGAGGTCGGCTCTTCTATAATATGCTCTGCTGACGGTGACACATTTTCGTTTGCTCCAGCTCTGGGGGGCCAATGGTTGGTAGAGTTGGCCGATGAAATGAAGCCTTTGACCCCTACCAAGGCTCGTCTCTATATTCCGCCTGGAGAAGACGGTGTCAAGCTCTTCAGAATCTACTCCTTCCCCAATAACGGGATCATGAATCTTTCCTACATCGACCCAGAAACCAACAGCATTGCCTTCTGTGACGCATGGTGTCCATTGAGCACACTCACGAGCTTGGGTGATGCAATTGAAAACAACATCGCAAATAGTAACGATACCTCTAACTCCACCACGTTTATTGACCCTGTTGATGGAACATTCTTCCAGTACTACGACCCATCCACCAAGTCCAAGGCGTTGGGATATGGGTCCGACTTCCAGGAGTTTGCATTTGTAGACGAAATTGGCGTAGACCAGGTAGGCGTCACAATCATTGACTGGTATGGGTCCAAGGCTGTCTTGGGAGGATTCGAATTGTACTCCAACTCCATTACCGTCTACGGTAACAACACGTTAAACGAACAAAATTGTGATGAAGAAGTCGATGGAAACCTTTCCAATATCAACGCCGGTGATTTCGTTTCAATAAAGGACCTCGTACCGAGCGTGGCCAACACTAACTATTTGGTTGCACAAGGTGAAGATTCCAAAATAACCCTTTACCCAAATATTTCTTATGCTGGTAACTACTCCATCATTATGTCTACTCCAGGATGTACATACGATGATTCATGTACCCAAAGATCGGTAGTCAATGTCACCCTTATCGACAATATGGATAACATATTGGCCACGAACCTTATTTCGCAGAACAACAATAATAACAAGTTTGACTACTTATTCTACGGGCACTTGAATGGATCTTCTTCTGACGGTGGAGAAAACAGAATTGAGATCACATTCCACGATACAATTACAGAAGGTACTACTAATCCATGGGTGGTTGTGGATAAGATAACGGCTAATATTGTAAGTTTGGACAAATACTACGACCAGAGCCTGGAGAACTCGACAAACTCAACTTTGGGCAGTGAACTTGCATATATTCATCTTAATGGATTGTTTGAGTACTCTTTGGCCAACTTCACCAACTTCAATGCAAGCAAGGTTTCTTTCAAATCGAGCGAGAACGGCACCATCATCAGCAAAGAAAACACCTTTGTTGGTAATTCTTCCATCAACTTATTGAGCGGTGAATTGGCTGAAGGTTCTATTGTCAACCAGTTCACACTTGACAATTCGTCAGCCTCTTCCTCGTTACTCTTGCTTGGAAAATTTGATTCAGACTCAACCAATCTTACCTTGAGCAACTCCAATGTTGTCACATTGAATCTCAAGCCATACAATACCACCTCCAACCAAACTGAAGTTTCAAAGATTTCCAAGAGAGATTTATTCAAGAGAGCTGACTCTGGCTCGACAATATACGGCGTTGATTTCAACAGTTCTGTATCCAGTTTGTTTAATTACGAAGGAGGAATCTTCCTTCTTGGTGATTTTGCAGCTACTCAGGCTGGTAACTCGTCTATCACAATGAAAGATTTGTCCAATGACAATTCGTCAATTTCTACCATCAATAACATCGCTTTCCGTTCCGGAAATGATTGGTTTGGATTTGGCAACAACTTCACAGACATCAAGTTTGATCTGTTTACCAATGTAACAGTTCAGGAGACTCAGTATTTTGTATTTTCAGGGGGTAATACATTTAAGACTTGGGATAACACTAATTCCAAGTGGGTAACCGACCCTCAACATCAGCTAAATATTTCCCATGCATTAAACCTCAACTCTAGGCAGCAGATATTGGGAGGTGAATCTTTTAACGTTATGGACTTATACAACAGAGACCAGGCTTATATCCACAGCCCTTCAAATTTTAGCAACTACAATTTTCAAGTTTCTCTAGACAGTTTGGAGATTTCCAATTCATTCTATGTCAATAGCTCTTTAAGTGTTATTGGAGGTAGGTTCAACTCCCTGTCCGTTGTCAATATCGGTTTAATTGACAATTCAGCTACCAATGATTCGATAAGAGCTTTAGGCGGAAACATTGAATGGCAAAATTCTTCGACATCCATTGAAATGTTGTACGTTGATAGCAATGAAGAATTCTTGTTTATTGGTGTAAATGGCTCGGTAGTGGTCAACGATGGAATTTCCATCACTGGTATTGTAATTTACGATCTTAAGAATAATACATTTACAGATTTCCAACCGGCTGATCTTTCAAACGACGATGGTTCATCTATAGAAGTGAATTCCATTGTTCATTATGAAAAGAGTAACTGGTTATTGGTTGGTGGTAAGTTTGACAAAGCTGGATCTTTGGATTGCCCGAGTCTCTGTATCTATGATATTTCTAATACCAGATGGATTAGCCCTGAAGGTCAGGGTGTAACTACTTCTATCGATGGTATTGCTACAGACATCAAGTTTTTCAAATCGAACGAAGTTCTCGTTAGTGGAAATTTGTCAATTTCTAGCAACTCCGTTAATTTCATCACATACAACTTCGACAAGGGTACTTACTCAACCCAGTCTGCACTAAATGCCTTAGGCTCCTCTAAGGTAATCAAAAGATTCATCATTAATGACTACTCCAACAACGATTTGAAAGCAAGACTAGTGGCTTTTGGTGACGACTTCGTATCCGGTTATGATGGTTCAAATTGGCACCAAATTGATGGTGATATCAATTTCGACAACAGTACCACCTTCAACGATTTGAAATTGTTGGACTTGAAGAATAAGAACAGCCAGTACAACAGCACTCTATTCAACCAAGACAATATTCTTGCTTTAGCTGGAGCCTATTCATTGAAAGACTATGGGTTGGTCAATGTAGCATTATACAATGGATCGCAATGGATTCCATATGTCTATACTACTTCCGGTGAAAATCAATTGGGCCAAATTAAGACACTTTTGATTGACGACTCTTATAGATTCCAATCGTCAGATGACATCAGCTCTGTCAAACATTTATCGAAGGGTAAGGTCGTCGGAATATCATTGGCGTGTGCATTGGGATCCACAACTATCTTAGGATTGTTGTACGTTATCCCATACTTTTTATTATTCAGAAAGCAGCGTGATGAAGAAGTATTGCATCAACAAAGAATCGAGGAAGAGCAGAGGATGAAGACAGTAAATCCAACAGACTTGTTGCATGAGATTGATCTTCAAAGACACTCCTAGAGTTCTTTTCGTTTATTTTTGCATAGAGACAATTTTGTCCAAAGACTGAATTTATTTTCAAAAACATTTAGTTCAATTCTGTAATATTTTTAATAAAGGACTTTTGAGGAAGAAGAAGGTTGTTTTTGTAGGTTATATGAAAGAGAATGTAGATAGTTTCTTTTATGGTATGAGCGCTTTCATGCACTAATTGTCTGAAATATGATCAGTCTTTCAGAGTAATAAAGAACTCGTTTATGACCAGAACAACTACGCGCAGAACTTCGATTTCTTCAATATAGTATTTTTTCACTTTCTACTTTTAAGACTACACCAAATTTTCTTTATTATGAAATGACATGTATTAAATTCAAGGACTAATGGACCGCGCTAGCTAAATAAATCACGTGATAATAAAAGCATTTGTATTACATTTTCGGACGAATTCTCTAAGGGTGATGCGGTGGCTCAATGGTAGAGCTTTCGACTCCAGATCGAAGGGTTGCAGGTTCAATTCCTGTCCGTGTCAATTCCTTTCTTTTTTTTTTGCTTTGCAACAAAATGAATGCAAAACAACAGAAGAGCAAAGCAGACAAAAGGTACTAGACTGTAGTCTACTATTTGCAAGATATAAAGATCTACAAAATTATGTTGCACAATTCTATATTTTTGTATACAGCCAACTCTATTTAGTTGAGAATTCTACTACGAGTTCATTGTTGGACAAGTGGATCCTCGTCCGATTGTTCATCGATGTTGAATAATCTTTCATCAACTTCTTGCGGTGTTTCGTCGTCACCTAACCCCACAATATCGTCCTCGTCGTCTCTGAATTCTTGGGCAATATTGGCACCTTCTTCGATTTCTTCTTCGTAATTGTCTTGGAAGTCGCCGAAAAGTTCGTCTTCTTCGTCAATGTCGGGTACCTGAACGTAGTTTCTTCTTCCAGGCGATCTGCGGAATATACCCGACATCACCTTATCCAACAACATTCTGTCTACAGCACGAAGCGTCTTGAATACAGCAAACAATCCAGCAGCAGTGTAGATACCACCTCTGACAATTCTGTTAACAATGACGTCAACTTGGTTATCTTCAATAGGATGGAAGTCGTCATCTTCAAGATCCAATCTGATTTGGCCAAAACGTTTGAAACCACCATTTCTACGAATTCCTCTGTCATAGACAAACCATGTAGCAAAACAGAACACAAACAATGGTACAAGCACTAGTGACAAAAGTTTTCCGCCACTGATGTCCTTTCCATAATGTATATTATACTCCTTTTCCTTTCCAGGACATGGGCGCGAGTCCCAGGTATCGAACTCCTTTCCGCCAATACAAGTAGACAATGGAATCTTTCTGTAGCCTGTAGGTTCAAAATACTCAAAAGCATTTTCTTTCTTACAATACTCGTTCTTTCTGTCGGTTGGAGACAAGCCCTTTACCAACTTACAGGTGTTGTCCCCGTCCCTATAATAGTTGTAGTCACATTCAAAATCTCTTCTGGTACAGGAACAGTTTCTAGTAACTTTGAATCCTTGAGCCAAAGGAGCACTACCAATGAAACAGTCGTTGTGGCTTTTGGCACGTCTCAAATACTTCGATTCGTGGCCAAACAAACAGTCGTTAGGCAACAATGGGTGTTTTGGAGACCAGTAATCGAAGTCGTCGTTTGCTGGGTTGTCCAAATCTAATTGACATTGTCTATGATGAGAATTGGTAAAGTCTACAGAATAGCCTATGGTCGATTTCGGGTCCTTACTAGAATGGGCAAAGATGAGGAACTTTCTAGAAGTATCAGAAGGAACTGTAGCCAAGTCGTCAATGATCACAGGCTTATCAGCAAATTTGTACTTAACCCAAGTCTCTCCATCATCCAACGAATACAACAACGTATCGGTTTCTGTTACATCAACCAATACTAGAATGGTACCTCTATCACCATATTCCCACATAAAGACTCCCTGTTGGATTTCTCTCCAAGTTATACCTCCATCGTTGGACATGAAGGTGGAAGATTGTTCATACGAATCCAAGGAAGCACCTACACTCCCTACACCGATCAATAAACCTGTAGCAGATGAAGACGAAAAAGTATCTCTATAATCTGGACGCTCTGTGAAGCCATGCAAGTGCAACGAACATCTTTCCAACGATTGACCCGTACAAGGATATTTATTACCAAGAGAGCTGATAACCGGAGGAACCAACAACGACCATTCACCACCATCGTTGTGAGTAATCATAGTTTTCAATTTCTTGTGGGAGTCATTTTCAGATCCAACCACATTGGCAATGATTACACCTTCGAGTCCATCAATTCTGTCGTAGTCAACATATCCAACGTTATTTCTGTTCACCTTCTCAATTGACAAAACATAAGACGTACCATTTGAATTCGATTTCAAGATAGAACCGTATTCCTCATTTTCAGTAGAATGGGTCGTCACATGCATAAATATGGCTTTCGACTTCGAATCAAGAATAGTGTAGGCCTGCTTCGAATCTACGTGGAAATCTGAAGGGAAGTCAGCAGCTGCGAAGTGTGAGCCGTCTACTGTTACCTTGGCTTCTAATTCACTCTTTCCACCCTCTGCAGTAACTGTGGCAACAACTACAAAGTTACCCGTTATGGCATAGCCTACGATGTGATCAAATATTGTCAAAGAATTGAGAAAGAAGTCGTCAGAACCTTGCAAAGACAATTTTCCAGACGATCTGTCCAAAACAGAACAGAATACCAAATCGTCTCCACTTTGTTCTTTGCTCTCAAGGAAAGGACTTATGAAGTCACACTGTACAACTTTATCTTTAAGCTTTTCAAAATTCTTCCCTCCGTCTCTGGTGACATATGAGAAATAGTCGCATTCGGCGGAATGAGTGTTGCAATTATCAGAACCATACCATATGAACAGGTTTCTGTCAGTTTTATGAAAAGTAATGGCTCGGGATAATAAAACAGCCTTATTAGGAACAGTAATCTTTTTGAAGGTGCTTCCACCATCGTCAGACAAATAGAGTATATCGGTGTCTGTAACTAATACAACCTGTCCCATGACATACCCAACGTAATAAGCAATGACATTGTCTCCAATAGGGACCTTGTTGAAGCTGACTCCACCATTATTGGAAACGTAGACACGATTTTCGCTGGTTCTCAACACAATGTTCTCACCTTTGTATTTCTTTTCCTCATCTTCATATTCAACGTAGCTATACAGTTTCATCTCGCCTTCAAAATCAAGGGAAGTAGTCACCACTTCGTCCTTACTTGCACCTCCTGGTTGGTCTTTTCCACCATCACCATGACCATTAAGATAGTCGTCACATTTGAGTTTCAACTCTACTACAAAATCTTTAATAGATTTCTTGTTCATCAAGCACTTGTCTGCATCAATTAGAACCTTGTCAGGAAGTAATAACTCCTTTTTGGCTTCTTGACGGCATATGTGTCTAATTGCTCTAGGGTTAGGAATGCAAGAATTCCCTTTAGGAGAAATCATAAACCCTCTGCTGCATTCAAAGTCACGTTCGGTACAATCACAGGGATCGTCGTAAACCTTGATGTCTTCAAAGAGTTTGTTGACAAAACACTTTGCGTCTTGCTTTCTTCTCTTGAATTTCTCCCTGTGTCCATAGACACAGACGGGGTTGTTGTCATCGGTGACTCTGGAATAGACTTCTTCAAAGTCACTGTCTTCACACTGCTTGCCTCCAAAGGCAGCAGAGAAGTCAAAGGTGTAGAAAATTTCAGTAAAATCTATATCATGCTGGTTCTCAGGGGTTTCGTCATAGATACCTGAAGCAATGAACTTGGTCGAAGTTCCATCTGTAGTGGTGGTCAAAGTAAGCGGATAAATGGGAAACTCAAGCTGTCCTTCAACCCAAGAAGAACCTTGATCCAAAGAATAGAAGTACTTCCTGGTAGTCTTTCCACCCTTTTCACCGTGGGGGATAGCCAAGATAATGTTACCCTGGTCCCCAAAGATAAAAGCACAAGGTTCATCAATTGCCTTTTTCCATGTTGCACCGCCATCTCTGGAAATCCAGGTCTGCATTTTGTCCATGTGTTTGGTCAAAGACTTACCTTTGCTACCAACAGCCAATACCAAACCAGGGGTTGGACCCGTTACAAATTTGCCTTCTCCATCTCTTTCAGCAGGAGTCAATAAATGCAACGAACAGCCATCAGAGATTTTACAATCGTCTTCATTGACTTTCAATAGATCCCAGTCTTTACCATCATTGAAGGAGAACTTAGACTGTATCATTCGCTTGGAACCACCGCTGACGATGATGTCTACTTCATCATCATCAGGATCCACACCACTGGCGTCACTCATTACGTTGGCGAACCATGCCCCATCTACAGTTTGCACTTTCTTGATCGCTCCGTCCTCGACATCCTCCAAGATCTTTTCAAAGCCCGCACCAAGGGAATCAGATGCATACAATGTAGCAGTAGACAATCTATGATTAACTGACTGCATCACAGCCAAGAACATTGACAGGGGAGATGATTCGAGAAATTGCATAATTCCGTAAGAGAAGTCAACTTTCAAATCTGACAAGCGGAAATGTTCTGCGTCCTTGGAAATCAACAAGGATACCTTCGAGAATTCACTGAATTTGTCGTTCTGAACTACGACTACGATGAAATTCAGTTCTACGGCTATGGCGATGATAGAGCCCGTTTTGGTGAAGTGACTGTGGAGCTCTTTGGCGTTCTTGAAGAAGTCGTCAGACTTCAACAACTTGGATTCTACAATATGGCCAAATGAATTCAACGTATTGACAGAGCACAAGAGGGCATTGTCAGAACCAACGTCTATGTCCTTGGAGGCATGGACAAATCGACAAATATTAGCTTCAATAGGAAGGGGCTTCAACGACTTGAGCCCATCTTCAGTAAACAAGAACTTCGTTCTACAGGTACGAAATTTTGTTGTATCACACTCACGGAAGCTAACGAGAAGGGCATCTTTGTTTTTGGCATTGTAGTGAATGTCGGGGTACAGAACAAATTCATAGCCAGATGAATGATCAAGATTGACTTTGGTCCATTTGTGGCCCTTATCATTAGAGTAGTAAATGGCACCAGATTCGGTAAAGACAAAGGCTCTTTCAGGGAAGAAAGGATCAAAATCTGTTTTTCTAATGTCTTCACCTTTAGTTTCTACAACATCTTGGAAATCCACACCATCATTAAACGAGATCAGAAGGGCTTTTTTTCGTAACACTAGGATGTTGGAAGAGTCGTCAAAGTACTTGATGCTTTCAGCTACAGACTTTTCTCGTCTGGAAGACACCTTTGGTTCGAATTGGGTGTCTGCCTCAACTACCATAGCCAACAAGGCTAGGAGCGCAACGATCACCACAGTCCACAATTTGAGATGGAGATATATCATGCTGGTTCCAGAGGTACTAGTGGATTCTGGTGAGCTCTGATAAGTGTATGGTAGCGATCGAAGTTTAAAGCAAAGTTGAATTGATTCTAAAGCAAGATAAAACGAAGTCGAAGTAATTGAATAACAATCCAAAAGATTCAGAAGAGACTACTTGAAAGTAGAGGTACAAAAGACACTCGTTCGTTTCGTTTGCAACTATAGCAATCGCTCATTATCCTGGCCACGGCGAGAAGGTGCGGGTCTTCATTCCAAGTTACACGTGACTTTCTATAAATTGCCTATTTCTCTAATTATAGGTTATACTACAACACTCTTGATTACTCTGGTTACGGGAACGGCGGTCGTTATACGTTACATTATTCTTACTTATATCTACTACAGTTAAAATACATCTCTATGGCATCTCTATGTAATTTAGACATCTAGTCTGGTTGTCTGGCTGTGTCTTTTCCATTTGCTCGGCCCCTTTTTCTGAAACTACTTAGTAGGGGAGGCTCAGATGGGGCACTATGCAATACGAGTTAATGTAGCCATGGAGACACTAAGTGTACTACAGGAATCAGACTATACTCGACCTACCACCGCATTGCCGAGCTGGGTTTATTCTGTCAAACTTTTTGACTGTGATTGTGATTGAAGTCTTTGACTTTCATATGCGGCTCTTGGGTTGCCTAATTAGTCGAAATTATTCACATTTTATAATCATCCTTAGCTACTATGACAACTCATCGGCAACGACACCAAGGTAGTCCGAGTGTTTGACAACTCTGATGTAGCAATTCACGTCTCCACCTGTGAGACTTTCTCCGTAGAACTTGTTCAACTTGAATGTGTTGGCAAGTAGACTATTGATAAATTTCTCCTGGTCAAGGACGTGGATTCTTAATACCAGACTTTTATTCTTGTTCAGAAGGATATCGAAATGTGACCCTTCTCCAATGAGTCCGTATGCTTTGCTCAAGCTGGAAAGGATCACCGATTTCCATGTGATACTGTCGATTTCTATGCTTTCGTATTCCGCTGCTAGTGTTTCATTCTGATATACCTGTGGATCTGGAGTACTACTATAGAGTTAGTATCTCAGTTTTGTTTTTATTTTATTCATTCTTTTTACATACACTTCAAGACTCAAGTAATGCCATTGCCAATCTCGTATAACGTGCTGTGTAAGCTTGGTCATGGCAGCTACTTAGTATTATCTGGAGGAATGAGTTGTTGAATCTTGAATGTAAACTCATCTCGCCATACTGAACTGTCTGCGACCATTTTAGTGTAGATGCCAATTTTTGCACCTACTCAGACATCCATAGCGCTGTCCAGATTTTGGCAACAATTAAATAGAACAATGGAAGATCGTTGCTGTTCAGTTACTGGACCGGAAGTTCAATCTGCACTTCACAAGATGATTCTTGCGTGGACAGACTTTGCTCGTCACATTCGTTGGTATAGCCTGCGTGTGAAAGTTTGGAATTTTGCAGGCTTCCTTCAGGATAGAATCCAGTAGCCGAGTACGGATTGTTCTTGTTAGGTTTTGAAGGATTGTAGACAAATCTATTGGTGTTTGTGATTAGTGGGAGATTCTCCTTGTTTAAGTCATTGACCAGCAATTTCTTGTTGTAGAATCCAGACGAGGAGGGAGTGTGACTTGTTGTGGTTCTAGTATTGGTCAGTGGAGCTGGTTGTAATACTTTGTGATTAGTTCCATCGCCTCTCAGATGTTCAACTCCGCTTGGGAGAAGAACAGAGGGCTCAAGCTGAATGAGTTTGGAGCCGCGAGGAAGCCAATCTAGGGCTACAATTGGCACCACCAAGATTGGCGGCGGGTACAATGGATTTGGGCAATTTGCCGGAACAAGTGGTAGTAACTTGAGATCGTTCGCAAGATAGTCTCTGGATAGTTGGTTCTTTGGCAATTGGTTCAGTCTTCTATTTGTAGATTGGTGGTTGTGGTTTTGGCGCCCAAATGGTGTTCTGTATTCCAAATCCGGGCAGTAATCTCTCCAGAGGCTTCTCAAATTGCGAGATCTGAAAGTAGTGGAACTGCGTAGGCGCAATAGGTGGTCGATGTCATAGCTTGTCTTGGGCATGGTGTGTTAAGGGGAGGTAATAGAGAGTAGAGTAGCGCTCAAGTTTGATTATAATTTCGCAGCTATTGGGCAAAATAAGAAAATATGCACGCGATATTTTGGTTATGCGAATATAATGGAGGACACAGATAACGGAGGGGAAGACGGAAGTGCTTCCTAGATTGCATCAGCAATGCTGTTCGGCTCAAATAATAAAGCGGAAACAAAGAGCATAAAAGGAGTTAATATGGTGACGAAACATATGAGACAATATTAGTGAGAGATAGGATGCGGCTGATGGCTTATTATGCTAGTGGAGATCATCTTCGCGAGGATCTCTCGTTAGAGAAACGACGCCGATCTCAGAATAGAAAGAAGCTAGAGAGAGGCCGTTGAGGCGGATTCGTATCCAAGACCGTTGATATAGGTGTCGATAATAAGACTAGATTACATAGCCTTGGAAGTCTAGGGAGATATTTTCTTGCGGGATAAAACGATTGACATCGATAAGAAATAGGTGCAGAAATAATAATCCGGCCAGAGACCAGAGACTCAGCTTAGGGAGAGGAAGGGGACGAGAAGATAGGAGACGCCCCCGTCAGCAGAATCAAAACAGAAGAAGCATCTACGAGTAGACAGTCATAGTTAGCCATAGTTTAGAAAGATAACGGCCCTCGAATAGTAACGATACAGTGGAACTGCCCGAGTAGAGCTGCCAGTAATAAAAATGCGGAACAATATCGTACATCTCAAGTGAGGAGATGTTCCGAGGGGATCAACGAAAGAATGACTCGACGGTACTCCTATTCATTGTAGCAGCGGTATTGTGCACATTCTGCAATGTAAGCGATCTCAATCGTCTGAATGAGCATTCCCCATTCTCCCATCTTGAATTCTAAGAATGCCCCTCTTGGTGAAGTCACCGGAACGCTATCGTGGTAGCCCTGAGCTCTCTGGGCAGTACGGTGCAGTTCAGCATAGTGACGATTTCGGCAGGAGTTTCTGGGTTAATATTGTTCTCTCTGGGATTGTGATGTTAAGTGTCAGCGTATCTGTGGCCGGGAGCGAGGTTGATGCAGTCGGCCACCAAGTTCACGGTGAAAGATGGGGTAGCGGATAGCGGAGACGATCTAATTGCGATAGGAGATAAGCTTCCAGCCTGTGCTATCTGTCCAGTCGAGCAGCCGAACAGCCGTGTTATCAGCTTCCTTTGTACAGATTGGGGCCAATCCCAACTCGAACCGTGGAAGTCTAGGCTGGAGAACGTTACTCGTAGCCTGTTTCTGTGGTGATGGTAAACGGCCAGGCTAATGCGATTGTGTTAGGCTGGCACAATAAAACGTTTCTACCAGGAGTGTCTACAGGCCGAGGTATGGCGAGGATTGTTTTTTGCTGGGACCTGTGATCAGGAGCCGGCCAGCAGAGACACCAGACACCGGGCGTCCATGAAACTTTGGACGGCTGCGGTCTACCCATGACAGTACGGTTCTAACGAAGGACATCAGGAAATGAGCAGCCCAGAATTGAGCAATTGCAGACTGCCCTCGCCAGCGGCAGTCGCAGATTTACCGACAGGTCTGAGATGTACCACGCGCAAACAATGAAAGATAAGCACAATGCAGCGGAACGTTAGCGAACACTGACACGGAATGATAATGGTGCGACATGGAATTCTGTTCTCTCACAAGGACAATCAGCTAACCATGCGCTCGCACGTTCGACAGCGGTGCTGCAACCAGATAGGACAACTGGACACAGCAGTCCGTGGACGGCCGACGTGGATTTCTCGTTGGCGACTGGACCATTGGCTCTGTCATCTAGGGACTCTAGCACTTTGGCAGGTCGCGCGGTCTTTTCTTTCTCGCTGGAACAGTGCTATTGTTCACTTTTCACACAGTCCAAGATCGTTCCCAGATTCGGGCCCACCGCAGTACCCCTCCATGTGTCAAACAGCTGGGATCTCCACAATTCGTAGGGAAAGCCTAATGACATAGCATGTTGCAGCATTGTGTGCAATTGGCACTCTCCGCAATATGAGGACATTGTAGGAGCATATTATTGTATTGTCTCATTAGTAATTCTCCCTGTCGATTCAGTAATCTTGCTCGTACTCGCTATTGTACCTACTTTTCACATCTCTGGTGCCTATTGACCATTCTACTGGCCGCCGTAATTAAACACCCTAATCTGTGCTCTATCTCTGTACTACACTTCCAGTCTGGATCTGCACCGTAGACACCATTTCCCCCTCCTCGCACTGCTCTCCCTAGCTCTCCCTAAGCCAGCGACAACGGTTTTTCGCACTCTCGCGCTTCCACTAACCTCTGCATTCCTCACTAAAAATCTCCCCTGGTTCTTTTCGGTTTTTCACCTTCGCTCCATCTCTACAACACCGTCCTTCACCACTCCTCCCCTTCCTTCCCTCTACTATTCCGTCCAGCTCTCTCCACCATGGACACCCTGCACGACTGTGCATTCATCGTCACTCTCACCAGCCGTCTCCAGCTGTTGTTGCCCAACCGCACCGGGCACTCGGTAGCAGAGGTAGAGTTGAATCCACAGTTCATCATCACCAAGCTGATTCTCCTCAACACCCACTCCACACACGCCGACTCCATCTCGCACATCTTCCGCTGCTTTGGCAACAACTTATCCTCCATCAGCGACGAAGCCAATGGCGCCCGAGTCCAGGACAGAGACGAACGGCTGTTGGGCTCGACACTCGTCCTCTGTAGAGTGCTACTGGAGATCCTCAAGAACAACTGGAAAAGAGAGAGAACACTCATGAACATCGACCACAACGACTTGGTGCTGAACTATTCCCGTTTCTACTACTACGACAGGCCCAACCCCATCCACGCCGATGCCGTGGTGCCGTTGCTCGACATCTTCATCTCGTTGTTGTCGCCCAACGTCATGCGCAAGGTGCTTCTTCTCGTGAAGAAAGAAGACGACGCCGTACCGCACCCTTCTAATTCCACATCATCAGCACCGCCTCCGGCAACATCGTCATCAACATTGTCCCACACTCCGGCCAGTAGCAACTACAACGTCACTAACACTAATTTCAATGCGAATACCAATGCAAGTAACATCAACGCTAATACTAGTTCCAACGCTAATATAACTTCTCCATACGCAGCGTCAGACCATCTGTCTGTGATTCTGGGCGTCCCCAGCATCTACACGGAAGACATCGACAACCAGATCGAGGTCATCCTCCGCTACCTCTCGTCTGCAAACCCCGAGGAATACTACGACTACATATACAACAAGATCTTCAAGTACTCTGTGCGGGAAGAAACGATACCGTTCCCCGTACTCCAGAAATACGCTCCGTTGGTGAAGTTCATGTTCTTCTCGCGTGAAAACAGTTCCCGTATCGCGGAAGATATCACCCGTGCCGTGCCTCTCATCAAGTCTCTCGCCTGGAAGCATGCTTTCATCCTCTTTTTGGCGTATTCTATCAAGGACCAGACGTTTGCCCGGACCCAGGACTACGATTACATCATCAGACTTGACCGTCGCGAGATGCAGCAACTCGTCAAGAATTTGTTTGACTTCTGTAGCACCGTATATGAAGACAGCTTGACTGCCATACCTTGTGCTCCTTTCACATTGACCTGGCTCGTGATTCTCTGTCTAGAAGATTTCGTGGAACTCGACTGTGGAAAGCCGCTCAACAAACTCCGCATTGCATTTAATAAACGGCTCAAGTTTCTCGTGACGATCTTGAAGGACTCCTCCAATTTGGTCAACTTGGAAAGCTTTGACTCACTAATCAACATGTTTCACCTAGCAGCCAGATTAGAACACCACAAGTTGTTGGATCACCCCGTGTATACGTTTTCTCTCAAATACTTGGATACTACTCACACTTATTTGATCAAATACGGTCTGCATCATCTCAACGATTTTGCCCAAGATGAAGAATTTGGCCTCAAGTACGACTACTTATTAGTCAACTTCTACATCGCTGCACTTATGCTTAAGCCAGACCAGTACTTGAACATTATCATCCAGAACTACAACAGCTACAGAGAGAACCTAAAGGAAGTTAAAATTATCATCAAGATAATAAAGGGTTTGTCTGAGTTGGAAAATGCCAGACCTCTCTTCGACAAAATCATGCAAAAGATGGCTTTGCCATTGAAGTCGATGATATTTGGGTCTATCAAGCTCTTGAGACAATACGACTTGGAAAAGCAACAAGTTCTGTCATCACAGTCGTCAGCAGCATCGTTGTTCTCAGACATCATTAGCATAGAAAGTGGTCACTTTGGCAACTCGGTCGAGATTCAGTTCACTAAGAAAACGATCTTGGACCACTACATCAATGAGATATCTCCTTCTACCACTTCCAATCTCAACATTCCAGAAGCACTCCAAGAAGAACTTCATACCCATACCCATTCTACAAACCAAATCTCGCAAGATTCTTCATCACAATCTTCGACTACTTTGAGCCGTACTCGATTCAGGGTTGCCAGCACTATTGAGGAAATCCTCGCCGATGCTTTCCATGTATTTATTGCCTGCCCAGACTTGTACTTCAACGACTTTCCACTTATGTCCACTGACAGTTTGGAGAGCCATAACCAGGAAGAATTGTTACATTCAATTGTGCAGTTCTGTCAAGAAATTGTAGTTCCATTGAGATATGCTTTCAAGACTAAAAGTGTCATACAAGAAGATTCCAGATTGTTCGATGCTGCTTGTGCCTTATCGATGAGATTTGTTGACGAAGACACTGAACTCGTTGCGAAATACACTATTTTATCAACATTTGCCAACTACACTACTTCAAATTACATCGTCCAGTCTATTTGTGAAGCGGGAATTCTGTTATCTCTAACAGACCCTAAGTTCAAGGCGATCTTCTTGTTTATTAACAAGTTCTTACAATGTAGGGAGGTGTTCAACCCTATAATATCCAGCAACAAGATTATTTTGGACCCAAATACAAGCAGTGTCTTTGAGTATGGAGGTGGAGTAGTACATGCTATCGAGAAGATTTTGCTCTTATCTTTGTGTACTCACGATATCCAATTCTACAACATCGCCAAAATCACAATGAAATGGTACTGCAACGAAGTTAAGAAACAGGCTCATTTGTACAAAAATAATGGTCAGGAAATCGACGAAAATTTGTTGTCTACATTTGAAGAAGTTATCAAAGACGACTTTGTTTTCACTGGGTTCGTCTCTTTACATAAACGCTTCAGAAACATATTGAGAGATGCGAAGCCAACCAAATCATTGTACCAAGTCTGGCTTGTTATCTACAATCGATGGTTGGAGATGTTAGACAACAAGACCTCCTTAAATGACGAGAACTTGGTATTTAGACATTTCACTGGTTTTCTTGTTTCCACTTCGGGTTGTTTCTTGTCAGAAAAGTTTTCCATTAATGATCCAGACCAGAAAGAGAAGTCGGCGAAATATATTTCTGAGTTCTTTGACAAGTGCATTAGTCTCTTAACTTCACAAGACTTGGTCATTAGAGTTGTTGTGAAAGATGTTTTATCCAATGAATCACATTCAGACGTCTACCATTTAATATCTACAAAGTTGATGAACGTTGCCAACCAATACTCCGAGAAGAAAGTGTATAACGACGAGGCTGTATTATACATTGAACAGGCTTTAGTCATCATAACCACCATGATTTCAATCAGAAACGATGGGGCTTTCCTATTGGTATCATTCTTACCTACAATTTGTGAATTCTTCTTGAAGTTCATTCTGATGCTTGATAACGTGACTGACCAATTGCGATTGAAATTGAGATTCTGCAAACTTGGAATTGTTCTCGAAACAAACAGAACTAATGTCGGCCTTCAGGGAGCATTCAAGTTGAGAAATTTCTATGCAAAAGCATCTGCTGAATGGTTAGAAGCATCTGTTTTTGGAGACGAAGATGGATCCGATACTGTAAGCGCTTCAAACGCTTCAGTGAAATCCGGTAAGGATTCGGAAATTGCCTACCTTAAAATAGATTTGGCTGCTCAATGCTCGAAATGTTTATCATTGCAAGTTGAAGAGATCGTATTGGAAGTTCCCGATGGAACTAAGGATTCAGAGATAAGGAAATACAAAGATATTTCTTTTGGTAACTACTTTTCGTTGTTCTACAAGATTATTCAGAAATACGCTTCTACGGGTCTGACTTCAGGAAAGTCTAGACACAAGCTTAACCAGATTTCGGATAATGTATTGAAGAGTATATCTAACATTCTACAATATGATACAGATATTGGAATGCAATTCGTTTTGCCTATGGGTTACCACGAAAACAAAAAGATACGGTCAATTTTTCTCAATGTATTCTCCAACATGCTTGCTTCCAGAAAAAACAGAAAAGCCAGGGAAGATTTATCAGATTCGCTTGCAATGCAGATCACAGATTTACATGATATTTTTGGAGCTATTGCTGAAGTGGCTTCATCAACCGAACATAATTTATTGGCGTCGTCTTTGTTTGGTCTCTTTTCATACACAAAGAAATTGGATAAGTTGTTCAAGGTATTATTATATGATGAAGTAAATACGGTTTCTAGATCGACTGATATCTTTAGAAGAAATTCAGTGCTTACGAGATTGCTTTCAAATTATGCTAGAGACCATGGCTTGGGTTACTTGGAAAAAACATTGAAGCCAGTGATAGAAGATATTGTGAATAACGAGGTTATTTTCGAAGTTGAAAAGGTTGACCAAGGTGATTCTTCTGTTTTCATGAAGTACTTCAACAAGTTGGTCGATTCAATTCTCCTTTCAGCGGAATCACTTCCGAACTCGTTTAAATTCATTTGTGCCGAGGTATATGAATGCGTTCAGAAGAAGTTTGAAGATGCTTCTCTCATTGCAGTAGGTTCATTTGTATTCTTGAGATATTTGTGCCCAGCTATTATCAGTCCTGAAGCTTTCTTTGGTATTAATGTTGCCAATCCAAAGGTAAAAAGAACATTAATGCAATTAGTCAAGGTATTACAGAATACAGCGAATGGTTCATTAGGGTTGTTGAAATGGCCTGGTTTAAGCTCAGAAGTAAAAGAATTGAATAACGTACAAAAGAAGATCTTTGACTTCTTAAAGCACGTTGCAGCCCAACAAGTTGTAGGATATCCATTCCAGCCACTTGAAACCAAGCCAGTTGCTGAAATGAAGTATTTGTACAAATTCATCTACACATATTTCACAAGTATCAAGACAAGATATCTTACAGGTAAGTCTAATGGAAGTTTACACCATAAGGTTAGCAGTTTCAGAATATTTGATAAGATTGTGAAGGAGCTCGGTCATCCCAAGCCATCCGTTCAACTTCAAATTACTTCCCCATTCAAAAACTATGATCCAAACAGTAGTGCTAACAACCAGTATAATGATTTCATGACGAAGATGTCGATGAGCCATGTAGATAAATCGACCGATTTCCCAGTGATTCACATCTCCATTTTCAGCGACGGTACCCCTGTTGTAACTGTGAACTTCAAGTATCTTAAAAGTGTTGAAAATGATGTCTATTTGTTGGTGTATAAGTTGTTTGAAACGGCTTCACAGGTTTGGGAGAATAAATTCTATATGGTGTTCGATTTTACTGAATTTATATTCCTTCCAGAGTTGGGTTCATTGTATGTCAGTTTGGTGAAGACGTACGCACCTGAACAGATTTTCAAGAACTGCGCAAGAATTTACTATTTTAATGTTCCAAGAAGCAATTATGAAGGACTTACGAAGTCTATGAAAGAGTTGAGAATGATTGGATATGAATATGGTACGAAGATCTATACCTACTCACAAGTGGATCCTCCAGAAATAATAACCAAGCTTTGTTTAGATCCCGATACGCTTGCCATCTCTCGTGATACAAAGGTGACCTTCACCCATGCAAAGTTGTACGATATTGCGACAAATGAATTCCTACCAATTAGTATTAGGATTGGTAGAAAGTGGATTCAGATTTGTTCGGAAGATAGGGTTATTTTCAAGGGCGAATTAACAGTTACTGATAGCTTTGTTCCAGTGGATGTATATCGTTTAGGCGACATCACAAAGTGTGAGATTTCAAGAATCACGGACTATGATGACGAATTCTCTATCTACTTGAATTATGAGCATCAGGTAGTATTGAGATCATACGAGAGACTGGAGATATTACGTTTCTTGTATTTCACTACGTCACGTTTACCGAAACAATCAACTTTTACTGAAGTAGATAAGGATATGGAGCACGGTGAACATAAAATGCATTGGTTTGGACGTTTGTATAATATAGTCTTCCAAGGATTACTCTGTAACGATGAGGAAGTCAGATCTTCGGCGTCAATTTTGTTTGGATCTTTGTCGACTTATTTTGATATTGATTTTGGTATCAAAAGCTCCCATGCAAAGAGTCTTGCTTTTCCAGCAGATTCAACATCTTTTGTTGTATCTGTATCTACTCATTTGGCAAGGGGTGTTCCTGAGATGTCATATAGATTCTTCAAGGCATTTTTCGACAATTACGAGAAGTTGCCAGAAGAGAACAAATTGAGTTCTATCATCTATATTTCTCCTTGGATCGACAATGTCTACGACTACATATGCCTCGAGAATGAAGAGAATGGTCGAGGTAGAGTTGCCGAACTTGTGAGACAGTTTTGTAGAATATCGTTCTTGAACAAGGAACACATTGCATTCTTAAATGACTACATTTGGAAAAAACTTTTCTCAGAACCTAGATTGGTTTCAATCTTAGTCGACGAAGTTGTTGCTTTTGCTATTGACAACAAGAACGACGGACCTGATTGGTCTTTCATCATTGCGGTTATCAGTCCATCTATCGAAGTTTGCGGAGAAATTGTTTCTAGATTGATCACTGCTGTTGGGAAAGCAAAGAAGAAAGATTCAGCTATTGCAGCCAAGAGTAAGCTTTTTGAGATTAGAGTATTGGTAAAGATTTGTGCCTCATTATTCTTCAACTCTTACGCTCTAGCACGATTATATCTTCCCGATATTGTTTTCTTCTGTACGCTTTTCATTGACAATATGTACTTGGATTTTGGAGCTGATTTACAGAAGTTGGTGATTAACATTATCCAATCTTTCTTGCACAAGCCTGACCTAAGCGATTACGAGCAGCATGTTGTTGATGAGACCATTGCTTACTTCAGTAGCCAGAGAGCTAAGATGCTTTTCGGAGTGACAAGAGATATATCCAACTCTGGGGCTGATGCTAGTCAACTTTATAATAGAGCTACGAATTTTGAAGTGTTGTGTGACTACTTGAATGATTTCATCAATGCCTTGGGTTCGGCTGAAGATAAAACGACATGGAGAGCCACTTGGTGTTCTTATGCTATCGATGTAGCATTCTCGAAGGAATCTACTTTCCAAAGTAGAGCTATTTTAGTTGTGGGTATTCTTTCGAAATCTGGTATTAATGATTCCACTGCATGTAGAAGTTTGAAGTTAATAGCTAATGGAGACATTAGTACATTGGATTTCACGACAAGCATCTCTATTGCAACTGCACGCATTCTTGACGGTTTACCAGCAACTTCGATTCTTCCACCAGTTCTTATATGGCCACAATTTTGTTTTGGATTGATGAATTGTACTGCTATTTATCAACCTTCTATTCAATGTTTGGTAACAGCAGTGGTGAAAATTATCGAAATCGGAAATGATTATGTAGAGAGAGCTTTCAAACAAAGAGTCTACTTGGAACCATACATTTCTGACTTTGAGAAGTCCCACAATTTTGAAATTACCAGACAGAACTTTGGCGTTCACATTTTCTTCACCTTGACTCAGGGATTGAGGGTTTCTCAATTCAGACATACCTCATTGCACTGTTTGCAGAAGTACTTCAAGATCAGATACATGTACAGGGAAAGAACTTCTATTTCAGGCTTATTCATTTACAATAACGCGATAGCTTATTTGGTTTTCATTTACTTGAGTCTTTCTGACGCAGCGTTTGAAGAGTATTTAGAGGATATTGGGTTGGAAACAGACTACGTTACTGTGGCGGAGAATGCCCGCCTTCCGAGCATATTGGTTGACTTCCTTTTGATGGATACTGATGCTCCTCGTATAACGTTAATTCATGCAGCATATTTCTATGATTCGAAGTCGGTGGATAACTTATTCAAGACGAAATTCTTGCACATTTTTGACTATTTGTTCCAACAAAAGGCAGATATTGGCTTCATGATCTACCACATTGTGAAGTCCACATTGGAACAGAATTTCTTGATTACCACATCGTTGGAAGTCGTTGACACTATCGCCAATATCATGAACATTGTTTATACTGCCCCAAACTATTCGGTTGAGGTATACAAGAGACAAGTAAACAAGGTTTTGGAAGACAATAAGGTCACAGTGATTAGAGAGGAGAAAACAATGAAGAAGGTCGATGATATCGACACAGAGGAAGGATTCGAAGTCGCAATAGGAAGCGACATGAGAAAACTACAAATGATGCTCTACAGAAGTGCATGTTTGTTTGTTGAAGGTTCTAGATTGGAGGATTAAGTTATGAATTCAGCTTTATAACAATAGATTAAGTTGGTTCAGTTAAATTTTGAGTTTTTATGACATAATGACAAACTAGATACTAGTAAATATAGGATTACAATATAGACTTGAGATGCAGATAATTTGGCTATTTCTAGAATAAAATAGCCAGAAGAATATTCTCTTCAATGACGTTTACTCCCTCATCTGTGGAGTTTTCTCTGTTGAATTTCAAACTCTTTACGATGCAAACGGAACAACAACATTGTTGCTCTAGCATCTTCTACTGAAGAATGTGCTGCTCCTTGTATTTCCAACTTCAAGAAATGCAGTGTCAATTTTTTCAAACTAGGAGTCTTCCCACTGGCAATGGCACGAAATTGTTTGTGTCGGGATGTATCACGGATGAGCGACTTCGGATGCGAAAGAAACAACGCTTCTAAATCATGGTGGATGGCATGGCCCACCAAGATTCTGTTCTTCAACAAGTCCGCGGTTTTCTTCTGTGCTTCTTCAAAGGTAATGGCTACGTTCATGTGTTTGGGAGAAACACCGCTAACCCAAGTTCTCCAGTCGGTAACTTTTTCACGAGGCTTGACAAACTCGTCTAGTATTGTATGTCCATAGAAATTTACTATTGATACTCTAGCTAGGGCTGACTCTGCTCCTTCTGGTCCTACTCCAACGAATTCACAGTCCATGCTGAGATACTTTCCTGGCTCCTTTTTTCTGTGGTCATTTCCCTGCGGTATAAGGGAGACGTTGGATGTTTTATCGTTGCTACTTACAATGTCATCGGTTTTTATTTCATTTTCTTTAGTCCAAAGTGTGAATTCTATAGGTGATAAGGTTGCCTTAGGTGCATTGTCTGATACTGATTTTTCTAATATCTTGATTTTTTTCGAATCCATTTTACTAGTGGAAGCTTTTGCTTTTGGCTTCGTAACCTTCTTATTTGTAGGGCTCTTCGATATTTTCGAACTAAGGTTCTTCCAGTTCAGCGAAAGACCTGACATGACTGTTGATATATAAGATCAAAGTGTTTAACATAAATCTGGAAGTCTCTTAATCCAGAATAAATTATATGGAGATGCTCATCGGTCACGTGAAAATATCGAAATCATAAAGCGAAGCTGCAAGTCTCAAGATGCCCGTGAACACAAGGAGGATCACAAAAGTAATTTTCTAATTATCACTCCCCACAGGTGTTCAATATATAGATAAACTATCTGAGGATGACGCTTCAATATTTACATAGTTTACTACTGAAAAAAAAAAACTGATTATATCTAACAAAGTAATAGACATACAGGACAACCATGCACAGTTTCACTGTTGAGAATGCACGTATACTATATTTACATCTCCGAACCTTCACAAAGCATTGATGCTGCTCATATTGTAAACTTGTAGCACCCATCTCAATTTGTCTATAATTTCCTGACATTGCTCCACACTTTCTGCCTCAAGGTCGTATTTTTTCTTTATAGCAGCATCTTTCGTATTCGACGATGACGCATCCAATTGTTTCTGGATTACTATCTTGAAGTGGTTAGGATTCTTGCTGTTCTTATACTGTTTCATCTTAATCACCTGAGTAATATGGAAAGAACTTGTCTTCATCATCAGTTCCTTGTAGTAGTTATTGTAGTTGTAATAGTACAAATGGTGATGGTGGTGATGTGACTGTCCAGCACTCTGAGCTGATGGCGGAATGTCGTTCGGATTACCCTTAAATACTATATCGTCGGAAGGAGTAAGATGGATATAATCTCCATCGATGATCAATGATTTTTCAATCTTGTTGAGGATAGTTGTTTTCTTACGCCAAACCTTCCACTTGAAGTAGATTGTATTAAGATTGGCAGGTAATTGTGGATTTTTTCCTGTCATGATGTCATCCAAATACTTATTGGAACTAATCTTGCTCTTTTTTGTTGACAATGAGTCTGTAGCATTGTTGCTGGCTTCGGATGTAGACTTAGTCGCTATTGTAGAATTGTTCTTATTGAGAGTAATTGCTTGCATCTTTTCTTCCAACTGTTTCTTATCTGGTGTAATATGCATTGTAAACGTCGATTCAGAAGGAGTGATGGTACTCATAATCAGGTTCTCGTTCGATTCTTGTATGTTATTCAACTTATTATCTGGAACTAGTTCAATCACATTGCTGTCCAAATCGGAAACTCTTTCTACTTCTTTCAAGAGTCGATTGTTGGGATGTAAACTTGAAGAGTTCAAATTGGCTTGGAAGGATGAGAAGTTAGGGTTGTTATCATTCGTCTTGGACGAGTAGTGGAGCAATCTAAACTTGTATTTGGATGGCATGAGGCCATGTTGCGAACAAAACTTTCTGAGAACCAGTCCAATCGTTTCACCGCGAGATGCATAGAAGATGGAGTAATCGCTTACCTGTGTCATACTTAGGGAGTGGAAAATAATCTTGAGTTCAACTTTATGCTCTTCTTCAGCAGAAGCTACTTTGATTGGAGAATGGACAGAATCATCTTCAATGATTTCGTCTATGCTTACTCTCCTCTTTCTATACTCGTCCAAGCCCTTCCTGAATTCCATTGCCAATGGGGTCTGCTTCTCATTCTTCTGGATTTCCTCTTCGGATGTGACTTTGCACAACGCCAATTCCTTGGGGTTGTTATAAGATGATAACAACCTGGATCTGTCCAAGATACCAAACGAACCATAGTTTTCTCCGTCTTCATCCACAAGTTCTAACCTCCAATAATTTGGATTCAAAAGCATTGGGTCATTAAGGTCATCCTTGAATTCTGATAGCATATAAAGATTCAACAAAATGTAACCAATGCAATCGGCTATCGAGACATTGTTGTTGATGCTCAAGTCCTTAATTACCGGCTTGTTGTTCGGAGGTAAGAAAACACTAAGAGAGGCTCTCTTCGTTGCATCCTCGACTACTCTATAGTCTGCAAATGCGTAGTAGTTAAGCGGATTGACATCAGTAGATCTGTGCCGTAACAGAATCATTGAACTGAGGTTGGACTTCTTGGCGTCGTTGGCTACAGTAGGATCTACTTTCTCGAAACTCAACGAGGGCTTCTTCATAGAACTTGATGACTTTCCGCCTGCTAATAATTTTGATCCCGAAGGTGTAGATGTATTCTTAAAATTTGAAGCTCTAGACAAACTCTGCGCATCAAATGAATGTACTCGTTTCTTCTTCCTGCTCTTCTTCGAAGTGAAGCCGTTGGAATTTTGGTTGGGGAAAGAGTACATATTGGACGTGTCATCTTCAAAGGAGTCTAGCAAGATTGACGAATCCAAAATAGAATCAGTTTCGATGTCTGTAAAAGCCGAATCCGTTGAAGATTCGTCATCTTCATCTTCACCTTCATCTTCACTGAATACTTCGTCATCTTCATCTTCATCATCGTCGTCATCATCATCTTCTTCATCGTCGTCTTCGCTATACCCTTCATCGCCCAGATATTCATCTGAGATGTCATCTTCGTTGTAATTACGTACAACATGTCCTGTGGCATCCACTGGAACCCCAAAGTCGGAGTCAATGGTCACCACATCGCTGTTATCTACTTTATGCTTACGTTTGTGTTTTCTCTTCTCGCCAACTGATTCCGTCTCTGTAGCCTCTCCATTCTCGTCAAGATCTTCGATGGTATTGCTTAGCTCTTCTCTAATATTTTCCAACTTGTTTATATCGTTTTCTGGGGCCTGTGTCCGAGGCTGAGTGTTAATAGAGCTGTCGTCTTCACTGTCTGAGTCACTATCGCCTACATGCAGAGAATTATTGCTGGTGCTAATGCTGCCTCCATCGATGTGGAAGAACTTCAGAATGCCCGAACTCGATCCTTTCTTGCCTCGGATTGTTTTGGAATACAAAAGTCCAAAGTTATTCGCATGGCCGGTGCCATTTGATCCAGACGTAGACTCCTTCTTCATCTCTGGAGCAGTTACTGGTTTCTCTTCTACAACTATATCTTCAATTTCATAGGTATCTACATGAGGTTCCAGGATATGTGTTAGCAGATCAGATGCTAGGGCCATGGCAAATTCGTTGGACGAGGTCTTTTCTTCTATTTCGACATCGTTGCCGTCATTCAACTGGAGTTGTCGTATTTGTTGCAATTGGTTGTTTCGTCTGCTTTTACGTCTGTTGTGTCTGACGTTTTTGTTGTGGTTGATTGTCGCCTGGGTCGAGTTGTGGATCGATTTCTGGACGTGTCTGGCTATGTGAAAAGTCACAGGAGGTGAATCGGGCTCTACGATCTTGGGAAGAGGGAACTCGGGATCATCCGCATGCTTTAAGGCAATGGGTCTGATGATTCGCCTGGTGAAGTCATCTGTGTCTGATAGGGCAATGTACGAAGCTCGGAGCTGTGATAGTAGATGTGTGGTTTCGTATGGAAATGCCATTGGATTAGTTCATGTTTATTTGCTAGGATGGTTTGATTGAGATTATGCAATGAAAAGTTGAAAGTGAAATAGAGTATGTAACGATGCTACGAACTATGCTCGTATGAATGTGGATATGGAAAATAGAGCCGTAAATGTTAATAGTTGAAACTGAATCCGTTGCAATAGAGCTCCGTAGTCATTTGATAGTATGGCACATAGACAGATTCAGATAAACAGACTTACAATATGAAGGACCGGATCACGTGATGCATTGAATTCGTGAGTGGAAAGTGACCAAGACAAATGTTTGTTATTGTATGATACTGACACCTAGTTCTGTAGGAAACTGTGTTACATATGAGAAGAGTATCTCCTCTAAACGTATCTATTGGTGTACGTTTATTTGGTTTCCAAATTTCGGTAATTGTGATTCTACTGTAAATTTAAGGTGCTACAAAGTTGATATGCGAATAAATACTAGTCTGCATATATTAAGCGAAAGTGTACACTATTGTGAACATCCTTCAACGTAACCATCCACCTCATACCTACCTACTTGTAACTGCCTTGCCTGCCCAATCCAATTTCATTAAAGCCGTTGGTTATCTGCTCATAATCTTCTGTATTAATTTTGCAATCGTACTGCACCCTTCCGCACCAATTTCATCATGGGTGAAATTTGTGCCATTCTCGGCAATGGCCAGCTAGTCACGCACAACTTTGCACGTGTGATACACCACGTGACATCTCCTTTATTTGCTATTGCTGGCGGAGTGGAACTAACAGCAACAGTATAACTATTCATTCTTGCAATCATTGGTGGCATCCGTAGAAGCACCAATTCCGAGGCCCAGCTGTGTGAGATTCGGTGGGACACCAAGTACATCTCGTGTCGATACGTCAGTATTAACTTCCGGCTCTTTAAAGTGTCCCATTGGAGTGTCTGCTTGCCATAGTATTAAAGCACCATACAAGCGGACATACCAAAGACATCCCAAGCTATACAAAATTGGTGATTTCTTCTATCTGCATAGTCGAGTCCATTGCTACAGTTGAATAGAAAAATTGACGATTACGACATTGACAGTGTTGGTGTCAGAAAGTAAATACTATTACTATTCAACGATTGCATTGTACTATAACTGTTGATTCTTAACTATACGGTATTCTCAGATATCAGTTACAAATCTCGACAGCATTTATCACCATAAATACCAACCCAAAATTTCACCCAAAATTAACATCATCAACCCCTATAATCATATCACCCATTAGATATTAAGAATCAATTGACAGATTCTTTCACCCACTATACATACAGATATCATGTCCTCGCCTCCTCCAGTATCACTCGAGGACCTAGCCAACGATCTAGACTCCATCTACAACAACTATGCCATCCAGAGCAACAATGACTCGGTCGACACACTTGACTCCGAATCTAATCAGGTCGGTCCACAACGTCCATATGGCAGCCGAGACTTGCCTGCTGTTCACATTCTGCTGAGACTCCTGCTGCTTCAACTCACAGATAACAATGTCGTTCGTTCAGCTCCAGAGACGCCTAACTCCGGCAGCGAGTTCGACTTCACGCTCCGAACGAACAATATAAATCTCTCGCTGCATCGAGCTCTCACAAACTCGTCGTTGAACGTATTGCTCGACACACCGTCGGCGGACTCGGACTTCAAGCTGTTACTCCGTACTCCGTCTGGACCCAATCGCGACAGTGACGGCATTCAGTACTCGCAAGACTCGCGTGATAACGACAACGATAACGACAATGAAAACGTCATCTACAATGATGAAAACAATGAGAATTGGGAGGCTCGTGGTGCTGCGGTGAAGAAGGTTCCAGATGGAAACAACTTCAAGGTGATAAGAAGGACGGTTCTGGACTTCAAATTCGGAAAGGAGATCGGTGAAGGATCGTATTCAACAGTGATGCTCGCTACTGATAAACATACTTCCAAAAAGTACGCCGTCAAAGTATTAGATAAGAGACATATCATCAAGGAGAAGAAAGTCAAGTACGTCAATATCGAAAAGCATGCACTCAACAGACTCAGCAACCGAATGGGCATCATTTCCCTTTTTTTCACGTTCCAGGACAAGTCGTCCTTGTATTTTGTATTGGATTATGCCTCGAATGGAGAACTCTTGTCCTTGATTAAAAAGTATGGTACTCTTAACGAAGACTGTACCAGACACTTTGGAGCTCAGATTCTCGACGCCATCAAATACATGCACGACAATGGAGTTATTCATAGAGATATAAAACCGGAAAATATCTTACTCGACGACAAAAACCGGATCCAGATCACTGATTTTGGTACTGCTCGATTGTTGGAGAAGAAGAATGACGAATCTGAAGACTACCCTGTAGATGTCAGAGCGAAATCGTTCGTGGGAACAGCCGAGTATGTTTCTCCTGAGTTGCTTGAAAGTAAATACTGTGGAAAACCCGGCGACATCTGGGCGTTTGGCTGTATTATTTACCAGATGATTGCCGGAAAACCACCTTTCAAAGCTACAAACGAGTACTTGACCTTTCAGAAGATCACCAAGTTGCAGTATGCGTTCAGCGCTGGTTTTCCCACCATCATCCGAGATTTGATCAAACAAGTCTTGGTGTTGCAACCGTCCAAGAGAGCTAGTATACCTCAGATCCAGAAACATTACTTCTTCCTGTCTATTGACTTCAACGATGAAGAGCAGATATGGTCAAAAGAACCTCCTGAATTCGGACCATACAAGATGAATGCTAAGGCGATGATGAAAGTGCCTGAGTTGACTTCTTCGGTTTCGCTGCCTCTGGTTCCCAGAAAAGTAAAGAAATCTGCTGCAACCAATGGAAACAGTCCTACTGTTTATGCGATGCCTACACCGAAGAGAATCTTCAGTGAGGGCTCGGTGACAAAAAATGTAAATCCGGCCAGTGTAGCAGCATTCGTACTAAGCAAAGTGGATACTAATGTACTGAATGGAGTAGATGACAATGATGTTAATGAACTTGAAGAGTCGAAGTCTCGTACCAATACCTCGTCAGCGCCAACCAGAACACCTTCTACTCCAGACTACATCCCTGGAACTAACATCTTAAGGCCACAAATTGCTCCTAGAACCAACTATTCGAAATCTTTGACACAAAGGAAACCAGCCAAACCTAAACCCAAATCTAATGTGATGGAAGTGACTCCATTAGGAACCTTGGAAGTAGCATGGGGAGCCTATTTGAAGCACGCGGACGAAAGAATTCTACGCATAGGTCCTGTAATATGTCACAGAGAAATAACAGAGTCTTTCGAAAAGAAGCACAAGGGCTCTTTGCATAATGCCCCGTTGTCGTTGAGCACAAAATTGCAAGTTACCAATAAGTCCAGAAGCAACACCAGCTTGCTTACGCAAGTAGTAAATGGTTCAGGTGGTTTACGTATCAGCTCAAGTACAGCAGATGACTCTTCTCCAAAGGATGAATCGATTGCTATAATTGAGTATGCTGAAATAGAGGAAGCTCCAGAATCCGGTTTGAGTCGATCTGATAGCACTAATAGCTCGTCTGGTACCAGCAAGTATAGCAGATCGTCATTTTTGAAGAAGTTGGGTCTTTCTCACATGGACAAGATAAAAGACAATTCTACGAGAGATGATACTTCGCTGGTGTCTACATCTAGTCGTCACCATGCCCTTGATAAGTCTAGAACATGTACCATGATTATCACAACACATGGAAGAGCTCTCATTTTCTATAGAAACGACAAAGAGAATAACTACAAGTTGATCCTGGAGATAGTGCTCAGCTTTCCCTTTATCCATTTCAAGGAGTTGGTTTCAACAAGCTCTAAGTTTCAGAAAATGCTTCCAACTACTGGCATATTCACCGTTTCATCTGTCGACACCACTTTGGTTTTTGAAGTAGAGAAATTTGAAGTTAACAATTGGACGGAAGCATTGGCTAAGTCGAAATTGAATCAATTTGAAAGAGAACGTGAAATGGCCCAGCAGGAACTAGCACCTTCTACGAGCAAGCCTGCTTCTCCTAGACTTTTGGATTCGCCTGTTTTAAGTGGTAATAATTTTCAAAGTCACAGAAGATCGCCTTCTCAACTTGAATACCTGAAGCCCAAACCAGATATGAAACTGAGTCCTAGTACACCTCCAACTCCAACTATGAGAGTAGTCTCAGATCCCAAGAGTAATCAGAAGCAGATGTCAAAGATATCAAGAACGAAAAGAAAACCCCCTCCTCCCTTGACTTCAACGCTTGGATTGAACATGCACACTGGGCTTCCATCGTCTGGTTCTGACAATGGAATGCTACATGCTGCGCAATTGGCAGTGCTGAACAACGCCAACAATCCTGTGACAAACAATAGGAGGTCAAGTTTCACGAAGGATGATACTGATAGGCAATCTAGTCCAGGTCCTAGAAGAAGTAATGGTAGTAAGAAACAGCAAATTACTTCGATGAACTCCAAGTTCTTGGCTAGAAGTCAGCGTAAGAAGTAACGGTTTATGTATTTTAAAGAATCAAAAATATACAGAGAAGATATACATTCGTTTGGATTGAATTGACAAATGTAGATTTGCAAATAAAGTTGCGAAATTTAAAAATATGATTTCTGACAAAAGAAGGAACCAGTAGATGGTACAATGTAAACAACTCGACATAATACGATGCAACGAACTACTCTTTGATGTACCCTGAAAAGAAAACTTTCTACACTGTTGCTACAGTTCAATAAGTATTGTAGACAACAAAAGTTGGGATAGAATAGTCTAAGAAATTACAAGAACAGGGAATGGCTTATGTAAAACTAAGAATTATAACTGTTTTAATCTGGGTACTATAATTGATACCTAGTAGTATCATCTTTAGCCATTTTCACTGTATGAGCTACCATCAAGTCTCCGTGAATGAAGTGGGTGCAAAATGCAACCCACAATTCGTTACATTGGTAGAATGTATGCAGTACACACAGATTCAAACCCTTAGAATAAAAGCAGTCACAGTGCACGTGATGTGCGGATATCTCAATACAGACTTTTGTGTAACAAAAATTTTCATGGAGACTGCAGACAGAACACGTAGATGGGGTTACCCGCCTTCGCAGCTCTCCTTACTGCAGCCACTCTCTCACTGGACTGTTAGAGAAAAGAGAAGGTTTAAAAATTTTCAATTACCGATTTCTCACTGTTCTAGCTTGTAGTATAGTTAACATCACATAAAATGGCTAAGTTCATCAAATCAGGCAAAGTTGGTATGTATCACACCCAAGAGAGTAAGCCCAGGTAGAGCCGGCTCATTAGCCGTAGCATTCCAAATATCAGAATTTTACTTCAGCAATCGTGATAAAATTTTAAAACAACCAAAGCAAAGATTAGAATAATTAAGCATAGAACTGACAGTTACTCTGCGGACACGAGGATAGATTGTCAACGATAGTATAAGCATTTCTCATACCGAAGACATCATGAACAATAGAGTTTTCAGTTGTGTTAATCAATACCTTATTGTGAAACTGTTACATGAATGAAATGCCCGAAGATTTCAAATGTCTGATCATACACCTTCAATTGTGGTATCATACATGAAAAGACCAATCTTGTCATTAATTTGTTTTCGATAACTTTGTATTTCCATAATTTCACTACCATTTTCCAATTATGAGGCTCTACCATTACACAACAAACTATTGAATCTTTACTAACCAAATCTAGCTATTGTTACTCGTGGTCGTTTCGCCGGTAAGAAGGTCGTCATCGTGAAGCCTCACGATGAAGGTACCAAGGCTCACCAATTCCCACACGCCATTGTTGTCGGTGTCGAAAGAGCTCCATTGAAGGTCACCAAGAACTTGGGTGCTAAGAAGACTGCCAAGAGAACCAAGGTCAAGCCTTTCGTTAAGTTGGTTAACTACAACCACTTGATGCCAACCAGATACTCGTTGGACGTTGAATCTTTCAAGTCTGTTGTCACCTCCGAAGCCTTGGAAGAACCATCCCAAAGAGAAGAAGCCAAGAAGGTTGTCAAGAAGGCCTTAGAAGAAAAGCACCAAGCTGGTAAGAACAAGTGGTTCTTCCAAAAGTTGCACTTTTAAAGAAAATCCATCATATATCATCATAATTATAATAATGGGTTCTTTTTAAAATATGTTAATTAGTTTTTTTCTGTTGTTTTTTCTTGCATGGGTTTAAAATAAACAATAATTTCACGATAAACAACGCAGATGTGGTAAACTCTACTCTTTGTATATTTACTGGACGTATTAATACAATACATACAACAATACATTATAAAAACAGGCGTAGTATGGGAAAGTGAAAAATTTGAAAAATACTGCAGGCTGCCTACGCTCATAGTTAAGCTGGGGAAGTTCAGTGGAAGTCAAAGACATTTAGTAAGTAAATGGTGTAAGTATGTGAAGTAGTGAAAGATATGGATATTGATGAATTATGAGAGAATATTTAATAAAGACAGAGAGTTGAATACTACATGACTAGAATATAGAATCTTGCTAGTTGGTGCAATTACAATTCAGTACTCACCAGATTCCAGAGGGGAGAGCTTACAGATTAAACAGAAAGAATTATGCAATAGCACTCTTCTCACAACTCAGCTATTAACCAATTGACTATACTTCTAAGCTATAACCTCCTGTTTTCAAACTGATTTGTCCATATACTGTAGCATCGTCCGCTCACGTGACACAAAACTTACAAAGACGAAAAACTATCCTGCACAAGCTGCTATATATCTTCAAAATTTATCTGACTCAATTAAATGTGTCATAGATAACGGAAAAAGACAGAGTTCTTCATTAGATTAACATAGAAACATACGATGTCCGTAGAAGAAGGCGTAGCCAAGTTGACAGTGGCCGAAGAGGCTGAACAAAAGGTTACTCCATGGGAAGTGGAAGGTGCCGTAGTCGATGGAAAATCGCAGGGCATTGACTACGATAGATTGATTCAACAATTCGGCACAAAGGCTATTACAGGTGAAACTTTGACCCGTTTCCAAGCCGTTACCGGTCAGGAACCTCATCCATTCTTGAAGAGAGGTGTTTTCTTTTCTGAAAGAGACTTGACGAAGATCTTGAACTTGTATGAAGCTGGCGAGCCTTTCTTCTTGTATACTGGAAGAGGACCATCATCTGACTCGATGCATTTGGGCCATATGATTCCTTTTTTATTCACCAAATGGTTGCAAGACGTTTTTGATGTTCCTTTAGTAATTGAGTTGACTGACGACGAGAAGTTTTTGTTCAAGCCTAAGTTGACTATTCAAGATGTTAAGGGATTTGCTGTAGATAATTGCAAGGACATCATTGCTGTAGGATTCAAGCCAGAAAACACTTTCATCTTCTCGGACTTGGAGTACATGGGAGGAGCCTTCTATGAGAATGTTGTAAGAACTTCCAGACAAATCACCACGTCTACTGCCAAGGCTGTGTTCGGCTTCCAAGACTCAGACTGTATTGGGAAAGTGCACTTTGCCAGTATTCAGATTGCTACGGCTTTCCCTTCTTCTTTCCCAGATATCTTGGGATTACCTGCTAAGACTCCATGCTTAATTCCTTGTGCCATCGACCAGGATCCTTACTTCAGAGTTTGTAGAGATGTAGCTGACAAGTTGAAGTTCGCCAAACCTGCCTTGATCCACGCCAAATTCTTCCCAGCTTTACAGGGCGCTACCACCAAGATGTCTGCTTCTGACACTACCACTTCAATCTTCATGACCGACACTGCCAATCAGATCAAGAAAAAGATTAACAAGTATGCTTTCTCGGGTGGTCAGCAGACCGTCGAAGATCACAGAAGATTGGGAGGTGACCCAGAAGTCGACGTAGCCTACCAATACTTGTCATTCTTCTCTGAAGATGACGAGAGGTTGAAAACCTTGGCTGATGATTACAGAAAGGGTGAAGTATTGTCCGGTGAAATGAAACAAGAATGTATTACTGTATTGCAAGAGTTCGTCAAGGCATACCAAGAGAGAAGAGGCAAAGTTGATCAAACTACTGTTGACTCCTTTATGAAGCCTCACAAGTTGGTGTTTGGTCAGAAGGAAAGACTTGTTCCAGTCAAACCAAAAGAATCCAAGGAAAAGAAGTAATATAGACTCTATTAGATAATGTCATAATCAAAAATGCAAGCATAAACTTTACAATAACAAGTTACACTATCATTTCTAGTATCACATAACTAGCCATTCGTTGGACATTAGTTCAACATCATTTTAATATAATTTCAATATCTATATCTATATCTATATCCATATGCCAAATTGTTCAAACCTGTTTTATATCAACAACTTCTTAGTATTTTCTAAGATAAACACGAGTTTTTCGAAATCATTCTCTTCCGTCTCATCACCCTTTCCAAACCATTTGGAACCAATAGAAAGTATCACATTCTTTGGGTTGGCTGAAGCCAATATCAACTTGCCTATTTGGGTAGCCACTATCAGAATCTTCATGTTGGCATGGTTTCCCACTAAAAGAACGGGTTCGACACCCAAATCGCTGTCGCCATTGGCCAATGCTGCTGAGTAGTTTATTGTCGCCCTGGACGAGATCGATATGTCAAACGTTGTGTCCATGACTCCATTGAACTGGATGTTTACTACTATACGATCAGCATATTCTATCTTGTGGAAAAAGATTTCTGTAGATGTATCGTCTTTGTAATAAGCTGAAAATGCCGCGCTGAGACCTGTGGGGTCCTTCTGAATTTCAGTCATATTGAGTTAGCAACAATTGTTCTTTTTGGAATATCTGCTCCCAAGATCAGTATAGACATTGATACTTGCACGTGATCGAAAATCACATGTAATTATTTATTGTTGGTAGTTGCAATACAAATATCGTATAATGTCGTTGTGGTACGACATTGTTCTTACTTTGTATCCTAGCAAGGTCATTAAATGGTTTGCGATGTTACTAAGGTGGCCATGCGTTGTAACTGTGATGGTTGATCCTGATTGATGTGAATGTAGACGTATATTTCATTAAAGTTGATCCCATTGGACTGTTTTGGAAAGTCGTGAAAGAGAGCCCGTATATTTATTTAGCTATTAGCTACTCCTAAGGAACATACTAGCTTCCATGGAATCGAATAAAATCTGAGCTTTAACAGTAGCCATTAATATAAGGGATTACATTAAAACTAGTTTTGCCATATCAGCTTTAATCTAAAAATCTTATTAACTAAGGGAGCCAATATACAGTAACATCGATATCAAAGTCGTGGAAGGGAGGAAAGTTTGATTAGGAAGAAGTTTATGGTCTTCTGATTCAGTGGCAATGGTTGCGTCAAAGTGATTACTTAAGCTCGGAAAATGTTTCTAAAAATTTTCGGAAATCATTCGGTTCATTTTTGAATTATGCATTTGGTCATTTCCCCAGACTTGGGATGACGTTATTGATTATGGAAGTTGTGCGGATTTCGGTAGTGAAAAATCACGTGAAGGCATTTCCGGTGCAACTATTATTAGCTAGTCTTTCTCCCACGGCACTCTCCAGAAGACATCTATTTTGAAGATTTCAAGTTAAGAGACTTAAACTTAAATATTCAGTCGGAAAGTTTCAGCCTATCTCAACGAATATGTAGCCTGCTTGGGGCAAAAAGTGCAAATTGTTCATGATAGACTGAGATTTTGACGTCGACCGAAACAAAAGAATTCTGTTTCGGTAGTAGCCGCACCGGATGAGCCCATTACCGAGGTCTCTGAAAATTATTCATAGTTACAAATATTACAAATAGAAGTGTTTCGACAGTATTCTTTCGATTTTTATTACTAACTCTGAATAGTTGTATTTGTTTTTGAGGAGCACGAGCGGCTGTTTTCACCATTTAAAACTCTTTCCTATTTGTCGAGCTGAGTGAACTTTTCCGAAATATATAGTCATTTTTCATCCGTAGTAAAAATGTCCATTTTCACACCAATTCCAGAAGCTCTTGAAGCATTCAAAAACGGAGAATTCTTAATCGTCATGGACGATGAGGACCGGGAGAATGAAGGTGACTTGATCATTGCCGCCGAAAAAACAACGCAGGAAAAAATGGCATTCCTAGTACGCCACTCTTCTGGCTATGTATGTGCTCCATTATCCACAGAGAGGGCAAACCAACTTGGGTTGCAACCTATGCTTGCTGAAAGAACAGACAGACACGGAACTGCTTATACAGTGTCATGTGACTACGCAGACGGAACCACCACGGGGATTTCGGCTCACGACAGAGCTTTGACGGCGAGAAAGTTGGCTGATCCTACCTCTAACGCAGAAGACTTCATAAGACCCGGCCATCTCTTGCCCTTGAGAGCAGTTCCAGGTTTGGTTTCTAAGAGAAGAGGTCATACCGAATCAGCTGTGCAATTGTGTGAGTTGACTGGCTTGCAACCTGCTGCTGTTATCTGTGAATTGGTCAGAGACGAAGATGGATTGATGCTGAGATTGGACGACTGTATCAAGTTCAGCAATACCCACAACATCAAGATAATCAACATCAAGCAATTGGTGGAACACATCTCCAACTAAGTGTGGCGGGCCTCTTATAACTTCATACATGCGTTTTGCATATATTTATGATACATTTTTCACAGCCACCTAATGACAATGCTTCAGAACCTGTAACCTCTCTACCAAACATTTTGGATACTTTTTCTGATCTTTAATGTATATATTTATAATTTAAATTCTGAGACACTCAGTTTGATCTTAAGAATGAATATCGTGGTATTCTCTACGGTACGACACGACATATTAGAAGATACACCTTCTGTGATTCAATATAAATATAATTAGAGACATGTAATTAAATGTAAACTAAGAAACTATGTATTTCTTAGATTTTCTATAGTACAACCTTAACGCAAAAGTAATTGCGCCTTTCTCTTACCACTGACTTCGTCCTTGACTGACTTCACATCTACTGTAACTTTGTCGAAGACAGCTACAAATCTTTCCTTTCCATGGAGGTCAGTGAACTTCAACTCGTACTTGTCCTCATCATAGACAGCAGTGTTGACATCTCCTAACATCTCAAGCTTGATCAACCCTTCAATTCCAAACTTGGGCACAAGAACTACGATACCATTGTTGAAACACTTGATCACATAGCCTTCGTGTTCGGCTTCGTTATTTTTCATCACTTGGCCGACATAGTACTCAATACTGGCACGGCCAGCAAACTGGGCATTTCTGTGTCTTCTGTTGATATTCTTGACAATTGTCTCCATCTTGGTCTTGTCTCTATGGCTCAAGTCCAAGTTCTCATATCCAATAGCACCTGCCAACTGTCTATGAGCAACAACGTCACAGTATCTTCTGATAGGTGATGTGAAATGGGTATAAATATCTACAGCCAAACCATAATGTCTGAATTCAGGATATCCGTATGATCCAGAGGAGAAGTACTCAGCTGCCATCATACATCTAGTTGACATGATACGCAAAAGGGTATTAAAATATGGATCATTTGGATCTTCACATCTATCCAACGAGTCTGCCAAAGCCCTCGAACTTTCCAAAGAAATAGCTAAACCTGGTTTCCTCACATTCAACATATCATTCAACTGCTCGAAATTCGTAGCTGGAGGAGGTGCGTGTCTTCTCAACATCGCGGTTTGCGGATACGAATCGTAAATCTTTCTGGCTACAGAAATGTTTGCCAACAACATGAATTCTTCAACAAGCGAGTTGGTCTCCAACAAATTTTTGATTTCAACTTCGTTGGGATCAGACGTCTCACTATCCATGTGAACTTTGACTTCTGGTGAAGCTAAGTTTAGCGCACCCACATCCAATCTCTGCTGTTTTAGCTTTTTGGAAAGCTTCAACAAGATCCTCATCGATTCAGTCAACTCATCAGTCTGTGACTTATCGTCGATTTTGATCTGAGCTCTCTCATAGGAAAAAGCTTCTCTGGATTTAATGACCGACTTCATGTATTCGACCTTCACAATGTTGGCATTCTCGTCCAATTCCCAGATTACCGAAAAGGCAAATCTGTCCACATATGGCTTCAAAGAACACAAATTGGTACCTAATAACATGGGCAACATATCGATTCTCTTATCCACCAAGTAGACAGAGGTACCCCTAGAGGCACCTTCTTGGTCTAATGCTGTGTTGGGCTTGACGAAATGCGTCACATCAGCTATATGAACACCAACTTCGTAGTTGCCGTTGGGAAGAGGTTTGGCATGTAATGCATCATCGATATCCACACAGTTTGGTGGATCGATAGAACACACCAACTTGTCTCTCAAGTCTACTCTCTTCTTGAGCTTTGGATCGTCGGTATTGATAAGATCTGGAACAACCCAGTTGTCGCCTTCTTCCGGCAAACAGTCCAAGACATTTTTGGAGAACGGTCTATACTCTACATCATGTTCCAATAACAATGCCTCTGTTTCAGCTTCAGCACTCTCGATTTCACCAAGTGTTCTTACAAAATGTCCATTTGGATAACGTGAGTCTGCCGGCCATGAGTCTACTACCACAACAATTCTCTGGCCCAAATACTCCTTGGCCTTTCTTGTTCTAATTCTAATTTTGGGCAACACCTTGTCCATCAAAATTACAAAGCAGCTCTTGGATGCGTTACCAGTATCGTCGCTAGAAACTGAAGATGGAGCGATTTGCCCTACATAGTATCTCCATGATCTTCTCATGATACCTACAACTCTGGCAGTAGGTTGGAGTCTCTTTTGCACTCCTGCAGAAGATGACGTTGCCTTCAAAGCTTCCTGGGCTAACAAGATACTTTCCTTATCGGAAATTACTCCCGTATTCATAGAGCCTACATCTTCGTAATCTTCATCGTTGGCATTGTCATTTGAACCAATGTTACTTTCTTCCACAATTGTAGTAGACGGCTCTCTCCATTTATCCTTGGGCAACAATTCTACAATAACAGAGTCCGAGTTGAAAGCTCTATTGAGGTTTCGTGAGCCTACAATTAAAAGCGGCTTCTTGAATGCTGGAACTTGCACTGTACCTTGAAGAAAGTTGTATGATGAAATATTCAACATACCTTGGTAAAGAGTACCGTTTTTGACACCAGCCATGATTCTTGAGTTCGAATAGTATTCAGGAAACGAGGCTTCGTTCTCGCCACGGAAATCTACTTCACTGTTGATATCGGAAGGGATCAAATCTCTCAAATCATCACCACCAGGTATATCATCAAAATACTCGACGAGGGATCTGGCATCTATCTGTTCAGCACTGGCCCTCTCACGGTTATCAGTATCATTACAGATAAAAATAATTCGGATATCGTTCTCAGAGTGGTTGCTCTTCATGTGAGAAGAAAACCATAAAGCTACCTTGCGGATGGCTCGGTCGTTCCTATCGTTAATGGACTCATTCTTGTTTCTTGTGATATAAGTAGCTTCAGCATACTCGTTGTGAAACACAATAAAACGCTTATCTTCTGACTTTACCAATCCCCGAAGTCGTTGATAGATAGGGAAAGATCGATTTTTCACTTCTTCCAAGACTGTCTGAGGCACAATCACGTCGTAGAAACAGCTTGCATTCTCCAACAAGTCGATGGCATGAAGAATGATATTGGTGTCTACAACTACATAATGGCGCAACCCTGATTTGGTCTTGTTTGGTTTTTCTGACAAAATGAAACGAGGCATTTCACCGGCTGCATCGGTCTTGACGATATCATGACAAACTTTACATGCCTTGGAGTAGCACGGTATGTCGTCCCTCAAGTAGTGTTCCCTTACTATCTTTTGGGCTCCACCATTACGGGACCTCACAAACACCTTCGAGGTAACACTTAATCCGCTGGACAATCTTTTCCTTTGCCCAATCATCTTGAAAAGTGCTGGAAATGGAAAAATACTTGAATAATTGATTATTGAAGAAATCTGAATCTCAAATACTCATGGATTTTGTACTAATGTAAGCATCGCATCTGAGCTTTTTTCTGTACCTGCAGGTAGACCAGTTGCAAAATTTGGAATGAACAGTGCTTTCATATTTTTCAAACAAGTGACCGGAATCGATTCCAAAGCTGCCGTATTGCTATAGCTCCATTCTGTGTTGAGAGACGTCACAATTAATCTTTTGTTAAAATGCGTCGGTGTTAAGATACTTTGGAACCGGATATCAGAAGACGGTATTAACTTTGCTGCACTTTTTGATTTCTCTTTTATATTAGGACTACAACTATTGGAAGAATAAATAGTCTGTGATTGCTAAATATAATAGAAACAAAAGTAGAGATGATTGTTGTAAGTACACATGAATTTCAATTCCCGGTATAATAAGATGTACATTAAGACACAGTTCTCGAAAATGCATTTCTGTAGAACCAAAATTCTGTAAATTCTTACAGGCAATCTTGTGCCTATACTCACTCTTTGGACGTATAATTCAACAAAGTCTATCAAGTGTTTATTTCCTACTTTGCATATTAGCCCAATTCGTTGTCTGCCGATTCCCAATATGCACTGGTCCACCAGGTTCCTTCCATTAACAAGATAAATCTGTTGACCGTGTATTTTATCTTTTCTTTTATGATGAAATTATTGCTGCTAATTGTCCTCATCACAGACAACGAATGAAAGAGTATGCTAAGCTTACATTACTCGTGTCACGGCCCTTCGTACAATAGTACAACATGTTACAGAAACCACTGAGACAACATGTATTAAATGTGCAGCCTGCCATTCAGTTGTGTAATGAATATTTGGCACCCCTATCGTACATCCCTCTTAGTAAATCTGTTGAAGCTTGAGCTGGTTCAAAAATAATATTACATCAAAGGATATTTTAGTGTGTCACTGTTTATAATACATTATTTTCTGCTAACACATCAATACTTAAGTAATTCTAAACTTTCAGTAGCATTAGGAAAACCCCATTTTCATCATCATCTGCAAACGGGTGTGCTTTCGGATTCGTTAATGACTTCTTTAGCTGCAGAAACAGCCACCATCATTTGCAAATTGATCGTCCACATAAAACTGAAACGTTATTGCTTGATCGCCATAGACGACTTAGTGTATCTCGCCTCAACGAATGCACAAACATAAACCTAGCCTGTTAAATTCGATGTAAAATTTGTTGGTCCAAACGGAAATTATTCATATCCATAAGCTAATTCATCGATAATGCTCATTTCGTTACTTGCTCGAGGCGTTTCCAATAAAAGTTAATGATAAATATGGATGATATAAATATCCTTTCCTTCAATTATATGAGAGAAAATTATTATTCAAAATTGTTTAGAGAATAGAGGACTTTTTAGAATTGATGAATAGTAACTTCAAGTTTGTGTTCTCTTTCTTTGTAATGTAGATCTCAACTGTTCAACAACAGATTCCGTTCTACTGGGACGAAGTAGCATGATCGGAGATTTCTGGAAAGAATAGTAACTGTCACTGTCTGAATCATTGTCTTCTTCATCTTTTGAGCATTGGATATCTAGCGGAGAAGGTCCACTGATGACATTAATGTATCCAAATTGTGAAAAACCAGAGTGCGAATCACCACTTCTTCTAGGAGAAGTGGTGGAAAGATTGCTTCTCGAATTCGAGTTTGGATTAGTTGGTAAACTTGTATGTTGTGGTGAATGTTCGATAATTGCTGGTGATGCAACACTTTCAATTGCATGATTGGTAGTGCCGTTCGTAATCGAATTTATTGGTTGTCTGACGGCTTCATCTGTGGGACTGGGAAACTCTCGATATCTTCTATTGTTTCTTCTTCTGGAACGACTAGTAATAACTTCTAAACTCCATATAGAGTTGTTCCGTTCTATTTGGCTGATGGAAGCTTGTCTTCCCCAGATGTTGAAGCTGTCTCTCGTTTTCTGGATATCCTCCTCAGTATCCTGTTTAAATTTGATCGAAGATCTCAGCCTGTTAGGATACAATGAATCTAGAAAAGGGGAAGAAGTCAGCGTGATGAGTGAGAGTTTTTCAGTTGAAAGAAGAGGGTTTGAAACTACGACGTTGGATCCAAATGGCTGTTGCTCTTTCATAGTTGGTAATTTTGTCTTTCTCGCAAATCTTGAGAGAAATTTGAGAACAACATCTCTTTTACGAAGAGGTGGATTTTGCAAAATCGGCAAAGTAGACGGTTGCTGCAAAAGTGGGAATTTCGGAGGTTGGTCTTCTTTATCTGGAATACTCTTCACAGATATGAAATCAAAATTATCATGGGAATCTATAAAATCATCTCGACTAATCGGGCGTCTAAGTAGTATAGACAGGAGAGGGTAGCGATGGACGAGGGCAGGATCACGGAGTTCTTCAAAGGTCGCCACACCAAGTCGGTGTGGTGCTTCCATTAGACACCCCCCAGCTGCGAAACCCATTATTTAACAATAATGGTAACTACGAAGAGAAAGATTACATTGCTACTAACAAATTACTATTATAAGTACAATGGTTGCAAAATGCGTAAATGACAGGACCGAAAAAAGAAAAAAAAGGCAAATTTCAGAGGTTTTGCTTCAGTTCGAATATTTTGCATGTAACTCACGTGATCTTGTTTTCGCACTCTGTGGGCCAATAAAATGCCGTCGTCGCCAGATCCGAGCTCAGTATGAAAAATTGTACATGAGTTGAACAATTATCACAAGTACAACTTCATTAGAAACTGTTCTTTTCCAGCTAATTCACACACTAGACAATGGGTTCTGCTTACACTATCCTCGGAAGATCGGTTCCTTCTCACCAATTGGCTCTTGCCACCTTGGGCTCTGTTGTGCTTCTTATTTTGCCTAAGCCATGGGGTGCTTCCGCTCCAAAGCACCCTACCATCAATGCCAGTTCTCCAGAAGAAGAAAAGTTTGTCAAGGAATGGTTGGCCAAGAACTTGCCTGAAGAAAAGCACTAGATGGAGAGTAGAACGGTGAGAGCGGTGGCCCTATTGTTCTTGATGCATAGAGAGTATGATTGCGGATAATGTTCCTATCGACACATAAAGAAGACACATGTGACCAGTCGCTGACACAAGGCAATGTAGACTTAGATATGAAGATAGACAAAGTATGGATATTCGAGTTCTTGATTTTGATAAATTCATTGATGTTTTTGAATGTCATAGATTTCCTATTACCTTTGTTACATGTTTATGAAGTGCTTTTGTCATATTTGTTGTGCTGGTCCATGCGTCAATAAAAGTTAATAGTTCCGTTCTTGCTAGTCATATAGTTTGGTTTATGTGGAAACACACAGCCTATTTATATTCAGTTTATTTATATATATCGTTATTGTATTATTTGGGCATCTGTCCATAGACTAGATCAAATGCTGTGGAATTGTAGAATACAATAGAAGATTACATATGAGTTGTTGAAGGACATAGACGTCTAATAACTGTATACCAACTAGTTCACGTTCATATCACCTTGTCTCTCTTGCACCCTATTCCCCATAAAAAGCTCTACATTCATATCTGCTTTCGCTTAACTGTGAAGTCGTGTGCAGGGGATTTTTCATTCACAAAAAAATTCAAGATGAGCAGAGCACCAAAAAATTTATATATTTCAGTATCAAGCAAATTTCGTAGAGAATACCATCTTGTTCTTCCCAGTAGAATAATTAATAAAAATGTCTGCCATCTACAAAGCATTGCAGTCAAAGTCGTCTAAAGAATCAGGCGAAAAGACTAAGCATATAAATAGACAAAGATTGCTTGTGATATCATCAAGAGGAGTTACATACAGACATCGTCATTTGATTTCTGATTTACTCTCACTTCTTCCACACGCTAGAAAGGAGCCAAAGTTTGACTCCAAGAAGAATCTCTACCAGCTTAACGAAGTTGCTGAATTGTACAACTGTAACAATATTGCCTTTTTTGAGGCCAGAAAGCACCAGGACTTGTATCTCTGGCTCACCAAGCCACCTAATGGCCCAACCGTCAAATTCCATGTCCAAAACTTGCATACATTAGACGAATTGAACTTCACTGGAAACTGTCTCAAGGGCTCAAGACCAGTGTTGAGTTTCGACAAGTCGTTCTTGGAAAACGATCACTACAGATTGTTGAAAGAATTGTTCACTCATACCTTCGGAGTTCCTCCAAATGCCAGAAAGTCGAAGCCATTCGTCGATCACGTAATGACTTTTTCTATTGTCGACAACAAGATATGGGTTAGAAACTACCAGATAAACGAGACTCTTGATGCCAAAGACAGCGAAAGTGGTGAAGTCAATGCCGAAGAGTTGAACTTAGTGGAAATCGGACCAAGATTCGTGCTTACTTTGATTACCATCTTAGAAGGATCCTTTGGCGGACCAAAGGTTTACGAAAACAAGGAATACGTGTCGCCCAACTTTGTTAGAGCCCAATTGAAGCAGAAGGCTGCTGACCAGGCCAAGAGCAGAGCCGAGGCTGCTTTGGACAGAAAGGTCAAGAAGAGAAACCAGGTGTTGAAGGCTGATCCGTTGTCAAACGATGCCTTATTCAAGTAGTGTAGCATAGTAATAGATTTTGGTAATGAGAAAGCGCGTACAGGTGCGAAAAAGTAATATTGCAAGAAAAGAATGAAAGAATAAATTGCAGCGTAATGGAACTGAATGAGTATTATTTATAATATGACTGTTGGAGTAAAAAATACGCGTGAATGAAGACCGGAGATATATGGAAATAAACCTCTAGACCTCTAGAGATATTCAATGATATAATGCTACAATAAATGAATTCCTTGATTGATTAATTAACCACTATCGACTTCAACTAGTCAAAGATATGGTATCAACATTGCAACATTATCGCCATACACATTGTATTCTAAGATGGATTGGTGATGTTGAAGGGACAGAATAAAGAGCGCTACGATCTGCTACAAATGCCAAGCAAAAACAAAATATGTCAACGCCAAAAGTTCTGTCACTTCTTGCTGTTATTGTCAGCTACACATACAAAGCACCGTAGCTCCGGCTCACAATACCGACGATTTCTTCTCATTATTAATCACTTGACCATCTCCCTCTAACTAAAATTTTAGATACAACATGTGTCAAGCTGAACTTGTGTAACAATGCAATCGCCTAAGTATAGCGGTATGGGTGTTGTATCCAATTTAGCCATTAGAGAACTTTTTGGTGAAGACTGCTTACACACTTTTGGGAGATAACGGGGCTAATACCAAATCTGCTATTGCCGCATCCTTTATATTGAAACCAGTTCCAAAAGAATTGCCCCAAAAAGATTAGTAATAAATGGAAGAAAAACTAGCTGGTCATGGCTAGAGTTAATGGTTGCAATACTTTCTTTTGTAGAGTAAGTAATCCAATGAGTACATAAAAGGAGAAGATAATCCTAGGATATTAAATGTAGATGTAAGTAATTGTGAATTGTTATTAGAACAACTCAGTTAGTTTTTATCAAAACAGACGCCTACTGTCAACAATTGATCTGTACCAACGAGATGTCTGAATTCATGAAGGAGAGTTTTTCAACTGCCGACTCCATCAGCACCCTACATCTGACTTTAGGAGGAGGTGTAAACCCAGCAGGATATGTCCAGAAGGTAGCTACACTCGACACTATTCCCCAAGGTCCACGCCTGATGAACAGCGAACAAATAGATATAGAGAAGAACATAGACGAACTGGAAAAGGAGACACCGGTAGCCCGGGCCGCTAGTGAAGATCCAGATATGAACGGAGGGTATGCATTTGTGATTCTTGCTTGTGCTGTATTTCTCAACTTCTGCTCCTGGGGCAACAACTCCGGATTTGCAATTTATTTTGCCTACTACTCTACCAACGATGTATTCCCCAATGCCAACAAGTTGGACTATGCTGCTATTGGTGGTATTTGTTTTGGCTCTGCGATTTTGTTCGGTCCTGTAATCAACTATATCAACGGATTGATCGGTATCAAGAAGACGCTTATGATTGGAAATATATGTCAGTTCATTGCATTACTTCTCACCAGTTTTGACTCTACCAACAGACTCTGGCAGTTATACTTGACTCAGGGACTTTTGCAATCGTTCGGCTTGGCTTTTATTGGATTGCCGACATTCACGTTGTTGCCTCTTTGGTTCATCAACAAACCAATGCAGAAGAACTATAGAATCAAAGACAGAATGCTTACGCTCTCTCAGGGTATAGCAACAGGAGGGACGGGTTTAGGGGGACTCGTATTCAACTTGGGCATGCAGAAACTCCTTGAAGAGCATGGCTACAGATGGGCATTGAGAGTCGAATCCTTCATTTCCATCTTCGCTTGTACCCTAGCCATCTTGATGTTAAAGGAAAAGAAATCATCCAAGAAGATCGAGTTCACATTATTTGACAAGGATGTTTTCTTTCTGCCCGGATTCAGGCTTTTAGTCGGTTATATCTTCTTTTCCATGCTTGGATATGTCGTCACCTTGTACAGTCTTTCCAATTGGGCTATAGCCTTAGGATACAATGCTCAACAGGGGTCAATCGTTGCAGCCATGACTTCTGTAGGGATTATCATCGGAAGACCTACAATTGGTTTGATTTGCGACAAATTCGGAGCCGTGACAGTTTCGTTCGTAGCTTATATTCTTATGGCTATTTTCACGTTTGCAATGTGGATTCCGTCCAGAAACTACGCTGAAGCAATAGTTTTCGCAGTCATTAATGGGATCTTGTCTGGTACCATTTTTGTAACGATTGCAACGGTAGCTGTCCAGACAATTGGGAACAGGTTCAACAAACTCAACGTGATCTTCTGTATGAGTTTCATTGCATTTGGTATTGCTGGTATTTTGTCCCCTATTCTAGGCATTGCCCTTAGGAAGCCGACCTTGTCACCTTCTCAATTCGAGCACTGTTCCATTTTCATAGGGTGTTCGTACGTTGTCGCTGCCGTTGTTTTAGCTACAATGAGAGGCTACATGATCTCGGTTAGGGAACTAGCCAAACCAGACATGTCAGACAAGGAGTTCTTTGGCATCCGCCCCAAGTTTGTGAGATACTTGAGAAATGCTTTTACGCTTCAATCTGAACCAGTATAGTACTATATATAAGGGAAGTACTCATTTAATACTATTTAATTTACAACTACTTGATATAATTGCCAGCTCCGTAGGCGATTCTTCATGTGACAGTAGCAGTCGTCTTATTTACAATTAAAAAAATCATTTTCATATCACGATTATACTTGATAATGCGTTTTTGTGTACTATGATTCTGTCAAACAAAAATCTTCCGTTGATCGTCTATCGAACCGTTCTGCTCCCTATGACATCATCGTCACATGTCAGAGTTCCAGTACGCGTTTTTAGCCAGATCAGATCATTAGCTACTTTGGGCTATGATCGAAACGAGACAAGGTTATACGTTATGAACTGGCTGGCTACTTGCAGTGCTTTCGTCTGTTTATGTTCTCGTTGTCGATTTCTCCAAAAATACCCTCTCAATTTACGTATGCCAGATTTGGAAAACTTGGTACTTTTTAGTTGGTGCCTGAACTTGTAGCGCCTCTATTGGTCTGCTGCCTCGTCTGGGGCCAGCCGGCCGTTCTCCAACTATCTGATAGTTCGTTCTTTGACTCACCTCACGCCTTCATTGCATATGTATGCTGTGCTCAATATGTACATTATTGTGTAGTGTGCCCTGTAGAGTAAATTTATTGAAAAGTAAATCTTTTACCCCAAGTCCATACTCTACTTTCCGTCTCATTTTTCCGAACTATACGAGGAGTTTTTTCTACAAATATTTCACTTTTCCATTTCCTATTATTTCCCACATTGTCTGGACCATACCTTTGTAACTCGTCTACCCCCTACATCTATCCCCATCTCTCCATAGTACACCTCTCTTTGCCTACGTCCGTCTATATCTATCCTGCTAAGAGGCGTGACATCATCTTGCTTCTGGTTCTGTGTCATATAGAGTTTCCTGGATATATCCTTCATCAAATCAACTCGGCTTTGGAGTTGGTTACACTTTCTAAAAACAGCACCACTCTGTGACCAGCCCCGACTGCGGTTCACACTCTAGCAGTTACCACGGCCACAAGTAGACGTGATAACCTCGTTCCATAACTTCACAGAATTCATAACAGTCACAGTAATCACAACAAGCTACTATAGAATCAGTCTCATAGAAAAACAATACGGTTCTCATAGAGCTCCATTCTAAAGTACAGTTTAAAAATAGAACTACAAATGTTTCCACATAATCCAAAGAAAAAGGGCCCCTTGCCTTATCCACCATCGCGTGGCGGCGACGTGGACTCAATAGATCCTTCGTTCAGCGACACTAGTAACATGTTCAACAACAATAGTATTCAACACTACGACTTCAACTTCGACAATAATAATCACAATAATAATGACAACTATCTACAAAGACTCAACAGTAACTTTTCAGCTAACGAATCGACCTATCCCCATTCAATCTTCACGGAAAACAACACCCACGAAACTTCGGTAAATGCAATTCCCTCTGGGACTCAATATAGACCCACACCTAAATTGGAAAAGGAGCTTCCTACTCCTAGAAATAACGAGTACGAGCTTTCAAACATGGATAAATCCAATACTAACAGAAGGTACTCCCAGACCCCGTATCTGGCCGAAACATCAAACTACAACAACTACGACGAAATTAGAGCATATAGCCCGACTAATCCATTCACTGACAGAAACCTTGCACCCCTTCCTTCGCTTCCCCATTCAGATCCATTTGAAGAAACGCCGTTGGAAACTTCCAGCAACGATCTTTTGAAACACGAATCTGATAGCCACGACAGACAGCAGTTTAACGAACGAGAAAGAATCAGACTCTTGCGTAGAAAACCCAGATTCCACTATACGAGGCTTCCTTACTTCACGATTCTCGTGACATTGATCCAGGTTATCGTATTCATTGTAGAGTTAGCCCGTATGGCACAATTAACTGGTTCAGCGTTTCAAACCCAACCGTACTTCAATCCTATGTTAGGTCCTTCAACCTATCTTTTGATCTATATGGGGGCGAGATACGTTCCTTGTATGCTGCAGATTGTAGGTATTACAGACGACACGTCGATCTTGTTTCCCTGTGCAAACTCGACCAGCGTAGATACGTATGTTTGTAACTTGAGTGAACTTTGTGGCTTGGGAGGAGTTCCTATTGTTGACAATAAGTTCATTCCTGATCAATGGTACCGCATAATTACACCTATCTTTTTGCATGCTGGGTTTCTTCACATCATTTTCAATCTTCTATTACAGATAACCATGGGTTCTTCCATAGAACGCCATATTGGGATACTCAAGTATGCCATAATCTACCTCATGAGTGGTATTGCTGGTTTCTTATTAGGAGCAAATTTCACTCCACAAGGGATCGCTTCTACAGGAGCTTCAGGGGCCTTGTTTGGGATCGTTGCTACCAACATATTGTTATTCATATATTGCGGCAGAAAGAACACCAATCTATACGGAACTCGCCATTACGTCTTATTCATCTGTATCATGGTTGGTGAAATCATTATCTCTCTTGTTCTCGGCTTGCTACCTGGTCTTGACAACTTTAGTCATATAGGCGGGTTCGCCATGGGTGTCTTGACTGCAGTTGTGGTCTTACCAGATCCCTTCTTTGTATACATAGATGGTATCATTACCTACAAGGGAAATGCTTCTACATGGGAACAGTTTGTTAACGCTTGGAACCCCTTCTACGCCTGGGAAGACAAGATCCCCTTAAGATTCTATATCTGGTGTGGTTGTAGAATCGTTGGTCTTGTACTTGCAATTGTGTATCTTGTGTTATTGATCAAGAATTTCTTTAATAACACCGAGTCCCCAGAATCTCGTTGTTCCTGGTGCAAATACATCAACTGTATTCCTGTCCATGGCTGGTGTGATATTGGAGAAGTAACTGTCACTCAATCTACAGTTCCAGAACTGTCTCCCACTCCATCTCCTACAATGCAAGCTATAACTACAGTCATAACTACAACTCAGGCCCCAGCTCTACCAACAAGTATTGAAAACGGTAACAATAAGAGAGCTATAAGACGCTACTCAAGTCAAATCTCAAAAAGAAACAACATTTGGGCCAATATCTTCGAACAGAAGATCCAACCACAGTCCCCTACCCAAATTGACAATAACCCTGCATACCTCAACGAACAAAACATAGGAATCGGACTCTATGTTGTACTAGGATTTTTTACCTTCATGTTCTTGAAGAAGAAGAAAATGGTATAATTATGAGCCGATAGTGCATTTTGAAACAATACTAAAAATTACGTAAATTAATGAGATCCTGAAGTTTGTAGCTATAAAGTCGTAGATACTGTAATATATTGTATCTTAATAGAAATGCAAATGAACCACATCTGAATACATTTAAGGAGTTATAATTGGACAGCTGATTCCTGGTCCAGGATGTATCCTTTTATACAGTTTGGAAAAATTCCGACCGCTAGAATCAACATTATTTACCGGATGATTTCAACTGCGATTGCTATTCCGAATAAAAACTGCAATCACTGGTATAGACTAGCAATTTTAATGGTCTGTAGTTATATAAATAATCACGTGATGTCAAAATCTATCCGGGTAAATGTCGCTGTTCTAATTGTGTCGTGCGACATTATTGTACCTCCAGAAATTTTTCAAAAATTCTTCACACTACAACAGACCTATCGTAGATAAGTACATAGCAAACATGTTCGCCCCGACGAGAAGCTTAATTGCCCGTAATGTGCGTGTGTCTACTATAAGGTCATTTGGTAACTCTGCTCCAAGACCTTTCCTTGAAAATATTTTTGGAAAGAAGGAAATCAAAAAGAGAGACGAAATAATCAAGAACCAGGATGATTATGAATCTGATCCAGACGCCAAGATCACCATCTTGAGCGAAAAGAACTCACCTAAATACAAGTCATTTGATCCAGAAGAGGATATGGCCGATTTCAAAATCAACCACTGGAAATCTCAAGAAGTTGTTCCAAAGGATATCGAAGATTCCTACAACCCAGAAAAGTTGACCCAAATCTTTAACAAAACATACAAGAGCTTAAGAAACGAAGAAATCAATACAGAAAAATACAAGGACTCTGATTTGCACAACTTGAGCTTCAGATTTGAGTTTGCTAAGTCGTTGCAAAAATCCTTAGGATTCGACATCAGTGACTATGTTCTTTCAAGATCTCACACAGTGCAAGATTTATATATTGAGGTTGAAAAAATGATAACAAACAGGTGGACTAGCGAAAGAAACCCTAATGCTATTTCGTTGAGACCAGAAGACTTCAAGTCGGCCAACGTATATTTGAACCAGGAATTATCCGAGAGTCAACAGAAGAAAGCTTTCAAGAAACTTGTTGAGCAAGCAAGAGAGTCGGAAGCAAACTGAAGATGTAATTAGCTCCCATTTAGCATATTTACTTGTATATAAATCCTAAAGATAGACGAAACTATCCTGATAGCAAGCTTAATATTAGCAAAAGTAGCAAGTAAACATATTGCAAGTAGCAGTTTACCTAGCAAGAGAGAGGTTCAGCGCTGAGAAACTGAAGCGAAGGGAGGTGGTGGAGGTAATTCCATAAGTTTCTTCATTCTTGTCTTAAGGTCTTCGTCATCTTTAATGCCCTGAGCTTCAAATTGTTCGATCTGGAGAGTCTTGTAGTAACTCCATTTCAAGATCACAGAGGTGATAGAAAAGAACTTGAAGTCTGGCCACAAAGTATCAACGAATTCAATCATACAATTGACATTAGCCTGCCAGAGCATGAAGTCGCTTAGTCTTGTGTGACCACTAGTTCTAATCAAAATATCCAACTCCGGTACGTCAGGACCAAAGTAATTGTTTTCTTTCAAGGTTTGTAGAGTGATTTCCTCCTTGGAGGAGATCTCTTGGGTTTGCACCTTTTCCGCAATATTTTTCATTGACACAGCGATATCATCTCTTGATGTATAAGGAAAACAGACATTGAGAGTACGGTCGTGTTTGGAATCTTTGGTTATATCTTCTGCCCTTTCAAGGTCAACTAGGATATCTGGGGGAATGTAAGTTCTGTTCCCAATGATTCTGATTCTGACATTATTGAAACGAGCATATGAATCCTCATGTTCAGAAATTTGGGTGATTTTATCTCTCAACAAGGAAAAGAGAGTATCGACTTCCTCCTGAGACCGATTGAAGTTCTCAATAGAGAAGGCATAGATGGTGACATGGTCGATTCCAAGTTTATAGCAAACATCTAGTACCTAAATAAATTTGTTAGTATATTAGTTACCATTAGTTACTTTGCAAATATTCATTTTCAATGTGATGTGTATCATGGAAATTATCTATAGGTATTTCATACTGTGAGCAACGTTTCAGCACCCGAGACATGACCTTCTTTAAGAGGCAAGTTCTTTGCTTTGGAGTATCTTCTATTGCCATCCATGATGAGAGCTATGTGTTTCGGAATAGGACCTGTTTTCAAGACGTCAATACAGAAGTCTTGGAAGAAACCAAAGACATACGAGAGAAGTGGGAAATAAAGAACAAGATCGATAATTGCTTTGACAGAGAACGCCGATGGGGGCGTTGAAGTTGTTGCAACCATTTCTGTAAGATCTGATGTAAATATATATTTATATGGTCTGGATGTGATAGATCTAGAAAAGAAGAAAAGGATACATGAAAAATGTGATCGGCTGCAAATTGTCGCACTTTTATAGTGAAAAGGGATCCGCGACAATGCTTGAGAGTGATATCAAGATTATATCTCACTGATAAGGGACTTCTGAAAACAATAGAAACAAGATAAAGAATGTATTGAGATGACTGTTTTATATGTAATTGTGTTATAGATTCAACATCTAGGTGTAATTAGAAGTGTAATATTGCATGCATATGTGCCATGCATTTATACTTCATTCAGTAATTCGGAATTGACATTATAACTATAGATTAGTCATAGCACCAATGAATTAACATTAACTACAAAGAACAAACCTCCATATGCGATAAGATGTTCTTTTGTATAAAGCTTTGAAGTCCGACACTAGAACTTTATATTTTCATATTTACAGACGCATTGAATTAATCAAGTATTCCAAGAACCCAATTCAACTGTTCGTATCACCTTCTTGACCTCCTTTTTACTACGCTCCGTCTTTCTCGCTTCCTCAATTTTGTTCAAGTATCCCAAATATACGACGACTTCCGCCACAAGTACCAACAAGGCAAAAAAGAGACAAAGCAAGATCCTATAACTATCAGGTAGCCTCCACGAAGATTCCGTCCAGTACCAGATAGCATATGCTACACTTGCTACACTGATCAAGATATTTATAATGGTGGTGACCTGATTCTTAAGCTCTTTGCTCGCCATTGCTGGAGTAATTTCAGGAACACCATTATTCTCGTACAATGTCGAATACTGCGGTGCTGGATTAACGAGCCTCTGGAACTCGTTTTCTTTTTCCTGAAGACGGAGTTTTTCCATTGATTTTACAAACTCCTTCGACTTGGGTATGTCCAGAAGCTTCGTGTTCTTGTTTGGTATCAGCAATGAGGTCAATTTAAGAAGCTCCAAAAGTGAATCTGTTGGCTTGAACGCCCTGTAAAAGTTGATTAAGTCAGTATGGCTGATATCAACTTTGCTAAGAACAGATTCTTTATTGTTTTCGCTGAGCGATGATGTCCGTATAAGCTGTTCTAATCTGGGCGTTATTACATATCTGGTCATTGCAGAGTTTATGGATTTGCAGAATAAACGGACCTAACATGGTCTGCAATTCTAGACTTTCAGTACTTAAATTGAGTTGAATCACGTGGAAGGGTTAGAAAAAAAATTGGTGCTGCATTATTAGAGTCTGGATAGATTGTTAAATACAGACGCACCAGACTACTAAAAACTTCAAACTTCTTCCTATAACTGACACACTGAGAATTAAGACGAAAACACAAGTTTCCAGGACTATGTCAATCTTCTTAATATATTACCTCTACTTCTTGTCAATTCCCATCTGACCGAAACGGATAATCAACCAGTGCAACCTGCACATACACGCTTTATGTTTTTAATATAACCCGATTGGGACTAATTGTAAATGTTCAAATTTATCTTTATCAACTTTATAAAACGAACAGATACCTTAATTTGCGTCTGCAACGCGAGAAAACTGCTATAACTACTTAAGACCACACCCATAATGTCCAACTTCAAGAGCCCCAGAAAGTCTGGCAGTACCACATCTGGGTCTTCCACTACAGCGGTAGATAGTGCGATCTCAGATTCTAGAAAGAGACAGACCAAGCGAGATGATGCCATCAGAAGAAGAATCGAAAACGATTTGAACAAGAAAAAAAGAGGCGGAACAAGAACTTCTCGTAACCGTAGAGCTGCTCCTGGAACTGTTTTGTCGTTAAAGCCTACTGATCCCATCATTTGCAAGACTTCTTCTACCGTGTATGAGGTCTCACAGTTGATGACGGCCAGACGAGAAAACTGTGTACTTGTTGTCAATGATGTAGGAGAGTTGATGGGGATTTTCACAGCTAAGGATTTGGCATTTAGGGTCGTTGGTTCCAGTTTGAATGCCAACTCGGTCACTATCGACCAGATCATGACTCCCAACCCTCAGTGTGCTAATGCAAATGCAGCAGCTTCTGAAGCCTTGACTCTCATGGTGGAAAGAGGATTCAGACATTTACCTGTTTTGGATGACAACAATCAGATAGTTGGTGTTTTGGATATCACCAAATGCTACGCTCAACAAATGGAGAAATTGGAAAGAATGCATGCCTCTTCCAAGAAATTGTATGAAGCTTTAGATTCTGTCCATTCAGAAATGGGTGTTGGTCAGCAACCACTTCAGGTGTTCAAATACTTCGAGAACTTGAAGAGCAAGATGAATGGTCCCACTTTGGAGTCGGTATTGGATGCGAACACCGTGCCCGTGTATAGTAACGTAAAGTCCACAGTGTATGAAGCTACTGTTCTCATGAAAGAAAACAGAACTACTGCTGTTCTTGTCAAAGACAACAACGACGAAGTCACAGGGATCTTCACTTCAAAGGATGTAGTCTTGCGAGTCATTGCTGCAGGTTTAGACCCCAAAAACTGTTCTATTGTTAGAGTCATGACACCTCAGCCAGATGTAGCCAAGGTCAACTTGCCCATTCAACAGGCATTGAGACAGATGTTTGAAGGACATTACTTGAACTTGCCTGTAGTTGGTGATCGAAATGACATAATTGGAATCGTTGAGGTGTTAAAGTTGACGTATGCAACCTTGAATCAAATCAAACAACTTGAAACTGCTGACTCTCTAGAACAGTCAGGCTCTACACCTTTGGAACAACAGGATTCTGAGGGCCCAGCTTGGAATAAATTCTGGACTTCGATGGATGACGAGGATAGCGAATCTGTCCACTCTGGCTCGATCACAGGAAGTGCTCCAGATGTGACTGCTTCTGAATTCCAATCTTTCAACATTGACATCAAACCATCAGACTCAATTTCCTATGTCGAATCTCCCGTAAAAGCTGTTAGACAATCCACTTTGTCATCTCCAATCGAAGACGACTTGCCCTTCACTTTTAAATTCAAATCTCCAGCCATCGAGGGTAGAGTACATCGTATATCCATAAGAGCCAGCGAAGGACTTGTCAAGTTGCGGACATTGATGGACGCGAAATTGCACACCAAGGACTATGAGACTTTGAAAGTGAGCAAAGATAACAGCGACGAGTTGTATGCAATTAGTTATGTTGACGACGAAGGTGATATAGTTTCGATAACATCCGACAACGACCTTGTCGAATGTATTGCTATCAATGTCAGACTAGACAATGATAAAGCCGATCTCTACCTTCATAACCCTCACGAACACGCCCCTGTGGACACCATCAAGAGGAGCCTTCACGACAAGAGAGTCAAGACGAACATCATCGAAGGTATTTCCAATGAGTTATTGATTTCTGGGGCTTTGGCGTTCTTGGCATCGTCAATTGTTGTCGGCCTAACCCTTACTAGAAAATAGACTAAGACGTATATATTTGTGTGAATGTGAACAGTGAAATACATGGCTGCAAAATGGTGCAGCAAGATCAATAGAAGTAGAAAAAAGGAGTAATAATTCGGATCTTTGGAAATATTCACATACCAGGAGCTAGAATATAGTATCTATATTTATACGGTAAACTTATATTATTTCTTTAATTCTAGAATCATCCTTGTCTACATCCAATGCTGCCTTGCAATTATGACAGAGGCGGAATTCTGTTGTTCCGCGTCACGTGAATATCTCTAAAATTGATTTCTTCCAATACATACGGCACCAAAGATATTCACTAATTCTCATTCATATCCAAGTATAACCTAGAAATAGAATGGCTACTGCTACGTCGACTATTGTAGGAGCCTTAGCTTGTCAAAGAAATTCCTTTCTCAAAACTTTTAAGACCCAAGTGGTTTCCAGTTTTGAATACGTTCCTCCGCCTTCTTCTCGCGACAAGCAGAATAAGAATAAGAAGGTAAAGGACGAAACTCCGAAGGAAATTAAGTATGCTGTAGAATTGGAAGATACGATCTTGTTCCCTGAAGGTGGTGGTCAACCTTACGACAAGGGATCGTTTACTTTGCCCAACAACGAAGTCGTTCATGTCACCAGTGTTTTGAGAGATAAGTTGACAGCTTTGCATATCACGGATGCGCCCGTAGAACCAGGCACAGAGGTCACTGTTGAGTTAGACTGGGACAGAAGAATAGACTTGATGCAACAGCACACTGGACAACATTTATTGTCGGCAGTTTTTGACACTTACAACTTGGAGACATTAAGTTGGTCGATGGGAGAAATCATCAATTACATTGAATTACCTCAAAAGGTAAGCGATGAAATCGTAGCCGAGGTTAATGCCAAAGTGAACAAACTTATCCTTGAAAATGTTCCTATTGAAGTTGTCACTCCCGATCAACATGGTGGAGAGCTTGACTTCTCTCACATTCCTGACGACTACGACTTGTCTCAGGGAATCATTAGAATTGTGAAGATTGGGCAGTTGGATGCCAATCCTTGCTGCGGTACACATTTGTCATCCACGTCACAGATCCAGTCAATGTCGCTTTTACACCAGGTTAGTGTCAGAGGTGGACATTCTAGATTGTACTTTATCTGTGGGACTCGTGTTTACAAGTATCTAAGCAAGCAGCATGACCTCTTGAAGCTTGTTTCTGGTACTCACTTGTCATGCCAAATTGAAGAAGTTCCTGACAAGGTTGCACTCTTGAACTCCAATTACAGAAAGGCTCTTTCTCGTGAACAGAATTTACTTAAAGAACTTGCTGCTGACGAAGCTAGTCGGATCTTCACAAGATTTAAGAGCACGGATGCCAAAGTCGATTACGTGTACAGAGCAGAAAACAGCGCTGAGTTTCTCATCATGGTACAAAAGGAGTTGACTACTTTGATCAATAGTGACGTGGAGTCTGGTGTCAACGTTGCTGATGCACAGACCGTGGTGTTGTTAAATGGAGACTATCCTTCAGGAACAGGTGGCATGGTCAAGATCCTTGGTCCTCAAGCCGAGACTCTTCAAGCAGACCTCAAGAGCAAGATCAAAAACTTGAAGGGTGGTGGAAAGGGCAACTCATTTCAAGGAAAGATAGCCAAATATGAGAAAGGAGAATTGGAATTATTGTTCAAATTCTTGGACACCTTTCGTAATTAGCCAATCATAGTGTTATATTAGAATGTTAGAAACTATAATCTTACGATAAACTGATAAACTGACTTACAAATCTTCTTTGTACAATTTTCCCATTTAGTATAATACTCTGTATTGTATTGATATTTACATGAATAGCTATGTATAAAAGGTTAACGTTTGACCCACGTAGGCGATTTTCTGGCCTTGACTTTACCTGGCTTCTTTCTTTCAACGTTTCTTGCATCAGAAGTCATCAAACCAGCCTTGGATAGTCTAGACTTGAGCAATGGATTGAATACAACGAGAGCCTTAGCAATGGCATACATGACAGCTTCGGTCTGTCCCGTAACACCACCACCGGATACTTTGGCGAAAATGTTGTACTGACCCTCCTGGCTGATCACCTGGAAAGGATATGCTATTTTTTTACGATCGGTGTCTTTAGGGAAGTACTCTACAAGCGATTTACCATTAATCAAGGTATTACCTTCACCTCTGGCCAACCAGACTTCGGCAACAGAGACCTTTCTCTTAGATTTTCCATAAGCTTTACCGTCTTCATCCAAAGTTTTGACAGTTTTAGTTGCACCAGTGAAGTCACTGGCTGTGCTTCGGTACGATTCCAAGATTTCACTAACTTCTCTGGGCAACAATTCGTGATTGATGCTTCTTAGTCTATGCAAAATGTTGGTCAACTCTTTGTAATGAATGTCTTTGAGTCTTGTCCCAGACTGGGTCTTCTTCTTGTATGTTTCAAAAGAGATGAACTTGTTGGATCGAAGTTCTTCGTCAGAAAGCACTCTGGTAGGTAAATGATTATACTTTCTCAAGACAGCATTCAACACATTAATGTTTTCGTCGTGAACAGGATTTCCTCCAAAGAATGTCTTGAGGGTAGGAACCACTCTGATCCGTTCGTATTCGTAGTTGTTCAAGCCTGTACGACTAATATTGCTCTGCACAGCTATTCTTACTCTGTTTTGCTCAATCTTTGCTTTCAAAGTAGCTGGAATTGCAGGCCTGTTCTCAATTTGTTCCTGAAAAAGCACGGAAACTTGCGAGAAACTCCGGCTTGGAGCTTTAAAAGTCCTTATCCTGGGAAATTGCCTCATTACTAAGTTATTGCGTAGAAACCCCTCGGGTACTATTAGAATTCTTGTAGAGAATTAGATTAAATTGTAGAAGTTTGGAAAACTTTTCTGACTTTGCACGACTTTGTTGAAGTCACGTGAAAATCTTCAACGCATAGAAATTGAAGCTTTAACATAGTCACGAGAAGTGAAGGAACAGCATATAGCAGAAAACGTTAAGCAAGTAATAGACTACCAAGAAATATTGTTTTAGTATAGCTGATAGACAAAGTAGAGTAGTAGAGTAGAGATAGCATAATTCATGAGTACACTAAATGGATACAATAGTTTTTTATTCCAAATTCTCAACTATATCATCATCTATTACATTCCTATCCTAGTCAATATAATACATAAATATGAAAAAACAGTAAACACTACTTATATAGCATCTCATTGGTGCTGGTTACTATCTCCTCCATTTCCGTAAGTAGAGGTTGAATCTGCAGAGAGCAATGAGGCAATTCCATTACGTTTGAGAACGCTAGGAGCTTTTCCGTTAGAACCAATTGGGGTGTAAGCTGGGAGTGACGAAGGCGAATTGAGTAAATCATTGAGACTATTCTTACGAGGAGTCGGAAGTACGGGAGGTTTCATAACTGGTTCAATTTTGACTGGGCTGGAGTCGGAATTTAACAAACTCATTATGGATGCTTTGTGAGATTGTGCTGCTACTGGAGGTCTAGAAAAGATTGGAAGAAGGGATGGTTTATCTTGACGATCATTATGGACAGGATGTGACGGTTGCTGATAAACCTGGGCATGATACTGAGGCGCTACAGTTGAGTGTTGTTCTACTTTTACTACAGATGGAGCATCTGAGGATAACAAGTTGCTGAGTGGAGCCACATGTGTTCTGATTGTTGGCAAAGGAGGATCCTGAAGTGGTGGTGCATGCTGAAAAGTACCCATGGGAATATATTGACGAATGATGGTGTCTTCATGTACTCTAATATGCTGAGCAATAGGTTGTTGATGTTGATATTGTTCAGCTGGGTATTGTTGTCGCTGTCGTTGTTCTTGTTGTTCTTGTTGTTCTTGTTGTTCTTGTTGTTCTTGTTGTTGATATTGCTGCTGCTGTTGCTGCTGTTGCTGTTGCTGTAATTGTTGTTGTTCAACTTCTTGCTGCTGGTCTATTTGATGTTGGTCAATCTGATGTTGCTGTTGATGTTCTATGCTCCGTTGCTGCTGTTGTTCAATTTGTTCAAGCTGGCCCTCATGATATTCATTGAATCCTTCTTCAGACGTTTCTTCTGATCCGTCGGCCTTCGGATTAAGCACAGCAGCAAACTTGGCCTCCAATCTCTCATCGGCATCACGTGCGATATTATTCCATCCGTTCTTCTCTGCATTTCTCTGGAAATAGTTGCGAACCATCGTTGCCGTCTTGGTAGTCAACTTATCAGCTATCGTAGTCCACTTTGTTCCATGCTCGTTTAGCAAATGTGGAAACATTGTTGCTTCGGTTATACTCCAGTAACTAGAAATGGTTCTACGACGTTCCTTACTTTCTGTATCAGTCATACCGCTGTCAGATTGCAAATCACTAGGTGGCACTGTAGGATCAAGTTTCTGACCATCATCACCGATAGGATCTACAATTCCATTAGCTTGTGGAGGAGCTACTGGCTCAACTCCGTCTTCTTTCTTCTTTCTCTGTTTCTTCTTTGGAGGAGTATTGACTCCGTTTTCTACACTCGATTCTTCTGCGATAGCAGTAGCTTCTGGTTGCTTCTTTGGTTTACCGTCGAAGACAGGAGCCGCAGCACGTTTTCTGCGACCAGTATCGGTAAATAATTCCTCAGGAAATGCTTGAGAATCAGTTACAGAAAGAGGGGGGATTGATCTGGAATCTATGCTTTCATCAGAAACACTGACGGTATCTCTTACTGGAGTTGCAACTGGGGTTTGAGTTTGTGAAACATTTCTTGACCTTCCTTGCTTACCCCGACGTCCAGCCTTCTTTGTGCTCTTCTTCTTGAATTGTGCTAACAACTGCTTGTAGTTGACCTCCTTCTTTGTTATATAGTAGTGAATCACACAGTCAGATGCTGTTCTCAAACCCCCCATGTGTCGTGAAATAGCTCCAAATCTCTTAGGATACAAACAGAATGCTTCACAGAAAAGCTCGTGCTCAGAAGGAGAAAAGGTATTGACGAAATCTGTCTTGACTCTACGTGTCCAACCATCTCTATCTTTTACAATATTGTTGGAGTTCATATACTTGAAATCATCTCTCATTACTGGGTCGAGAATCAATGGTGGAATCTCAGCCGCAACCCTTTCAGCCTTAATCAATGGGTCTTCATCCTGCTCTTCACCCAAAGACTTCAAGATTTCTTGAAACTCTGCTTCCGTAGTTACTAAATCTCCGTGTCTTCTTGCACGACGATTGGGAGCTCCAACAGATGAAGCCTCAGATGGATTCTCTGGAGAACTGAATTGACGCTGGAATTGTTTTCTGTTGTCACTAGAGTCAATTTCTCGTCTCATTTCGTCATCTGGTGGATGAAGCAATCGTAACTGCTGTTCCATCTTCTTTCTCTCTACATCCCATTTGTCGTGGCCAATCTTGTACTCATTCCACAATGTCAATCTTTTTCTATTTATAACCTTGTTCTTAGCTTTTAACTTCTCAATTAAGCCAGCTCTGGACAACACGAATCTCTTGAAAGTTCTAGAAAAGAAAGGATAATCATTGAAATTCTCTATTGGTCGGTATAATGAATACTTTAAGGACCCACTTTCTTGTCGTTGATGCTCAAACTCTTTCTCCAAAAGTTCAAACTCAGTTTCAATCTTGGACAAAGGATATCTACATCCTTCTGGATATAATATTTCATTGGAAACATCAATCTTCATTACTTCAGGTAAATCAGCTTTTTCAACGGGAAAGTAAGCCTCAGTTTCCAATTTATTCAATTCTATTTCAGACTTGGATTTGTCGTCGTTCTCTGCTTGAAGATCTTCGTCATCTTCTTCTTCTTCATCGAGATCTAGATCATCTTCATCCATCTCATTCTGGTCGATTTTCATTTCTTCTTCTGTTTGTTCATCTAATTCGGTCTTGCCCATTTCAAACTTCGTATCGATATCAAACCCAGGGGAAGGAGAATAATCGTCACTTGACTCTTTCTTCATGATAGACGATTTCTCGATATCTGTGCTTACACTTCTTTCTCTGTCACGAAGTTCGTCCAAAGTGTCTTCTTCATCGTAAGAGTTACCCGAACTTAGTACTCGTGGTTTCGTATAGTCACGATTACTAGCTTTCACAGAAGAAAAACGATCTTGTGATTTGGACAATTGGCCATAGTTGCCTATGGACCCATAGGTATTTCTCGTGGATGGATAGTAGGTGTCTCCGATTCTTTTTCCACCACTATTGACTAGAGCAGAAGAGCCTCCGCCAGACGAAAAAGAGCCCCGAGCTCGATCTTTGGCTGAATATCTGGATCCTACAGATCCTGACAATGAGCCTCTTGCACCAGCGACAGGCACCTTGTTAGAGTTATAAGTCGATACATTGTTGGATGATTTCCATCTGAGATTGTTGCTGCCAGAAAGATTCGCTAGAGTATCTGTTGGACCAGTTTGAGCATAAGAATCGTATTTATCTTTACGGTAGTCACTTCCTGTTAGACTAGAAGAGAAGCGAGGGTTATTGACTGAAGAAGTTGGTTTATTTGAAGTCGACAAACGCGAATCGCCTGATTTGATACGGTCTGAGCGCCAAGAGTCACCACGCGAGCCATAGAAGCCAGTGGAGGTATCAGCATTAGGACTGGTCGTGTTGGCTGATGCTGATGAGGATGTGAAATTGCCGTAGTTGCCGTAGCTTGGGTAATATGATGTGTAAGATGATTGACCACTGTTGGGCGAGTTCGAGATGCCTCCGGTATGTTTTCCGTAGTTTTTTGGGTTATTGGTGTTGCCGTAGGAAGAGGAGTTGTTGCGACTATCTCGTATGTTTGGACCGTTAACAAACGAACTCCTCGCGGAGTTGCTACTGGCAGTGGGGCTCGAACCGGCAGAGTTCTGGGAAGTTGAAGAAGTGGCCAAATTGGCAGACGAAGACGGTATGGCTTCGCTATTAGTAGTGTTAAGTTTGGAGTGAGAAAGCGAAGAAGAGCCAGGACCGCTGCTTTTGTAATCTCGACGGGATGAGGCATTAGATGAGTAGAAGTTCTTCCGTCGGGAACGGCCATACTCGTTATATTCGTTTCGTTCGTAGTATCGATTGGGTGGAGGTCCCCTTGAGCCAGAAGAAGACATGCTAGTATTATAGATAGATTACTTAAGTTATTGTTGATGCGATAGGTCGTACTGGATATTGCAAATGGATTGTGACTCGTATATAGTGATAATAAAGTGAGGGTTTAGTCGATAGTAGTTGTTACTGGTGTGCAAATAGTGTATTGTAATAATTGTATTACGATGAAGGATTATTCAACGGCACGAATTCGTTTAATAGTATAATAGTTATAATAACAGTAATCGTTTTTCACGGAATGGGCAATCGTTGGGAGCATGAGCATAGAGCCGGGTTCGATCGGATGCGCTTTGGCGTATGCAAACGGTATGTAGTTTCCGGAAAACTTGTATGGTTAAAGAAGAACGATAGACTTTCTTGTTTTCAGTACATTTGTAACCTTTTTGAAGATTTTTTCTGTTAACTATAGGATGTTCACGTGCAGGTTCTTTTTTTGTGCGAACATTCGTACTATATTGAATGTACAATCTTGAGTTATAGAGAACTTATTGGGAAGACTTTACTATACTTGTGGATGTAAATGTATGTAAGAGTATTCTATTCTAATTTAATGAGAGAAATTGACAAATCAGGATTTGTCGTTGAAAACTGTAAGGCTCTGTTTTGTAATATGGACTATCAAGATACCGCAGTTATCTCATGCTACATAAATGCTGGCTGATCGAAATTAATTATTAAGCCTTCAGCATATGAATTCCTATTTAAACTTATGACTGTTGTTACTGATAATCAGCGAGGATTCTATTTCTGTATTAGATACTACTTCCAATCATTGAGATTTAGAAACATGCGATAGTACTATTTCTATTGGTTCTATATTTCCTTACTCCTTATTTGTAACGAAGTGGTCCAATTTCGTACAGTACTACATGAAACACTGGATTGTGGAGAATATGCATTAACGTTCTGCGATAGCCATTGTTATAACGTGTAACTACTAATCGATAATGCTATTTGTTCTATAATGCTATTGAGTCTATGATTAGTTGCTTGGCCATCACTGAGGCTACTTGTCTTTTACTATCCTATGCTGTTCAGTTGAACAGTATCTATCTCCCATGCAAGAGTCTCTTTAAGACTCCTACTTCTCCTATGGCAGTAACCATATCATTAAAAGGAATATTGGACTTGACATTCTTGTTTCCGATATCGACGTTAAACACGTTTTTCGATCTTTTTAACTCTTTTTTATCTGACAAGACAATCACGGAAGAGGATTCTAACGCAGATATGATTTCTAAGAACTCACCTTTCTTCAAGATTCCAAGTAATTTTTCGGCATTAGCTGCCGAATGCTTGACGTAGAAATCAAAAAAGGCATTCACGTTCAAATCTTCACTCTTATTGCTTGTATTACCATGTTGCGTATTAACGAGACAACATAATACTGCCTTCTGTAGCAAGTTTAAGTTGTTCAAACGTGTGCTGGAGTTATCCCCAAAAGAATTCGAACATACGCCAGCAACATGTGTAATAAGTACTTGAGGACAGTTTTCAATCGTATACTTTGAAACATCGTCGCCCTTCTTAACCAACTCCTTCTCTAAAGACTCGATACTCTTGTAGCAGATATCAAACGCTTTTCTCAAATCTCCAGTGATCGACGCTGATTTCTTACAGCAGAGAATAAGTGCTACAGGATGAAATAATGGAATCGGGCTCCAAGCAGTGTTCTCTTTTTCACTTTCATTGTTCAAAGACTTCAATTTCGAAATAACTACCAGTCTAATTTGTTCTGCTGTGTATGGAAGAAACTGTACTGATTGTGGACTCAACCCATTTCTCTTCAACCGAGGCAAAAACTTGTTTGACAAATCCAAGGCGTTGGAAATCCCGACCAAGATCAACTTGATCTTATGTGGCTCGCCACGGAAAGAAGCACAGTTGAACAACTCAAACAAGATGTGCTGGTCTCTCGTTAAAAGAGAATCCAATTCATCCAAGGCTACTACTACAGTATCTAACGACTGGTGAGTATCCAAAAGTTGGTAGAAATCTTCAGCCGTTTGCTTTTTCTTATACGATATCAGTAGTCTGTCCTCGATCTGACTGTAAATCTCATGATATATATGCTCGACGTTGTTGAGAGACATACAGTTGATAGAAATGAGCTTGGAAATGCTTCCCTCGATATTAACTATGGAGTTATGTGTAGAATTTCCATACTTTGCTTTCAAATAGTTGAAAGAGACGTTGATCTGTGCTGATTTTCCTGAGCCTGGAGGACCGGAAACATACAAGCTGTTGGGCGTCTTATCTCTGATGTTGGTGTAAAAAAACTCGTTAAGATAACTTGCTTCGCGATCTCTAGTTGTTAAATGCGAAATCTCGTTGGTATCCACCAATGTACAACCCCTCAGAAACAAAGCTTTGGCTTTAGAGTATATGGAAACAGCTTTAACAGGTTTGGTAGGCGTTGTGGGTGGAGTAGAGAATTGTAGCTTCCGTACTCCTTTCCTTGAAGAACTTATAAAGATCTCGTTCTTGGACTTCTTCGAAGTACTAGTGGGTGTGAGCAATTGGCCGACCATGTCAATGGTTCTCTTACGACGAGGGGTTGAGGGTGCAATGTCTATGTTCAGCTTGTCTTGAAGTACTGTCATTGTAGATACTGAGCGGTTTGATTTCTATGAAGATGCAATTATGAGTTTAAGTGTGGAGATGAGAGAAATTCAATTAATTCAAATGCTTATAGCTGTAATGCTGATGTGGATGATTAAGAAGTAAAGTGCTAAGGAACGAAGAAAAAAGATAATAAACGAACGAATTGAAAAGGGCAATCTGCGAATGGTGAATAGAGAAAGCTATCCCTTCAGAAATACAGATCATCTCGAATGAACCACAAATCCATCTCGAAGTGAAAAACGCAGTACGCGTATAGTGATTTTTCCGAAACGAGAAGTGTAATGAGACCGCGTATGCGTCAGACGCGCACAGTTAATTAAATACGATGCACGTAGTAAAGATGGCTGGCTCGTCGCTCGAGACACGACAGGGCCCAATATAGAAGGGTATAGCAACAGAAGACAACACTGAGGTTGAAAGCCGAAATCGCTGTACACAAATGTATATGGAGCCATAACCTGACAATTGCTACATCTCATTATACTGCTACAGTGTCAAATCGTCAATTTTTCAGCCAATTTCAAATATTTAACATGTCATTTTTCACTTTTATTTCTATTACAATCCAAGAATACAACCTTGATACTATACATTATTGTGCCCGTGTCTCGTAAACCGTAAACAAGCCGTAGACATCAGCTATTCTTTTGCTGCAATTGGTGTTCTACCTCTTTCAAGCATTTCGTCAAAATGTCATTTTTGCGCGTAACCATATATAAGTCTGTTGGCTTTACTGTGTTACGATTGGCATGTTGGGCAAACAATTCCAAGTCCTCGCCAAGGTTGACAATCTGGTTATACACCAAATCAACCAACGAAGCTATGAAGATGGGAGTAGCCACGACAGGGTCTGCGTTCTTCGACTGTTTGGCAAGTTGTTCTTCCACCATCTTGGCTACCATGAGGTAGACCGTGGATTTCAACTGCGACGCGATCTCATCCTTCGATTGCTCTGACATGAGTATCTGAACTACAAGAACAAAGGAGCTGACGGAGTTCTGGTGGATCTTCAGAAAGAGCAGAGTTATAATTCAGAGGTGTTCCGACTTTTCAGAAAAACCATATGCACACCCATAATATTTCCAATTCAAGGAGAGATGCTGTATCTATCATTGGTTCAACGGTACACGGATATTAAACGGTAGTGGCCATGGAGTTAGCAAGGAGTAACTGGAGACATTATACCCGTACAGCCTTTGCACTGTGTTTGGATTTCGGAGTCTTGCGCTGAAATACGAATACGATTCCAAATATCCGGATTTGAAATTGGAAAGAGAAGACACAGTTCTACGCTAAGTTGGATGCTACAATCTTCCCACTACATACCCCAGGACTGTTTACGAAACGGAACCAACGAAGGGGGAAATTCTGCAATTGAAGAAACTCACGTGACCAATAATACACAGATGGTTGTTCCAACGAATGCTAGTTCCCGATTGGGCAGTGGCTCCAGGATTCAGGATACTCCTTGAACGGCCATTCAGCCATGCATATTTCTTGGTGTGTCAAGCTCAGCGGAAATAGTGAAAGATGGATCTCGATTAGTGGGAGTGCAATGGAGAACTTCTCAGAGCTTATAGACTGGTCTTTAGAAGTTGAAGACATACCTTGAAACTGGAAGAAACGCGGCAAGAACCGGGAACTGATAAACAGTCAGATGATTGAGACTTCTTTTATCACTACAACTACGTCCTCAGCGACCACAGTATGACCATTCCGTCGTTCTATGGCCATTCGGCCGCTGGTAAATCTCCGCAAAGAGAGCCACGACGGATGTCTATATGGAGGACTACGGAGTGAAAAAGGAGTCTACCCAAAAACGTGAGTACACAAACCAGTAGCAAAGGCCGTTGGGGGATGAATCCATTGGAGAATAAGGTGCGGTTACGAACAACAGTAAGACTGGAGGTGGTTTAGGTAACTCTTATTCAATTTGGAAAACTGTTTTAGTACGGGTCGAATTCAGCTATATTATCTGCCTGAGGAATCTGGCTATCGTGATCTTCGAGTTTCCTATCTACCACGGTGCGGCTCGAAGAGCGTCAGAATTTCGCCGAATCCTATCAACCGGTGCTGTTCATTATCTCCACTGATAGTACTGTTTCCACTCGAAATTGAGGTGCTGTTGAGATCCCTGACCAGACCTACGTAGTATCTGGTTTGTCACTACGAATATTACATTACTTTCTTTGAACGTGCCAGACACTCTTCGACGTTTAATCCACAATAATAGAGTATTTCACCGCTATTGTCAGCTCATCCACTATAGACCGCTGTTTACCTTGATGAGAACCCCGTTCTACAATCCCCGGTGATACGCTTACTTTTGACTCGAAACGAAAACCTGCTGATTCAAAGTCACCCATCGTCCCAACCAAGCAGTCTTTAACTAGAATAATCATCTCCTATCTTTCGTTCATTTCGGATTTTTCATTCACATCCCATACTCATATACGATCCACAATCGTACAATTTCTTTCAAGTTATACATTTCCATGCCATCGCTAGCACCCAAAGCGTTTTCCACGCCTACGAAGAAGGGATTCTCGTATGTTTTGGGACATTCTTCTCATAACGAGAACCATATTCTTCCCATCAATGCCATTCAGTACTCGCTGACTTCTCAACAGTTGTACACGGCAGGCCGAGATGGCACTATCAAGGTGTGGAGTCACCAAGAATCCTTAAATCCTTTTTCCGACGGAATAAACCAACCAAATAGCGAGAAGTATGCCAATACCATCGGTGATTCCGTCGGTGCTGAGCTCTATGAACCGATCAGTAATGGCGAAGAGTATCCAGATATAGATGAGAAGATCTTGAAGTTGGAAACCGCCATTTCGTCTAATCCTTTGCCCTGTAGAGTCAGCGGAGAACTCAATCGTAGTAGCAGCATTGTCGAAAGTGTACGCGACTATTCTATAGTGCACAACCATAATATCCATTTCGACTGGATAAACGACATGAAGTTAATCAACAACGACAGGGATTTGGTATCGTGCTCGTCTGATCTCTCAATCAAGTTGTTAAACCTCAATGTCGCTGATAACGGTTCAATTATGTCGACTACCAACAATTTTAATACGAATAATAGTGAGGTTCATCGCTTCCCCAATATGCATACAGATTACATCAAACAACTCTCATACAACAAGAACAGTAACCACTTGTTTAGTGGTGGACTTGACGGTGACATTATTGCCTGGGACTTGTTGACACTCAAACCGTTCCTTCTGGTGCCTAATCGGTCTTCGTCAATGGAGGGAACAACTTCCATTTACTCTCTAGCCAATAATGACAACTTGATTTCTACTGGTGGACCCAACAACACGATAAATATATACGATCGAAGGAGCCAGAACCCGTTCATAAGGAAGTTGATTGGACATCAAGACAATATCCGATGCTTGCTTATGAACGACAGATTCATTTTGAGTGGCTCTTCTGACACTTCCATCAAACTTTGGGACTTGCGGAATTTCAAAGTTTACAAAAACTTTGATATCCACGACTATCCTGTCTGGTCTTTGTCAAGTGAAGACGACAACTTAACTAAGTTCTATTCTGGAGACAAAGGAGGAAACATTGTCAAGACAGACTTGTCTTTTCTTTCTCACTCCGTTCCAGAACAGGACCAGTTCCACGGCTTTGAAACGTTTACTTCTAATGACAATCTTGTTATCGACGAGAAGTTAGGCATATCCACAATTGTGGCCAAAGACTCATCTCCAATATTATCTTTGTGTTGGGAAGCTAACGAGGATTCGTTATTTGCATCCAACTACGAATCCTTGAATCGTTTCTTAAACCCAGATACAACTCAATTATCCAAGTATCAATATTTGAGAACTTGTTTAGATTATTCGATCAACAAGGAAAACCAACTCAATGACGATCTAGCCTCAGGTCTAGCTGCCGAAGATGCTACCGTTCCAGGTCAAAACGATCAGACAGATTTGAATTCTGACTTCTACGACCTCATATCTCATCTCTCTTTGGAAACCAATGTCAACAATTTTGATATCCAATCAACCTTTTCATCTCATCAGCACGGCATCTTTGACTCAGGAACTCCACCAACTGACATGTACATGGAAAGTGATCAAACTGTAGAAAACGATGAAGATGGTGAATACAACTCCATGTTCTTGAATGTGAATGGTGGTCCATCGAAAGAGTTCATCAATGCATTCAAAGACGAATACGAAACTCAAGAAACATATCCGGTTTCTAAAGTGCTCTCTGAGCCTTTAGAATTACTGCGAAGTGAATTTATTGACATTACGCCAGTTGAAATCTTGTTGAATCCGATTCCTGCAGAACAGATTACCTTGATTCCCTTCAACAGACAGCCCATTAGCGATTGCAAGATTTCTGCTAAAAGTATCATTTCGAAGAGATCGTTCAATAACAAACTTCAACTCTTAGTTTTGTATCTCAATGGAGATATCAAGATATGGGACATGGTCTTGTGCAAGGAACTAAAAACATTCACATACGACAAGTCCAAGTTGTCGATGGTCAACAGCAAAGATTTGGACCAACGACTCAAAGAAATGGACGCTATCTTCAGAGAGTATCAGACTTCTGATACTTTGAACAATTGGTGCGAAGTTGAGATTCGAGCTGGTAAGCTATTGGTAACAGTGAAAGAATCTTCGTATATGAATGTAGAGGTTTACTATGACGATTTGATCAAACATTACCCATTCTTAGATATCAACCACTCTGAAAACGCCAAGTTACCCAAAAACAGAATCAAGGTGACAGACGATGATCGGTTCCATATTGGTGCGATATTGCTCAATTCGGTTTTCCGCAACTATGCCTTGTACGAATGGGAGTTCGATGTCAAAGTGAGAGACGAAATGAGGTCGTTACGGAAAAATAACAGAACATTAGGTAATTCTCCCCAGGAAGACGAGAGCGACACCTCTTCTATATCCAGCAGCATAAGGAAACTCAAAAAGTTTAAGAAGCCATCTAGGACAAATCTAACTCTTTTGGCTCAACTGAATAGTAGCCCTTCTAGTTCAGCGCAGAACAGTGTTCGTGAAATGAGCATTCTGGATACTCCATTGGCTGAATTCTTGAACTTCAGCGAAGAGACTGCAGCTGCTACTTCTTCCTCTTCCAACATAAACTATGAAAATTCCATCATGAGATTGTTACAAACGAATAAGAGAATCTACTGGGACAAGTACAATAACCCTTCTTATAGTGTCAGTAAAGGGAAATCGATTCCTTCGATTTTGCATGTGGATTCTATCCATCCTTCTTTGGATGAAGACCAAAACACAGATATTCCATACTTGCCTACTGTTAACACGAAGAGATTGCCACAAGACTTGTTGATTATCATCTTTGAGTATTCTCCTGATCTTGGTAATTATCGTGATGTGTGCAGTTTCACATTGGAAGATATTCAAAAGATTGATGTCATGGCCAACGAGAAGTCCAATTTGGCGGATGAGTTGAGAATGCAGTTGCCTCGCTGGATTGGTCATCCTATTCTCTTTAACAGATTTCCCCAAAAGGAGCACCCCAAGATTGCCTTCCAGCTCTTTGAAGTAGACTACACCAGTTTACCAGCCGATAAAAAGATAGGAGGCAAGGTTCAAAAAAAGATCAAGAAGTTGCCTGTTCTCGAGAGTCTGATAAAGTTGACATCGCACAACATGCTCAGAGTGAGCAAGATCTTGTCCTTCTTGACTGAAAAGTTTGATTCAAAGACGTCGGAAATGAAAGACAAAAAGCTCATTCCCACTGACTGGTTGGTTCTTGAGTGCAGAGGTGAAGAATTACCTCCAGATATGACATTACAGACGATCAAGACAACGATCTGGAAGAGTAGTTCCGATATCGAGTTGAATTTTAGAAGAAAATTCGATGTAGAAAAAGTAAAATAGATACAAAAGTTTACAGGTAAATGAAGAACATAAACAGTGTAGTAAGCCTGTAGAAGAAAAGAAGAATGAGAAGGATACATGTGGAGTTACATTCGTAGCCCACATATCTATAGACACACGAATATGCTCTCTCCTCCATAGCAAAAATAATTTTATACACATTATTCATGTAAATTTTGCACCCATTAATAACGAAAATCTGATTGTCTCGTCATGTGCAGACTCACGTGCCCAACGCTCAATTTTTCTCGATGAGAATTTCGTATACAGAAGAGCAAAATCAATGTCAAATACAATCATATCTTCTTTGGAGTATCCGTAAGAATCACATATCAGGCACAATGGAAGACGACAGAACTGTATCTCGTTTGTTCAGATCCTTCAAGACCGTCAAGGAAATGGTCAGAGACAGAGTAAGTATTTGGCGAGAACGAAATTTCTATATTTGTAGAGTCAAAAATTCATTGTAATTCACGATGCCTCACATTACAAATACTAACATATTTCCAGGGGTACTATATCACCCAGGAGGAAGTAGACATGTCGTTAGACGAGTTCAGAGCCAAGATCTGCGACTCGATGGGCAGACCACAGAGAAAGTTGATGTGTTTCCAAGCCAATCCCACTGCAGAATCGTTGGACAAGTTTCCCGACTTGGGTTCGTTATGGGTCGAATTCTGTGACGAGGCTTCAGTGGGTATCAAGACTATGAGAAACTTCTGTATCCACATCAGTGAAAAGAACTTCAGTACTGGGATATTCATCTACCAGAACTCGATAACTCCTTCTGCCAACAAGTTGATCCCAACTGTGTCTCCTGCATCCATAGAAACCTTCGCTGAAGGAGACTTGGTCGTCAACATCACCCACCACGAGTTGGTGCCTAAACACATCAAGTTGTCGAGAGAAGAAAAGAAGGAATTGTTAGACAGATACAGATTGAAGGAGTCTCAGTTACCTAGAGTCCAGAGAGAAGATCCTGTGGCCAGATACTTGGGTTTGAAAAGAGGGGAAGTAGTAAAAATTATTAGAAGATCAGAAACATCTGGTCGTTATGCATCTTACAGAATCTGTTTGTGAATGTTGCGGTCGAACGTCGTTATGTCATTTCATTTTTAGTATCTGCGAGTGTATTATCTAGCTTTTGGATGGATATTGTAATATAGTTGATAAAGAAGTGTAGTAGTTTCATATTTAATATGATGAGAAATGTATTGTCAAGCTAGAGTATCGTTTTGACTAGGTGTTGTAGTGAAGTATATACTATCATGATATTTATTACGAATTAACTATTAATATGCTATCTTATATTGTTTCAGCACTATTATGAAGTATTAATTCATGTTGAGTATTTCTTATTATATCAATTATCATTTTGGTTCCTCACTTTGGCGCATACTATACTGTCTCTGACTCCAGTCCACCACTTGACGTCTTCTAACTCGACATGTTTTCTGGGGCTCACTTCTACACCTTGGCTTCCTAGAAAAACAGGACCCACGGTTATGATGAGACTATCTATCAAGTCATGCTTCTTCGTGTGGAAATCTAGTAATTCATTGATGACCATAGCTCCCCCTTCGATCATAATAGATTTTATTCCGAGATCGTGAAGCTTCTGCAAGATGAGATCCCAATTTGCAGAATGATCTGTGGATAATGGAAGACGGATAAAGAGTCCATTTTGCTCCTGTAATATCGCTATATCTACTTCTTTTGGTTCTACATTTTCCCCAATTATAATATAGGGAGCTTTTCCTTGTTTTTTATTGCAGATCTCTTTCAATTGGGAATGGCTATAGTTCCATTTTCCATGTGGATCTAGTATTACTGGTCTTGGACTGTGAGAGTTACCATCTTCTGCATATCTGCAATTGAGTTTAGGATCATCTGCCTGGACTGTTCCGATTGCGACCATTATAGCATCGTGCCTTGATCTCAAATAATGGGTCATCGTCTTCGTTTCCAAATGGGAGATCTTTGTCTGGGTGCCTTTTTTGGCTGCTATTCTAGAATCAAGGGATTGGGCATAGGTAAGAGTTACGAAAGGACGTGCATGCCATTGGGTCTTAGAATATGGAAGATATGGCTCTAAGAACGGCACAAGTGAAGCCAGCAAGGGAATGAGCGACATGTTTATTAATGTGGAGAAGTTGATAAATTTGAAAGTGAAAAATCAAATTCGCATTTTCAAAATCCAGAATTGAAAATTTGAACCCAATCTACATAGAGACGATTCAATATCAGAATAATCCACAATAGTGAAGAGTTTTACGAAGACCACATAATCTTTGAAGAAGGCCATGCTTTCTTGTTTCCAATGTTGAACGATCGATAAGTATCTCTATCAAATTCGTTATGGATACGAGCTGAATTCTAATAGAATCAATCAAACATTAACTACACGTTCATGGAATCTGTACAGTTTACTTCTTAAACTTCAACTTCGTGGGCCTCAGATGATCTTTGGCATTGTCTTCGTCTATTTGGGCGTAATCTCTCTTAAGAAGCTTATCTATATCCTCGTTATCGTGGTAAAATGCTCCTTTATGGTAAAGTTTGCTACTTCCAGCCGTTCCCACTGTGGCATTGACGACTGGAATGCCGTTATTTTCATTCTGCTTCAGTTTCTTGTCTTCGAACTTCTGCTGAAGCTCCTCTTCGGTAAGTTGCTCTCTTCGTATTTTTTCATCTTGCTCTTGTTCTTCCAACTGCCATCCCAATCTGTCTCTCTGGAAACGAGCCATTTCCCTCTCCTTCCAGGCTGCGTACTCTTTCTCTGGGTCTATATCGTCTGTATCGTCTATGCCGTCGTATAACGTCTCTGAATCTACAGTTGTGTCGTTGTTACTGTTGCTTATGTGGTTGTCGATCTTCGAAAGCGTAGCTTGCTTAGATCGGTCGTGATTGGATTCGTCATTTTCAGCTTTGTTGGATCTTTGCGATTTGGACAAGAATACAGGCTGAAGGATGAGCTCCTCGTCGCTGGACGATTCGTAGCTTTCAGAGCCCGAGGACTCGCTGTCCGACGCGCTGGTGTTGGCCATTGTGAAAGAATGAGTTACTGTTGCCTAAAAGAGAAGTGTTGCATTTTGAGAAGTGAAAATATATGCCAGAAATCATGAAAAATGCCAATTGCAAAAGCATCTACATTGTGTTTAGAGAAACGAAAGTAGAGCAGAAAACTCCATATAAGCATCTGTATGTGCATCAACGTCAAAGGATATAGTACAATCGAGCCTAGTATCCATTGATAGAACACTCCGTTTGCAGTCTATTTCCCACTAGCAAATTCATTGTGCAATAAAATTCAATCTCATACTACATGCTATCTACAGTTCTTCTCCTATAGTCTTCCTCTATGCACAAAGCCATCTAGCCCAGCACGACCTCTCCTATTTCGATGACATGTGAAGATCTTGCTGGCATTCTGACACCCTCGAATCTCGACAACCCAGGAAACAGATCAACATGACAAAATCTCAGATTGTGCTCTGCTTGGGTATCACTTTTGATTTCGTCTGGTGGAAACTCTGGCATACGGAAACTTCCCGTGACGCTTGTATTCCCCGTGATTTCTCTGCTTAGTTAATGGTCGGCTGACCTCCACCTCTTGCTCGTCTCACTTTGTCTGTTATTGTAACTCTGCCTCTTCCCCACCGGTATTCACGGTTCCTCGTGGCAAGCCTGATAGACTCCGCAAATTTTTCACGCGCGTTGTAAACAAAGGTCGTTATTCCGGGCATTGCAACCGGAACTGCTGCAGCTCACATGCAGAAAATTACCTACTGGCCGCAACTGATTGGCTGTAGGGAGACCATCACCGGCAAGCAGACGAGCATTGCAATTGTGTAGCAGCAAGAAGTAATATCATGGTAGCCTGAAATCGCGTACAATTGCCTATCATCTGTATTATTCTGTTCTCGACGTGTACCACAAATACATATAGGATCTCGCTAACTTTAATCTGAGTCTTAGCCAAACTTGCACAATTGCATTTTTCGCACCCATTCATTCTTGACACACATGGAGAAAACAGTAATAAAACCAACCTCTCCAGTCTGGGATGTACAAGAAGGCATCCAGGTAGAATGGAACTACCAAAACGACCCATGGCTCCAGCTGTTCCCCCTTTTTGTCTGTTTTTCCGTTTTCGTCCTACATCTCTCTTTAGTCTGCTAAGATCAGTCTCACATCACCGCTTCTCGCTAGATCCGACTGAGCTGCACCACCGGAAGTCGCCACTTTTCCACCTCAACATTTTGTTATTCCTATTATATTCGTTCATTGTTTCCCATACTTGCCAGAAGAAAAGGTGTTTGCTACGCTTGTGGAACAGAAACCAATAAACCTATATTAAAGACTGATATTGCACTCTTTTGCATTTCATCTTTGACTCCTTGTCCTTTGTATCTCATCTCATCTCTGCTAAATTGGATTTTTCAGCCTATCCACATAACTACAAATTATTCACAACAGCATGTCTTTGCCATTCCCTACCGTCGATGCTCCTTTCGGTGTCCCATTATGGCCGTTGTTTGACAAGGTCGTCGCCAGTGTCTCTGGTGGTGCCTTTGTTCCCTCAGAATTCAAATTCGTACCTGGTGAGACCCCGTTATCCACTTTTCCTCCAGTAGCTGTGGCCATTGGTGTATACTATTTGGTGATCTTTGGTGGAGATGCTGTCTTCAAAAAGTTCAACATCAAGCCCTTTGTGTTGAATGGACCGTTCCAGATCCACAACTTGTTCTTGACCACACTTTCATTAACGTTGTTGGTTCTTATGGTGGAGCAGTTATTCCCTATCATCTACCGTGAAGGTCTCTTCTACGCTATTTGTAACGAAAACGCCTGGACTCAGCCAATGGTGACTCTCTACTACTTGAACTACTTGACCAAGTTCACTGAATTCATCGATACTGTCTACTTGGTCGTGAAACAGAAGAAATTGACTTTCTTGCATACCTACCATCATGGTGCAACTGCCTTGTTATGCTACACCCAGTTGATTGGCTCTACTCCTATCTCGTGGGTGCCTATCGGATTGAACTTGGGAGTCCACGTAGTCATGTACTGGTATTACTTCTTGGCTGCTAGAGGTATTAGAGTGTGGTGGAAAGAATGGGTTACCAGATTTCAAATTATCCAGTTCGTGTTGGACTTGGGCTTTGTCTACTTTGCTACCTACCAAAAGCTCATCTACACCTACTTCCCCCAATATCTCGAAGTTTTGCCTATCTGTGGTGACTGTGCCGGTACAATGTTGGCTGCCTACTCTGGCTGTGCCATCTTGTCTTCGTATTTGATCTTGTTCATTGCCTTCTATATCGACGTCTACAAGAGAAAGTCGTCTAAGAAAGCCAAAATCGTCAAGGCTGTCCATGGTGGTGTTGCTGCCCAAGTCAATGAGTACGTTTACGTCTCTGGCAGAACTTTGTCCCCCACCCCAGAAGGCGTTGTTAACCAACAGTTCCGTTCCAGAAAGGTCTAGTTCTGTGAAACTTCTTCAGGGTGAATTTCATCTAATCACTTTCAATGATTCCAGATTCACTCAGTTTGCGTTTTGATAGATGAATAAGAACTGTATCATCCTTACGGCATAATGATCTCTTCCTTAACCTATATCCAAATTTCTTCAGCATAATGCACTATTAATATTATTTTGTTTCTAGACTTCTATTTATATCAATTTAAAGGTTCTTTAAACTTTTTCGTAGTGAAACTATAGTCTCTTAACTCTATTCTTACAATCTAAAGGATCTTCAATACTTCTTGGTAGTGAGGAATACTTTCAGCTGCTCCTTTCTTTTGGATTGCTAAGCTACTTGCTGTAGTAGCAAATTTGACTGCATCTTCCATCTTCTTCCCTCCAGCAAGACTCAGAACCACTCCTCCAAAGAAAGTGTCACCAGCTCCAGTTGTGTCCACTACATGTTGGACCTTTCTGGAAGGCTCATACTGTGGAGTCTCTAAAGCCCTAGAAACATATGTAGCTCCACGACTGCCCATAGTGATGATGATGGTTTTGATATTGTTCTGGTTGACCATTGTCTGCAACTTAAGAGTCAACAGCTTGAACCCTTCAATTGCGTTTTGGGTAATGCTGGCTTCGAACATAGAGTATTCCTCATCCTGCAAGAGATGTCTGGCTACATCCATGGCTTCACCTTCGTTCACAATGAACAAGTCTATTTTCGACAAGACGTCCGACGTGATGAATTCCGGCTTAAATGGTGAAGGATTGTATGCGATGTTGATGTTAGGACGGTTTTGTTTGATCCATGAGATGGTGTTATAGGTGTCTGGATATTCATTCTGGAGGATCAAGAAATGTGCGCCAGCTTCTTCTTGAGGAAAAAAGACAGAGTAGTCGTCATCTGATGGTTTCAACTCGCCGTTGGCTCCAGCAGTAATTAAAATACGATTTTCTCCACTGTCTTCTTCCACAAGAATCACAGCTACTCCAGATGCCTTACCTTCTATTGTCTTCACGAAGGTGGTATCCACTCCGGTAACGTCGAGCTCGTGGATCAATTCTTTGCCAAAGCTGTCATTTCCGATATTTCCAATCATTCTGACTTTGGTAGAGCTATCTGAACTTAATCTGGCCGAGGCTAGAGCCTCGTTGAGACCCTTTCCTCCAAGATGGTTTTCGAAGGCATCTGCCTGGTACGTTTCGCCGGCCCCAGGCACCTTTTTAGTGAAGGTGACCAAGTCATAGTTTAGGGATCCAATGACGGTAATAATTGTCATAGCATATATGTTCAGCAAGTAAAGAAGTGGATAAATCATTCATTTTGAAGTAGAATTCAACGAAATATGGGGAAGTGCCGCACAATTTTTCACTTTTGCGCTTTTATGCAGATTTTTCTGAGCTTCTCTATTCATACCTTCATCGGAATTTTTATTCAAAAATATCATTTTCAAGAAATACTGATTACATTTACAATGTAATGCTGCTATGAGTTATTCAATCATTGCTCTTGCAATTTTTTCTCTTCAACCATAACTTGGCAATATGACATATGAACAATGAAACATGTGAATCAATTAATGCTATTGAGATGACGTACTACAACTACTATGTGACTACAATTCAAAACCTTATACAATTCTCAACATAAGTCTTGCACCATATAGATAATGCTAAAAATGTCTAAGCGAGTTTACCTTCTCTCTTCAATCTCATTCTTTCAGCAAAAGTAAGAGGCTTTGGTGGAGCAAGCTTAGCAATGGCTTCGGCAGCAGCCTGTTCTTCCAATTGTGCTCTTCTCCTGGCCACATCTTCGTCCTTTTCCTTTTGAAGTCTCAACTCTTCCTTCCACTTAGCCAACTCAGACTCCTTAGCCTTCTTGGCTGCTTCTTCAGCGGCAGCCTTCTTTTCTCTCTCGCGCTTTACTCTCAACTCTTCAATTCTTTGTGCCTTGACCTTCTCGATTCTCTCAAACTTAGCTTGCTTGAACTTTGCAGCGGCTTCTTTCTTCAACTCGGCAACTCTGGCAGCGTTCTTCTTGTCAATAACAGACTTGAAGGTGGAGTAGTCAGGAACAATACGGTTGAGACGGTCTCTCAATGCAACAGCTTCTTCATAGTCCTTCTTGGCTCTGGCAATCTTGGTTTGCTTAACAAGTTCGTAGTTCTTGATCTCCTGCTTCTTGTGTTCTTCGGCATCCTTCTCCAAATGTGATAATTCGAAGCTTCTGAAAGCTCTTTCAAGATGGTCGTTCTTCTTGGCTACACCCTTCAACTTGTCTTCCAACTCCTTCTTGTCTTTATTCAACTGCTGGATTTGCATCAACTGCAATTTCTGAGTGTCCAACTCGGCCAAGTTGTCCAAGTCTACCTTGATGATACCCTTGGCATTGATCTCTTCAGCAATCTTTCTCTTTTCCTGCTCTCTGATCAACTCCTTTTCTCTTTCCAATCTCTCTAAGTTTCTTCTCTCTTGCTCAGCAACAATTCTCTCCTGCTCAGCCTTCTGCTCTTGCAACATCTTCTCTTGTCTCAAACGAGCAGCAGCTTCTTCTTCTTCACGCTTCTTCTTGTCTGTAATACGTTTACGTTCTTCAATCACCTGCACACGATCAGCAATTTCTTGCTGCTCTCTGACCATCTCGTTGACAGCTCTCTGCAAAGCAACAGAACGTGCCTGTTCACGACGAGCCTCATAGTTGGTATCAATAATGAGCGCAGCAGATGACAATGTCTGGGCTAATTTGGAGATCTGGGCTCTGACCAATTCAGCTGGTGAGACTTGCAACTTGTCAGTAGTTGTATCATCAAGAGACTCTTCGAATGGGTTAGATTTGAAAGAGACTACGTTCGATTCATGGTCAATAGTTAAAGACAAATGTCCGCCCTTAACTGCGTTGACGATCAAGTCTTCAACCTCCAAAACAGACAAAGAATTCTCAATACCTTCAATAACACCCAACGATACTAAAAAGTCCAACTTCACAGTTTCGTAAATTTGAGCTACTTGCTGATACAATCTGATTAAGATTACTTCAGTCAACGTAGAGACATACTGCTTGTAGTCCTTGTCGGCTTCGATGAGTAAGAAGATCTCGGCAATCTTCGACTTGATGGTCAATGGTTGGAACTCGCCACCCTGCAAAAGCTTGAATAACTTCTTGATAGGCTCATCAACATAGGCCAAAATAGATCTAGCATTAATGGATTTGATCAAACCTTCTTTTGTTGGAACCTGGTTCAAGTTCAATAATGATGTCAACTTGGAGTTCTTGGTTCTGTGTTCATCCACGACGGTTTCATTGGTGTTCAAAGCTTTTTGGGGAATAGCCAAGGTAGACAAAACGAGCAAAGAAGCGTAACGCTTCAACTCTTCGTCAGAGGCGTTAGGCGACTGCGAGTACAAATTGAAGAACTTGCTCCAGGCAGCAGCATGGAAAAGAGCATTACCGGAGACAGAGAAGATTCTAGCCAAATTCTCGTAGTAATTGGCCATCATGTTAGCTTTAGGGGCCTTTTTAGAAGCGGTGATCAAAGTGTGAACATCGTCCACAGATCTGAACGATTCCTGCCACAACTCCAACTTCACCGAGATATTCAACTGCGCAAAACGTTGCTCCAAGTAACGTTGAACGGTTTCAGTGTCAGACAAGTCAATGGCGTTGTTGGTAGCAGTCTTGGTCTGAGTAGTAACCGTCTGCATGTGTGCTCTGAGCAACTCGCAAAGTCTTCTGAACTCAGCCTTTCTCGAGAAGTTCAAGCAGAATTTAAAAGCAGAATTCACGATAGTAGAGTAGGTGACTTCCAACTTGGAGTTGTTTCTCAAGATGTCCAAACATGCACGGAAAGCTTCCCAGAGAAATCTCAACCAAGGAGTAACCAACTCTCTTTCAGTTCTATCAGCTGCATCAGTGTTGGAAACAGCAGATAACAAGATCGACTCTGGTGTCTGGGCAGCTTCCAAATCTTCATCGGCTTCTTCTTGGTCAATTCTGATATCAGCCTTAGCCTGAGCTTCGTCCAATTTCTTCTCGGCCAACTCAATGAATCTTCTCACAATAACCTGGACAGATTCTAAACCGTTTTCCAGCATTTGCACATTCTTCTTATATTGATGAAGCGCATCCTTGGCAAGCTTTCCTCTTCTCAAATCTACGGCTAACTCAATAAGCAAAAGTGCAATGGGCTCCAAGTCTTCTACTTGTAAGTATCTGGTTCTCTTGGAAGTGATCAAGTCGTAGAGGACGTCTAAGGCAGCTTCACGCTGGCCCACGGCAATTAAGTCCTCGGCACGCTTCAAAACGTTTTCCGGACGGAAGTTGTGGTTTCTATGGTGTGGAGGAGCCATCTCTATAGTGTTTACTTTTGAGGGAAAGGTCAACAAGCTCTTGATTGATTATCTGAAAATTGATCCCATAGTTAATAATCTGAAAAATTTTCGCTGAGCAGTCGTGTGTCGACAAGTTCGTTGAGATTATCGAGTGGGTGCAAATTGCAGATTGGTAGCGCCACCAGTGTTATGATCAGAAAAGAACAAGATGATCAGAGATAGGTACGTGATGAGTAGAGAGAGAGTAGAAAAAGTAGGAAAGTGTCGTTTGCATTAGGTTGCATACAAACATTTTATGGTGCTAATACGAATGCAGTTGAAGCCACCATACTTTTGCAATTGTTTTCAAAGAAAAATTATTTGCTGACCCTGTGAACTGTGCTTGGTGTATGAATTAAGATACTATAATGGGTATGTTTCTTTGCTGTTATTCACAAATACTACTCTAATACGAGGACCATGGAAGTAAATATGATAAAAGAATTGGAAGTGAGACAAAGATCAAGTAGTTGCATTAATTCTACATCATCGTATTTTCAATTAGTTACTAATTACAATCTATGTCTTCTGTTTTATGTCTTCTGTTTTACATTATCTTCATCTTTATATTATTCTTCTTATCTATATATATACATTAGAATGGTGGGAACTGTTCCTCCATCAATGGAACACATGCAGCCAATTTATCCTTTTCAAGTAACATCAAGCTCAACTTGGGGTCGATACCATACTCAGTGAACACTCTTCTGGAGTCTGTTTCCTGCTTGACTACGGTGTAAGGATAAATACCCTTGTAGACTGAATTCTGTTCCAATACCATGTCTTCGTAATGGAAGTAGTCCATCTCAACCTGCTCCTCCACAGCAGTCTTCTTCTTCTTGGTCTTCTGTTTGTCGTCGTCCGCTTCTACAGTAGGGTTCACCAATTGGTAAACTTTGGAGATGATCAAAAAGTAATCAAACTCGTATTTTTCGTGAGCATCGTCAGCATTGGCCATTTCCTCAACAAGCATCTTGTACATTGGGGGAACTACTTCTACAGGCATGTTGATCATTCTTTCGCTTATTATCAAACCTACCTTCAATTGTTTGGAAGAGTCCTTGGTCGTTTTTCCCGTTCGCAACAACTTTTTCAACATGAAATTGAATTCAAGTTGTTTGCTAGTTTTCTTTAAGATGTAATCTATCACTTTTTTAATGCTGGAGTTGGTCAAATTGTCAGATAAGTTTATCACCGAGAGTAAAGCGAAAGGGTCTGATTCTTTTCCATCAGTTTTGATAGTGGTACCCACGGAGTTTTCAGCCAAAACCAAGTCAGCAAGACCCAGAATGTCGAAAGAACCAGCATCGTCTCCAAAGAGTTGTCTCAAGAAGTTTTTGGTAGCATGGAAATCGACTTCTGGGTTGAGGTCGAAGAAATCAAAATCGACATTAACTAATTCTTCTTCCTCTGGGGCTTCATTTTCGTTTTGTTCCACTTCTTCGTTTTCCGAATCTGTGGAACTGACATCGATATCGGAGTCTTCGTCTTGGACTCTTCTTTTACCCATTGCTGCTACTTTTGTGTCCAAGCTGGAGATTCTTAGTGAATAAATATCGTTAGGTTCGAGAAGAGCATCGCGATTGATTGCGATTTTTCAAAAATATACTGTACACTACTGGATTGTGTTTGTATATATAAACTACTTGTTTCTTCTAGAGCTAGTTTCATTCAGATGAAAAGTAGAGATAGACATAGACAAAGTCGTAATGTCGCTAGTTCAGGGATATAGTTCTAGCGAAGATGAAGAGGTGCAATTGCCCCAATTGCCCGTGTACGATATCCAGACATATAGTGAGAAACAAACTACGAATGCTGAGTATGAGTCTGATGATATAGCTACTGCGAAATCGAGGAAAAGAAAAGCTTTTGGAGCCTCTATTGAAGATGTTTACTATGACAGAGCCGCTTTTGATCTTCAGGCGAAATTGGAACGCAAAGACATACGGACATCGCAAGAAGTGAAACTGAAGGCTAAGAATATCAAGAAGAAAAGGTCCAAAAGTGGAAAAGGTAATGACGATTATTTGGGTCCTTGGGCCAGTTATGTAAGCGAAGGTGAAGAATATAAAAAAGAAAATCATGAAGAAAATGAAGTGGAAGTAAAAAGTGCAGTAGATTACAATATTGGGCAGAATAGTGAGCTGGACAGCGATAATAATGCTTCTAATGATTTTGAAAATGATGATGAAAATGATCCATTAGCTACCACTGAGTTTTTGGGTTCGCAAGAGCACGATTATCTTGGTCGAACATATATGTACGTATGGCGTGATTTGCCTATTGATCTCAGCAAAGAGCCAGGTGCCCACGATTGCTTTGTTCCCAAGAAAGTCATGCATACGTTTCTGGGACATCCCAGGGGTGTCAATAAACTTGAGTTCTTTCCCAGGTCGGGCCATCTTCTCCTCTCTTGTGGTAACGACGGTGAAATCAGACTCTGGGACTTGTACCATAAACACGAGCTTCTCAGAGTGTTCCATGGACATAGTCAAGCTGTGAAAGACGTCACGTTCAACTCGTCTGGTACGGAGTTTCTAAGCTGTGGCTACGACAAGAAGATTATTCTTTGGGACACCGAGACTGGTGAAATTAAAAAAAGTCTACGAGTCACTGCTATACCGAATGTACTACGGTTCAATCCCAATAATGAAAATGAATTCATAGTAGGACTAAGCAATAATGATATCGAACATTATGATCTAAATTCTTTAGATTTCCATACACCCATACAAACTTATAATCACCACTTAGGAGCAATCAACTCTTTAACAATTATAAATGATAATAAAAGATTCATGTCAACTGGTGACGACAAAACAGTTCGATTCTGGGACTGGCAGATCAACATACCAATCAAGTTTATTTCTGACCCATCACAGCATTCTATGCCTGCTGCTGCAGTTTATCCTGGAGGTAGCTTCATAGCATTGCAATGTATGGATAACTCAGTCAAGGTCATTCAGGGACAAGGAAAGTTCCGGTTCAACAAGAAGAAGACGTTCCGTGGACACAATGTTGCTGGTTACGGTATCGATGTTGACATCTCACCAGATGGTAAGATTCTCATGAGCGGTGACGCTAAGGGCTGTGGCTATTTCTGGGATTGGAAGACTTGCAAGCTTGTAAATAAGTTGAAAGTCTGTGACAAACCTATCAGCTGTATCAAATTCCATCCTCAGGAATCCAGTAAAGTTGTTCTAGCAGGAATCACAGGAGAGATATTTTTCTGTGATTGAATCTATAATAAGATTAACTTGCTCTCCTATTTAATCTAATCGACAATATAACCATTAATGATTGTATATATGTGTATTCAATGTATCACCTGTATAAGTAAAGCAAAAAAAAATGTTGTTAATAATTCATGAGTTGTTCATTAAGTACGAAATGAAAAGTCTACTAGTCTATTAAATGAATTTAGGTGATGGTGCACTTCTCCTTTTTGTAATCATCTCTCTTCTTCGATTTTCTGCGAAGCAAGGAGGATTTTTTGGACTCAGAATATTCGTGCTGGTGGTGATGGTGAAGGTGATAATGATGTTTATGATTTTCTTCATTCACTTGATCCAATTGGATTGGAGCTGTGGTGCCAAGGTTGATCGGAGAAACTGTTTGCTCCAAACTTAAAGTGGAATCTACTTTAGAAGCACTCAGTACGGGAGATGTGAGATACTTCGTTGTACGTTTGAGGAGCGAAGAGCTGGATGTACTATTCGGTATCCTTCCCAACTTATCGTCAGATCCATTTGAATTAGACACCTTGATTGTAGAACTCGCGTTGGATTTGATGTTCTGGCCATCAAGCAAGTCTAGATGCGAAGGGGGGTCGATGCTACTGACATTAGATCTTTCACTCCACTGACTGTTCCGACGGAACTGGGGGTTGAAACCTACACTGGATTCTCTATCACCAGGTGACTTTATCGTAGGAAGTTCCTTGATGTAATTCTTGTTCTTGTCTATCATGTACCAGTAGTATTTGTTTCGAATGTCTACAAATCTGGTATCGGTAGGTGAAATGTCAGGCATAGGATTACTGGATGTACTACTGCGGGTAGAGTCTACCTTCTTCAAAGGAACATACTCTTCGGCCAAAGGAGTAGCATCGCTATTCGTGCCAGAAAGAATTGGTGAAAGTGTCGGTGGTGGAAGAGAAATTCCAGTGGATTCTACTGCAGACGGTGTTCCAGAATCGTTTGTGTCTGACCAGTACCAATGCTTAGAGCCGGTTGGAGCTATAAACGGATTGGATGGATTTTGTGCAAGATTGGCTTTACTTGAGTTTGTTGAGGATTCTATATCGTCAGTAGTCACCAATCTGTAAAACAACAAATAGGGCCATTCCTTCTCAAAAATCTCCTTGAAGGTCTTCTCTACAATTCTTGACTTCTTCTTCATATCATCGTACAAGTACCATGTGGAGTTTTGAGCCTCATCTTCTGTTTCCGAAATGTTGTCTGTATTCTTTCGGATGACGGAAATAAAATGACCCAGAGCAATGGAATGACCACGGTGACAAACAGCACTCTCCAAGATCAACCTATAGTTGCCGGTTTGGTCGTCTACATCATCAGCTACAAACTGGGGCAAATCTATAAATGGTGGAATGATGATTCTCTTTTGTGAACGACTAGCCAGGGATTTGGAAGCATCAAAGGAGTACCTTTTGAGACATATGGGAAGAACGGGTCTTCTATTGACAAACTCTTTGGAGTTCTTAGCGATGCTCTGATTTTGACTATTGGTGACATTGTTGTCGTCTGTATAGAAGGGCAAGAGACGCAAAAACATCCAGGCTGGCAAATTAACTTCCTTGGACTTTCCTCCAGTTTCTGGATCGTTCATTGACCAGATTGAAAGCGTGGAAGAACGAGTTCTAGAAGTATACCTAAATGGATTGCTCTTGTGATATCTAGTTGCCAGTCCCACAGTCTGAAGACTTCCCTCTTCATCCATATTCTCTATGAATTCGTGGTTGGCTTCAGGTTTCGAGTTGGACCTAACAACAGGAGCTCCATCAGTAGTGGAAGTTGTAATTTCCTGGTTTTCCGGAATTGTGTTATCGTAGTAAACAACTTCACCTACCGCGGGCTTCAAGCTTTCCATGGTAGCTCTTCTTTCCAACTCTCTTTTAACACTGATAGAGTTGTTAAAATAATTTTCAAGACACTCCTCGAGAAGAATACCTTCATCATGCTCTTCGTCTTTGATAACTGGCTCGAATTCTTTGATTTCTAGAACCAGGCTCTTGGGCGTCTGCAATGATTTGGAGTCGTATTCATCTTTCTTAAACGGCTTGTCAGTAAAAGAATTCTCTGAATTGATTTTCTCCACGCTTACGGAACTCTCTACATTTCCGGAATGCACTGAGTCCTCCACTCCAGATTTCGGGTCCGTAACAGAATCTTCTACAACGACAGAATTCGAATCTCTTTCAGAGTTATCGTGTACTTCGTTCAAAGAGAGTTTATCTACGGTCCCAATATTCTCATCAATTGGTCTCTCGGGAAACGGAGTTTCTTCTTCTGGTAGACTGACAAAGAGGATGCGTTCCTTTGAGATCTTCTCGTCGTCTTCCTTGTTGAATTTACCTCCATGTTTGATATCAATCTTGAATGTGAGAAGTGGCATCGAGAGTGTTTCCGTCAAGAATTCGAACAACGCAGCTGAATCTTGTTGTTTATGTGACATTGCTTCTTTGAATCCCAATTTCAGCAATGTCTCGCACAATCGGATCGTGATATCTGTTGTGATCAAGTTGCCTGAACGAAGCATACTGATGTAGACACGCAACAAGGCTGCCAATTGACTTACAAGCGTATTAGGAGCTTTGTTCGAAACAAACAAGATCGGCTCAAACGACTCGAGTTTAGCAAACATCAGAAAGAGAAGCGCATCTAGGTAGCACATGACGTTCTCCCAATTCTCAGCTCCCTTGTAGCGAATCGTGGCATTGAGCTTATCCACGTAGGAGTTGGTGAGGAACAAGCCCTCGCGTGAAAGCTGGAAGAAACGTACGAGATGGAAGGTCTTGATAATATCCCCCTGGGTGAACGGCGACTTGAGAAGAGCTACAAGTTGCTTCGAAGTAGGTGCAGGCAATTTGAGATTGTCAAAGTATTTCTGGAGGGTGATAACAGTCAATGAAACTGACGAGTACTTCTTGGGATTTATAGGGAGTGGATCGCCAACAGGATCTCGTACCCAACTGTAGCTGTCGAGATACCATGACCAGAAGGTATCATCAAACACCGCAGAAGAGGTTGGGGGAGAGTGCCTCCTGAAGAGGGACATTGTGGAGATATGAAGAGATGAAGATGATGTATGAGAAAGCGAAGATGTGGTTGATGTGGAGGAAGTCGAGTATATGTCGTGGTTGATGTGTTTATTGTTTGCTCTGGAATTGTTAGACGAAAGAAAAAGACGTGGTTGTGTAGAAATGGAGTCTCGTGGAGACAGATTTGGAAATATAGATTTGGTTTGATCTACATACAGTTCAAAAAGGAGAGGCTCGTATTTGTGCGGCAGAGCGATCTCCAGAAAAATACTTGTAGAAGATAGACAGATATACGTTTCTATACAAGTTTCTAATTAAATCTATATACTATCTCTATTTGTATAAATACACTCGGCTATTTATGACATGGGTATCTAAACGAAATACTCAAATTTGTAGGGACAACAGAAAATTAGGGAAACTGAGCGAGAAAGTAGTGAATGCTAGATTAAGAGAATTCAGGGCGAATGGGTGCAACTCTTGACGACTCCGTTTATTCACCGAACAAAACAATAAAACTTAGATTATTTTCGGCATTCTTCCTCCAATATACCAGATTCTGCATTCCATTAGTACCGTCAAAAGAGTAGCGAAATACTATGGTGATACTCTGTAGTACTATCGTGTAGACTGCACCAGCAGACTTCGATGGTTATTTTTACCGATCCAAGCCATTACCTAATTTCCAGTTTGGGCCATTTCCACGAAAGATACGACGGATTCCAGTATCGTCTTCATGTTGTCAAGGTGTAATTCTTTTTTTGTACATCTTACAGTATCGCTAATTCTAGTTGTATTTCGCAGCCATTTTCAAAAATATATCTATTTTTTTACAATAATCTCCATTTTTTATAAATCCATTTTTATACAATATTCTAATTCTTTCTATTCCTTCTACACCTTCGTATAGATTAACCTGTGATGTTGAGTTCTTTCATTTTGACCAATACATCATCCACCTTCTTGTCCAACTTTCCGTTTATATAATCCTCTCTAGTCTTCGCGTCAAGTTTCACTTGCAATTTGTTCAACTCCTCGTAGCTTTCAGTAAAAAACCGCAACTGGATCTTAACAAATGCCTCGAACAGAGGATCTAGAAATGGAATTCGGAGATTGACAAGTTTGGGCAATTCATCCTTCAATTGATCATTCAATGCTAAGTATGTTTTTTCCAGCTCCTGTAATTCAGATTGTGCTGTAGTGAGTTTGGTTTCATAGTCATTATCACTCGCATTGGGCTTCTCTATAAGCTTCTTCACTTTGCCCTTTAGGGCATCGTAATCGATTTGCTTTCGGGCTCGTTTCTTAATAGCCTCATTGACTTCTACATAGTACGAATTGAACCTCGACACCGGATTTAACACTGTCTGGTTATACGGGGTCTCTACATCCGTCAAACATTTTTCACCCAAACTCTTTACAACGTCATAATACTCCTGCGACAACTCGCTGTGCTTAACGGTGCTCTTGTCGACTCCAAGCTCCAGGGTGGGCGAAGCTCCATAGAAAGAGCTGAGCGACTCACCCACATTAATCTGCGCATTACTGAGCAATCGCAATGACTCCATGTAATGTCTCAATTCGCGCTGGAGCTTTGTGGAAGTCGTTTCCATTGCTCTATATCTATGCTCTTCAAATTCAAACTCTTTGTCTGTACTCAGCTCTATCTGACCAGTCTTCATCATCACCTGGGCTCCGGCCCGGTTGATTGCTTTCCTAAGTCCGTTCCACGACATAGCGAGATTTGGGGAGGATAGTTCGTAAGTGATGTTGCTTGTATTTGATAAAAGTATGTATTGTTTTCTATGGCTGGAAGTTCCGCAATACTGCCAGATCTCTATTCTGGTAACGTAATGTGTGATGTTATGTAATTCAAGCTTGGTCAGCTTTTCTATTCGGACTGTTGTCTAATTGTGAACATGCTAAGAAGAAGGATTATATCACAACTCTCTAGACCGACTGTGCCGCCGCACTGCATGAAGTGTTTAAGTCATGTGCAATTAGATCACATGACATCGATTGCAAAATCATGAAGAGGTATATTTGATGAAGTAGACATAGAAAACGAATGAACAAAGAAATACATCAAGAGAACCAGAAAAGAGAGCAAGCAAGTCTAGTTTGAAATAGAACCACATAAATTTCCATATTTTTCTCTTATTAATAGTATTAGGCTGTTTTCAGATCTATACTGCTATATTATCTTATAAGTTCAGGATCTGTGCCATTCAATTTGGCATTCTCCTGATTAAAGTAGTTTTCCCAATTGATGTCCAAATACTCAAAACTCAACACATTGTTAAATGTATCAATGTCGTATGGGGGGTAGAAAAATGTCCCGTTGTCTTCATCCCGCACCGGAAGCGAGCCGTCAGTCGATTGCTGGTTGAACAACGAGTCAAGCATCTTGATAAAAGGATCATATTGCGCAACTTCGCCATTGGGCAGATTTGTAGACATTTGCTTTTCTTCAACTTGGGCTCCCTTTCCATTGGCACTCATTTCGCGTCTCACTGCTTCGGCCGAAGTCGTACCAAGTGTAGTATGAGGCTTGGTAAAAAGCCTGCTGTTTTGCTCCAATATTTCCAATCGCTTGTTCAAGATGGCAATTGGATTCTTGACCACCAACCAGACTTTCGAGTCAAAATTCTCCGTCAAGAACTCGATGAAATACTTGATCTGGAGAATCGTCTTTTTGTGCACCGATTTGGACCGGATATGGTTCATGTAGAGGAACAAGATATTGGACATCAAGATCAACAAGTAAATAGTGACTAGATTCTGATTGTACAATGAGTCCTTAGCCAGCCGTAAGATGATTTCAAACTCGTCAACCATCTCGATGATCGATAAGATATCTGAGCTTTTAGAAATCTGTAGGAAAGGTTTGTTCAACACAATGATTACCAAGTAGTAAGTGAACTCCAAAGCATAGTTGGAATTATCGCTTTTCTCCAGTAATGTCTTCTTGTCCCAATAGAACTCGGGCGCAAGTTTGTTTCTCCAGTCTAGCAACTGCTGGTTGTATTCTTTAAGCTTATTGAAACGAATTATGAAGTTGCGCTTGGACTCTTCAAAATTCGTAAAAGGCATCAGATGATAAATTGTGCCGAACATCGGCTCCGAAAGCGATATCAACAGCACAAAAGTCGACAAGTTGCTGTTGTTACAGTCATTTTCATAAATTGGATACTCCGGTTGGAATACCATCATCTTTGTTCGACCATAGATCAACCCTAAAAAGTTATCGATAATGAAACACCCCCAGTAGAGCTTATTTTTTAACTTAGCCAAGTCTTCATCTATACACTTCTTGTTGCTATTATCAAATCCGACGTCGATTCCCATCCGGAAAGCCATTCCTGTGAGCTGCCACGAACTTGTAAGCTCTCCTTTACTTAACTCGTATAGAGCTAGAAGTAATAGAGCTTGCATTCTTGGAAATGAACTATTCCGTAACGACACTATTTGTGGACCCGGCTTGGCCCCTCCTGGGGGTAACGGGGCAAAACGTGAAGCTGGCAGTGGTGTTGGTATCTCTGTCAGTAATCTGCCAGATGGAGTGGGAATTGGGTAGTTTTCAAGAAAGACAATATTCTTCAGCAACTCATAGAAATACTCAGCTTCTTCAAGTTTACTCATCATGGATGCTCCAATAGCACTGAGTGAATATATAAGCTCCGGGGATAAGAATTGATTATTTGGAAACCTATAGAGAAGCTCGTTGTACTTCTGGTAGTCATTTGGGTCTAAGGCACAGAGCTCTTCGTACAACAGCAAAGTCTTCTCCTTGTGAATCAAGAACGAAGTAAATGTTGTCTCCAAGTATTTGAACGTAACATCGAGAAATGGACGAATTGCTGGAGATGTAATGGCTATGTACTTGTGGTCCTTGGTGACCTTTATGTTTGGATCTACAGACATAGGACTGCTTATTGAGTCGGGAGAGTTAGATGCTACCGAAGTCGACGGAGTCGTTCCCTGTTCGTAAGGAGAAGCTAGCATAGACTCGTCGTAGATACTTGTTGGTCCGTAAACAGACACTGATCGAACTTGAGCGTAATGTCGTGGAACTAGATCTATATCGGGGTTGATGGGCTTAGTTGTAGAAGAATTTTTGTCCATTTTGAGGAGCTTCTCGGGTATCTCGTTGAGTTTTCGGAGCACCATCTGGGGTTCATTTTTAACGTCTATAAGTGTCTGTAAAGCTTGTTTATACTGCTGGAAGTTTTCTTCGAGCTTCTTGATATAATCAGTAGAGTATCTGTTTTTCCTTTTGTCCAGTCTGGGATAGACACAGGTGAGATTTCGCTTAATACAGTTATAGCAAGGTGAAAGCCCATCGCATCTTCTCTTGATGGTACGACAGAGATTGCAACTATGGATGTTAGTATGCCTTGCGTTTTACAACTAGTGAATAATAAAAGTTGTGAGGTACTTAGATCTATGACATCGAAGATCTGAAAAATCTTTAGAATAGTCCATTCATGACATTTATATATTTCATAACTCTAGTCAGCTCTTTCTAAGTATCCAACTTTTCGGTTCCCAAACCAGCTAGTTCCGAAATACGTACGAAGTTGACTGTCTTTTTTTAGATCGTTTCACTATTCCGGCTTCTTTGGCAGCGGCCGGTGTCTGCGCGCTTCCCTCAGGAGAGGTGGTATCAGACATTACCTGGGTAGCAGACGACTAGCTAAGAAATGTAGATAAGGTAGATAGGGAATTTGTAGAATCAAGATTGAAGAGAAGTGATACGGAAATGTCGCGATGTCGCGGGTGCATCGTATATGTTGGATTAAGTTGTCTAGCCGAAAATAGAGTAGTTACGTATTGCATGGGAATCACAGCGCGACATTTCTGTGTGCACATAATTTCATGTGCAAGCGAAAGTCCAAAAGAGATGGATGGAATTCGGGCCCAGACCAACATGGTTGTCTTGTGAATAGATATGTAGATGCAGCAGACAGATGATTTAAAATAGATCACCATCAAACCAGCAGAAAGAGGCCATGGGAATAGATCATGTGATATAATAATGCATTGCTGAGATGAGGTCGCTTTGTCATAGAATGTCGCATGGACTTATAATCTTATTATTTGGGAGGAAGGCTTCTAACCGCATTTGATGTGCAGCAGTAGAGCTGGAGAAATGTAGCCAGAGTCTGCATTGGAAAATGTCGCATTTCTGAACATCTCTAACACAAGACAAGAAGAGTGATAATGGAAAAAGTAGAAAGCTGTTCTCCATAACTGTGACAATCGCTATGTATGTAGGACAGCTTTCCTCGACTTATCTTTCGCTTCTATTGTCTTAGTCTTCTAGATCGGCAATGTTCCTACCTGAGATTCGATGGTTTCCCAAAATAGTTACATGCAGATGTCGTACGACATTGTGCGACACCGACAAAAAGCAATCGCAGCAACATTCCGATCTTTTTCAACTTCAACACAATGTGGCACCACGACGACATCTGTCTAATCCGCGACATTCTTTGCTCCATCATCTGCACGAAGCCACCTGAAAGCGGTTAACCTGCCCTAACTCGGTTATCAGTAGTTTGCACAATCATAGGCAGTTAGATCTCCACGCCCCCAGAGTCATTGAGCGCTACCATATCTTAATTGCCCATATAACTTAATTTTCTGGTCCTGATTATAATCGGCAGTTAATTTTGTCCTGCGTGTAGAACGCGGTCCGCACACGACCACTTTGTGGGCCATATCATTACCACTTTTGAAGAAACTACTTAAGGAGAAGTGTAACAGGTATTTCTGCTATAGTGCTCTATCCGGAGAAATCTGTGGCTTTGTCTTTCTGTCTGTTTGTAAGATCAGCTGTCTTGAAGTTTCGGAAGTGTCTGGCATTTTTTTAGGGCATTTCGGACATTTTTCCCGTTCACTTCGATTTCGATTTCATTATTCGAATCAGAATCGTCACTTGAATTTTTCTATTCGAAACGAACTCTGCAATACTGCCACGTTACGTAAGATCCATTCTTTTACTACTGTAACGACTGGATATCTGTGCGGTGTATCTTATAGACTTCGTTGACTGCGTCGAACCTTAGTGATCCGACCATATATTGGCTTATCTATTAGCTTCAACTTTTTCCAGTAAGAACCGAGAATTTGATATCAATTTTAAAGAAATTTGATAAACTGGCTGATACTTGTTTCAATATCCTTTGAACAACAAAATCTAGTCAAGAGCAGAATCGAATTCAGTGTCAACATAAAGATTTACATCCATATAAGCTCATATACATTGCAACACAATTATATCGAACAATTATCTATTCACCATTTTGACACTAATAGATTACTGTTGATATACTAATTTATTGAATCGAACTTTAACTCATTGCTTTTTTGGCTCTCTTGAGAATTTCTGATTTCAATCTTCATATCCCATATCAGATTTATATGTACTAGACTATATACATCAAAATGGGCAACAACACCTCCGCTTCAACGAACACTTCTACACGGAAATCCGCTGCAGCCATTCTCCACCAACAGAATCTCGATCTGGAGTCACAAGTCTCAATATCTGGTTCACGGAAGTCGTCTTCAGGAAGAAATGCTACAGCTAAAGTAGACACTTCGCTTGATGAAGAGTTCAGCGACTTGATTCTTCACCCAGTAAAGCATCAAGATCTGATAAGTTCTTTGGGTTACCTTCCTACGGCTAATATCCATTCCGGTGGGATCATTCCCGTCTCATCTAACATTGGAAGCACGTCTGCTATTTCGAATACTAATGCAAACGCCAATCTTACTAGCAATTCTAATTCTAATATTGCTCAAAATGATCATGCTGACCCGTACTATTCTGTCAAGTACAACCAATTTTCGAATGATCTTATCGAAGATGAGTTCAACGAATTGAATGACGGATTGTTAGATCAGGAACCAGAGGTCTCCCGTAATATATTGCCAGATGATGCAAGTGCAACCACTACGGAATCTAGCAGTAGCGGATTCAACGACGAGGAACAAGACAATATGGATGTAGACGAAGACCATTTCAAATCTGAAGGGAATACTGCCGCCAATGTAGATGTGGATGTCTCTAGCTTGTCCAAAGTAGACTTCACCAAAGTGACACTAGCCAACCAGCAGCCTCCTGAGGTTTCTGTAAAAGTAGACAACTCGTATGTTCACCAAAATAAGAAACGCCACACTCGTTCGGGTAATGCAAGTGCAAGTAACGTCGCCAACACTCTCATTCCAGTGGAAATCAAATGGGTAAACTCGTCGAGAGAGGCCATCAACAAAATCTCTATCATCGGCTCGTTCACCAACTGGAGGGACAGCATTCCGTTATCACTATCACCTTTTCATTCAAACGAATATGTAGCTACGTTGAACTTGCCTCTTGGTGTCCAGAAGTTATTGTACATCATCAACAACGAATACCGAGTAAGTGATCAGTTGCCAACTGCTACAGATCTGGAAGGAATTTTTTTCAACTGGTTCGAAGTCATAGATGAAGCCCATCTCTTCAATCATTCTCTAAACCAACCAAACCACATAGGAGCCTCAACGGATTACGACGCCAACATAATCTCTCCGCCATACTACGATTACAAGACAACGTCATCTTTCTCTGTAAACCACCAGTCTCAACCTCAAACTGCTGGCAAGTTTGAAGTCGACCAGATTAACAGAAAATCCAACAGTTTTTTGGCCAAAATTTCGAAAGAGAACTCTACCAACTTTGAACACGTTGAATATGCCGAAGACAAAAACGATGACATGAAGGACATACGAATGCACGAAGAAGAACAGAAGAGCTCAGAAAACTATCCATATGGAACTGGCAAAGGCTCTGTGCCAGGTTCTACTCAATATGTGCCATATAGCATGTCGTCGTCTACATCGTTGCAAACTCCAGTTACTGAGAAAGTTCCAAAGTTGGCATATTCCAGTGACATTCCTGATATGTTTCTAAACTACGACTACTTCAAGAATAAGAGTCCGAACTACGAACTTCCCGAGCCACCACAGCTCCCAGCACATTTGAATAACGTTTTATTGAACAAAATGTCACTGTCGTCGTCACAGAATTCTCAGAATCAGATCAATAGCATTTCCCAATCAGGTCTCGGCTCTTCTTACGGAGCTTCACATCATCAGAGCCTCAAACCTCCCAACGCCTCTTTTGTTACTGAATCGAGCCCAGGTAATCAGTCTCATAATAAAAGACCTACCCTAAGACGAGCCGACAGTTCATACTACGCTTCAAATAAGGAATCGTACCACCAGTCGATTCCCAACCACGTCATCTTGAACCATTTGATGACAACCTCCATCAGAAACGATGTCTTGACAGTGGCTTGTATTACAAGATATTCTGGCAAATTCGTTACCCAAATCATGCATTCTCCAGCCGACAAATGAAATTAATGATATATTTATTTTTATTATTATAGAGATGAATGTTATGAATGCTAAGAGTGCTGCTGAAAGATGTTGTGGTACTTGCTAGTGTCTTTGTATGTATGATTATTATTGCTTTATTTAACTTATTGCGTTTATCTTCATGTCGTTGACTTGGTTGCTCTTTAATACATTCGTTACGTTTAATCAAATCATTAATAAAACATGAAATAAATAAATATAGAAGCTAGTAGAAATCTCTCGCAAGAGTTGATCTTAGATTCAGATCTTTGATACGCAATCAAAACTTCACCTTCCTTGCAATTCTGTGACGTTAAAGAACAAGCACTTCTTGTTCTTACTTATAATCCCTCTCATTTCTTATACCTTCGATCACGACGAAGCCGTGTTTGCATTAAGCTGTAAGTGGCTCTTCTGATGATGATTTCCAACTTGAATTTGTCGATCTCGGGATAGAACACAGACGTTATTGAGTGGAGGCGGTCAAGTAATGCCACACGTTCTGCTCTTGTTGTTCCTCGTATCCAAGTCTGGTATCCTACTTTGAAATTGCAGTAGTTCTGGAACATTTCCAAAATATTGATTTCAATAGCTCTGGTTAAACTGATACAGTAGTCATTCAATTCTAGGATCCGAGAAAGTTCCCATACATTCAATCGGGAGTAGTATCTGTCATTATTAATCTTTCTCTTGTCTTTATTCTCTTTCATTTCAACAGGCTTATCCTTGAGCTTTTTGGCAAGAAGGGTTATTCCTGGTTCTATTAATAGTTGTTCATCTTGATTCTCAATTTTGATCTTCCGTTCACGGTCTCTCTTGGGAGAATTACACTCTACACTATCAAGCCTAAACTCGGGGGTACGTTTGTAAACGGATAGAGGTATGTACTTCGTCTTTTTCAATTCGAAGAACTCCTTCGAAAATGGAGGAGGTAGAAGTGTTTGATTGAACTCAGAAATTCTTCTTTTGAACTTGAAATGCTTAATAAGATTGTAAAATCTGTAACAGCAGTTTTGGTATTTAATCCCAATAGTAAACTCGTTCTTACTACGATAGGTTGTGACGATACATTTACTTTCCCCAGGAGAATCTACCTTTCTCTTATGACATTTAGTCGACTTATCGACTAATTTTGAATTTCCGTGAGCAACTTCTTCAGAATCACTTTCTGTGTGTATCGGAGTGACAATAAACATAATATCCAACTGTTTCTGGTTATCCTTAGAGGCATCACTTAACTCTGGGAGCGTAAGCTGGGTGGCTCTCGAGCCTAATGTTTGGTTGGTGTCTTGCAAGTAAGGTTCAAACAGTTCGACATTCGCAGATGGTTCATTTGTAGGAAGTGTTCCAATTGTACATTCGTTTCCAATCTGCTTAAATGGGTTTATTTTGGTATTTGTATCGCGAGCCTTTCCAAATTCAAGCTGAATAATACTTGCGATATCTAAGGATACTTCAGCGTGGTCTGGAGAAAACGAGACTGGTCTTGGAGATGCAAGTGGGGAACTTGAGATGATATTAATCTTGTCGTCAGTATCAATTGAAGCTCCAGGCAACATCAACCCAGTCAGGTAAAGTTCTTGCCTTACCAGTTTCGCTTGTTGCTCAAAGTCGATGTCCATATCGACTTCCTCGTCATCCAAAAATGTTATCAACAGTGGATCGAGAGCTTCCTGGACGTCTTCAGTGATGTTAGTGGCTGGAGTTTCGAAAATTTCATAATCCAAATCGTCTTCGGTAATGGGAGTCTGGTTGTCTGATATTGAAGTGGACGCAGGTGGCTCTTCTACGAACGTTTCTGGAGCAGGCTCTGGTGATTGCTCGTATTCACCAATGTCTGAGCTGAGTCGGAGAAATTGAGAAAAGTCCATATCGTACTGTTGATTGTAGTAGGGCAAGAGGGTTTGACCCTGGGTCTTGCTAGATTCTTTCATTATTCAATTGGTGCTCGATTTCGCTGGCTGGAAAGACTGAATCCACTTCTAAATTTCAAGAAGAAGGAAATGTCATTAGCGTACCATTTCAACTTTATCTTAATACCAGGGGGGAAGTTCATTTATAATGTTTAGGCGGCAAAATGTGGAGAAGCTTCGTGGAAGGAGTTGTGTTCGTCGTTGGGGGTGTAAAGTTGCAAAAACTGTAATTTGCGTGCCGTGCATGAACTGTGGTCACACAAACCTTGTTTTGTTGGTGTATTTTCTTACTGGCTTCTTAGCCTAAGCCTGTCGGATAAACTAGAGATAAGCGATATACATAGTTTTCTGCTACGGTGGTTAGAGTGTAGGTGGCAAACTAGCTATTACTGGTAGTACGTTGTTCTGTAGGTGATTGTACAATTCTGATACGTAAGTGCGTGTAAATCTATTTTTGGAATTCGATATAATGGTTATACGTTTCATGAAGGTGTCACAGTTATATTTATGCGGATTTTTTCCGAATTGCTAGAAAATCATTATATTTTTCGCAGCCAATGTAATTTTTTGCACTACCTGACAACTACAACCAAGAAATGGAAAAATCTGCATGTATTTTTCAACAAACAAATAAAAAAACGTCAAACCACTTAGTCAAGATCGAGATTATCGAATTTTTTCCGAGTATTAAGTTTATAAATGGAAACAGGTCCGTCTAAATTGATAAGATAACACTACAATGATTTGCTAGCTATCTAAAATACATGTAATTCTGGAAATAAAAATAATGAGAAGTAAAGACGCGAGAAGAGATTGAAGGAACTTCATTATATTTCAATAGATGTTCGTATATTATATATATTCCTTAGAATGGCAAACGGGGAAAACTATTCAATTCTCATTTTATCCATGATATTCGTAACAACATCATCAACTCCTTCCTTAGCGTAGGCAGACACCATGATAGTGTCGATCAATCTCTTGATGCCGATGTTGATATCGAACTTACTCATCTGATTCAATATCTCGTGTCTTTCCGAAGCGCTCATGAAACCCAATTTATCCAATACCTTGCCGATTTCTTCAACGGACCTAATTGGTGGAACTGCCACAGCGTCGTTAAACGAGTCTATCAAGTTCATATGCTTCAACACCGAGTATTGTGACGTAGTACCAATAATCAACAATCTTCTACCCTTTGGTGGACTTTTGGTCAAATAGACCATCAATAACTGAAGAATCTCGTTGGAAAATCTGGGACCAATAGGTACGTAATTAATCAAGGTCTCGATCTTGTCGATGAGTAAAATGTTCAAAGGCGACTTGTAGACGTCTCGGAAGGTATTGTCTATATACTGAATCTTCTGTAACTCACCCATTCCGGCCAAACTCTCAGCAGACAACATCTTGATGAATGGAAAATCCGAATTGAGAGCTAGAGTACTGGCTATGGCTGTCTTACCAACTCCGGGTGGTCCGTATAACAAAATACTACGTAAAGTTTCTGTTTCGCTGGACTTGACTAAGTCGATGATAGACTGGCCAGTTTCAAAGATGTTCTTGATGAAGTGGTTGAACTGGATAATGCCGTGTCTAGCAGCAAGCGTCAAGTCTTCTTCATCGGTACCAAAAGCCGGCTTAACTTCACTCAATGCTAGCAAGAAATCATTACGAGTAATTTTTAAATTTCTGATCGAGTCAATATCGATCAGAGCTATGGATCCAGACTTCACGTGTCTAGTGATAGCGAAAGATTTTGCTGAATTACACAAACCTTCCAATTCGGCACCAGTGAAGTTCTTGGTGAGCGAAGAGAGCTCGTCAAAGTCGATATCTGAGGTCAACAAGTCATTTTCGCGCAACTTTGCTGTATGGATCAATAAGATATCCTTTCTACCCTTTTCGCTCGGCAACGAGATTTCGATCTGTATCTCGAATCTACCTGGTCTCAACAAAGCCGTATCAATCAAGTCCAATCTGTTTGTCATACCTATCACCAAAATGTTGTTCAATTGATCTACACCATCCATCTTGGACAACAACTGATTGACGACATTGTCGCCTACACCAGTTCCGTCGGATTTTCCGGAGCCTCTCTGCTTGAAAACGGAATCCAACTCGTCAAAGATGATAACGTGCAAATCGGAGTCTTCGCCCTTCTGCTTGTACTCTTGTTCTGCATCCTTGAACAAGTTTCGAATGTTTTCCTCTGAGGCTCCTACGTATTTACTCAACATCTCGGGCCCATTCACGATCTTGGGCTCTCTGCCATTCAACATTTTACTCAATTTACGAGCTATAAGCGTCTTACCAGTTCCTGGAGGCCCGAAAAGTAACAAACCCTTGCAATGTTTGTAGTCCAACTTTTCAGCAATCTCTGGAGGCAAGATTCTACTGTTGAATGCTCTTCTGAAGATGTCCTGGAACTCGGCATCCAAACCACCAATACCTAAGTCTTCAAGCTTGAAGTCAGAGTTGATGAGTTGCTTACGGGCACGTGGTTTATGGTGCGTAGAGCCTCCAAGAATCTTCTGTTTCAAAGATGAAGGCTTGACCAAGTTAACAAGCGATTTGTCTTCAGGATAGAAAATGACATCTGTCTGACGAAGTAAGATGCCCTTGGAGGACAAATCGGTCAGATCTTTGATTGAAGGTAAGTGGTCGTTGTTGCTGATATCGATAACTTGCACAGAAGAAATATACAACTCGTAGTAGACACCCTTATAGTCCATGACAATTCTCTGCGTTGGTTGCAAGATCTGGTTCTCATAAGTTTTTAGAAATATATCAACAAGATCATCATGTACGATCGCTGCAGAACTGGCTTTACTTTTTTGTTTGAAATCTATGAGAATTTCAATTTGGCCCAAGTACGATTGCTGGGTCTTGCCTTTGGCAAAGATGTTATACGATTCCACAGTTATCAGCTGACCTCTGGACCAGGAGCCCCATGTACGGATGTTCCCACCCATACCTACTGAACCTGGGGCCATCCGCTCGTCTTTCTCGATCGAATATACAAACTCGGAGTCAAACAGAAATGGAGTTCGATTGGGAAAACTTGCAAAATCACTGGGATTGACAGCTACACAGTTTGACAGAACAACTCTATTATCAGGTGACAGGTCAACTACAAAACTCTTCTTGAAGGGAGGCACACCAGCATTTGGAGCTGATCCAGGGCCGGATGCATGCGGCACCAGATGGGTGATAGTTGGGGCCCCAGGCTGGGTGGGGCTATTGGAAACTTTTTCGAAACCAAATCTTTTCATGGTGAATTGGCGAGTGGCAATAAAGCGGAGTAAGTATCCTATTAATATGTAACAGTACTTTCCTGCTCTTAATTATGCCGATTGCAATTGTACTGACACAAACACTATGGAATCAGAAGAAAGCGCAGTATATTTTAAAATCTAATCTTAAATTTGCCAGCCAAACCGATTCGATATGGTGATATGCAGGAAATATAAATTGACGACATTTTTGACATCAACAAGTAGTTGGTTAGTAAGTAGTTGGCGATATGGAAGCATTGAAGAGGCATGTCAATAACTGATTAGATGCAATAATATAGTTTATGAGTCTTTGGTGCTATACACTCTTTAAGTTGTCGAACCATATTCATACTGCCTTAATTGAGTCAAATTTAGAGAGCGTGTCTCATACCTTTCCATCGCAGTCTTGAACAAAATTCTTCAACATAATCTAACCAGATAAACGATGTGGCAACAAAAGGAGCAAAAAGAATGGAAAATAGGCGATAGAAATTGCTGGTGTGTTAATGATACCCGCGAGATTCGAACTCGCGCCTCCGGAGAGACCAGGACCTTACCCTGGCGCCTTAGACCAACTCGGCCAGAGTACCCAATTCCTGTGCGACATTTTTCATTCAACCATCTCCGGAAGTTGAAAGCAGATTCGTCAAATATTTCGTTAAAATTTGTGATCGACGGCGAAACATAGGCAGGGAAGATTTCACCTGTTCAATGGTTTCATCTTGGGTATCGATTATGCAGTATAGACGTTTTATTTAAATTTTTTTTGGAAGTCCGGTTTACTTCTACCGATTCGAAGTACCTTTTCATTCTTCTTTGGATGTTACCAAATCGTTAGGTCATATCAGGAAGTTTTTTATCTTCGGAATTCCTCCATAATTCTGCACGAATTGTGTTATAAATCATAAATAAGTTAAGTCGATTGTAATGTAATACATGCCATTTCGTTGAAAAAAGAATCTAATAGGTTCGACTTCAATATATGTCATTTCGAGGTGAGCAGCCTCGGATTGGATGCTGAAAAAACACCTATTACTAGAAGAATAGCTTTTTGTTGGGTAAAAATCGAAGAGGACTTAACAGAACTGAGTCTAATAGTATATATAACAGGACTGTGTTCACACTGGTATGAAAAAGAATTTAAAATACCTCAATCCATTATTCTGAATATATGCGACATATATTATAGGGATATCATGTAGTTGGAATTGTAACGAATCTACAATATATTATTCCTTATGATGTACCGATTATCTAACATAATTGGTATGTATTATGAAATCATCCTTACTACATATATATAATTCTTCCTCTAATCAGTACTGAAGTTTGAAAGGAATCCGAAATAATAGCCTCTTGTTGAAATTATCTAAGAGCCAAATGATAACTGTTGAATTCAGAATATATTTTTTAACGAAATGACATGAACTACGATCAAAGTCTAACCTATTTACTACAAGTACATTGATATACTTCTTATCCTTCTTTTATTTCTTATGAAATGACATGAATTAAAGTTAAACCTAGCTACTACATAGTATATAGATCTATCTCTAAACCATAAAGAAAGATGGAGGAAATGCGAAGATAAAAGACTCCCTGATATGACCTGACGATTAGGAGACATCCTGAGAAGAATGAAAAGATACTTAGAAACGGTAGAGTGAAACTGTATCCATTCGAAAGATGGATAAAATAGTAGGATAGAAAAATCCTGCATATACCGAATATATGCATTGTATGGTTTTATATTTCAACTACAGACTCAACAATCTGGGTTTAGTGGTGTAGCGGCTATCACGTTTCGTTTACAGGTGTTATACACAGTAAGTTCCGAAAAGGCCCCGAGTTCGATCCTCGGCTAGATCAGATTCTTTTTTAATTCCTGTTTTGGACATCCTGTGCGACCGCACCTTCCTTTTTGGGACAGTCCTGCATAGTTCTTTAAATTGCAATTTTTATTTACATTTATTTTGCCATCGTTTCTCATTTTTTTTGCAGTTAAACCATTGGACGCGCTACCATTTGTATAAGCTATGCGGCTGTGAAATTTTTTATGCTTCCGTTGTTGAGGGGATTGCGATGTTCTGATTCGACAGTGGTAGCGAACTGATATAAAGTGTCTGTCTGATCCCATGAACAGACAATGAATGACCTGACACAAACTTTGCGCAGACAATTCGACTACAGCAGGACGAAATTTTCGTTGTATATTGGAACTTTATAAATCATAAGAATACAAGAACAGCACACGGTAAAACTAACTAAGGATATATATAGAAGAAGAAAGTCACTCGATGAGGTTATAAAACAAGAATTATGGTTTAATCGTGAATCAGTGATAAATAAAACATTAGTCAGTGACTATGACTTAACAGTAGGGTATAGTGTTACATAGCATGATGTGCTCAATAGTTCAGGCAATCATAGTCACATGTTCGTAAGTAGTAGTAGCATCAGTAATATAAAAGTGACAAAAAAGTATGGTGACAGATAATACATGGTTCTTTTCAATTGCGTCAACTACTTGCGACTGGATTTAGCTACTAGCAATTAGAATCAACAACCTCTTGTATTCGCAACTGTAGTTGTAGCCTGCCAATTGCAGTCGTGTAGCCGTTGTCTTTCAGTTGTGAATGTAGTTGCAGTTGTTCTAATTGTAGTTGTAGATGTTCGAGTTGTAGTTGCAATCGTAGTTACAGTTATATTGCTATTAGGTTAATTTTCTCTCCTTGTACCAACAGTAGTATCACATATTCATCACATCGCTTCATCACATCTTCATCCAGCCGTTATTAGCTCCACTGTTCATGTTAGGAAGAAATTGCTGATGCTGCTGGATCAGATACTGCAGTTGACTCAGGTGCAGTTGTGGCTGGAGCTGTTGTTGTGGATGTTGCTGCTGTTGTTGAAGCATGTACTGTTGGAGCTGTTGGTGTTGCTGATGTTGAGGAAGCGATGTCAAATTGGCATTCTGTTGGTATTGATAGTTAATGGGAGGAGGAGTGTATTGCAGCTGATGCTGGCGAGATTTGGCGGTGGTATAATGCGATAAAGGTTGTTGATTATGAAGTTGCAAATCTTGGGAAAACGACAACTTATGACCATGACCAAATTGAGTAGGTTGCTGGTGATTTTGATTTTGTTGAATTAAATTTGGATGTTGTTTGTTTTGTTGAAGTTGATTTTGTTGTTGACTTTGTTGTTGATTTTGCTGTTGGTTGTATGGGAGTTGTTGGTTGTAAGGAAGTTGCTGCTGAGGATATCCGTATTGGTAATCTTTAGAAGCGTACTCATTGCTTAACATCTGGGTCTGTTGAATTTGTTGCTCATTAAAGTTCAACGGTAATGACATATTTCTTGTATTAATCGGCCCGTTCATTCCAGAACCAGACTTGTCTGAAGAAATAGAAAGATTACGTCTGTACGAGTTCTGGTTCATATTCAGTTGGAATGGCTTGTTGCCCGTGTTGGAACCAATGGAATGCATGTGGTTTCTGTCGTTGACAATGGAGTTGATTTTAGATTGAATTCTCTTGCCAAAAGACGACACAATCTTACAGTTCAGAAACCAGTACTTGATAATTACAACTTGCAACTGCGAATCGTCATCAATTGGCTCCTGTGCTGGCAATAACAACGACAACTTCTCGATCTTTCCACAGGGAACTTGTTGGTTGATCAAGATGTCAATCAAGGTCTGGATGACGTAGTTGCCATATGGATCATTGATGAGCTTGTTCAAGTCGTTGATCAAGATGTTGTAGATCAATTCCATCTTCAAGTTCGAGAAGTTGACATTGGCAACACCATTGTAGGTTTCATTGTTGTAACAATTCTTCAAGAACTTCTCAATGACATTGGAAGAGAACTTCAAGTTGCACAAGTTGTTGATGCCAAACTGCAAGAAATTCTGGAAGATCTTGTAGTTGATTTCCCACGAGTTGATCAGAATAAGGTACTGCAATACGTAGTTCCCAAACTGGTCGTTGATCAACAATTGGAAGTTGGCAAAGTCCAAAATACAAGCACTGAATTCCTGCAACTGGGTCGCAGTAACATGGTTCAAGCATTTCTGCAAGACACAACAACCATGTTTGTGCAGAGCAACAACATACAATCCTTCAATGATTGAGTCGTAGATGAACTGACAGTCCAGAGGTTGGTACTTGTTAAGAATCTTCTGGATTACGTGGTTTCCATTAAGATCCTTGATGAGCTCTATGATGTAGGGCTTCAAGCCCTTGATGAGCAAGTCCAACTGGTACAGATTGTTCAAGTTGTCGATGATCTTTTGAAGAGCTCTGGTTCCATGCTGGTTGATCAGAATCTGGAACAAATTGTACTGCAAGATTTGCAACATGAGATTGAGGTTCGACTCGTTGCAGTAGACGATTAACTTCTGGATCAAGTAATTGCCAAAAGGGTCGATGATCAACTCGTAGAGGTAGGGATGGATCTGGCCAAAGATCACCTCAAAGTTGCCGAGTCTAGCCTGGTAGTTAGGAATCAAGTTCTCGTCGATTTTCTTCTGGAGAAAGCGACACCCGTATTGGTCTTTTGAGAGCTTGAGGATATCCAGCTTCAACTGGACCAACGGAACCTTGCTAATAGACGCAATATAGTCCTTATCGATTTTCTTTGGCGCTACATGAGAGGCAGCTGGAGCAATGGTCGAAGGAACAGAGCCCGACGAAGGGGGAGGAGTAGTTGTAGCTGCCGTAGAGGTTGCAGAGTTGGCTGTAGAAGAAACCGACGACGATTCAGAGACATTTACAACATTCGATGCTGAATTCTGAACATTCTGAAGTGGAGCATTTTGGACATTTTGAACATTTTGAGCATTGATCTGTCCATTTTGTCCATTTTGTCTATTCGAAGCTCTGACGGGTTCGTCGGATTTGTCGAATACGGAGACGGACTCAAGCTGAACGGAGCTACTCGATTTCGAAGAATCGTGAAGCAGAAGCTGGTCAATGTTAAAATTTGGCAAGTTGAGGTTATGGTTCAACTTAGCAGACGATTCCCAGAGAATCGACCGGCTGTTGGCGGAAGCATGGGAGATGGCGCCAGAGTTAGCACCGACGTTAACACCGGCACTGCTGCCAGCAACATTGACGTTACCGTTGAAGTTCTGCGAACCAGCAAACAAGAGGTTGGAGCCAGAAAGGGAGCCAGACTTGGTGTGGTGGAACGGTGTAGCAGCCGAGGAGCCTACGGCCGAGTTACCTGAGCCGCCCAGACCCGAGAGCACCAGTGTGGAGCGGGTGTGTCTCTGGACGAGGTTTGGCGGAGTTGTAGGCTCTATGAGCGAATTGACCAGGTTAATGGACAAGTTGTGGTTGTGAGACATCTGAAAAAAATGTGAGGCTGGTGGAAAAGAGACGGTGGATGGAAATGGTTGGGAGCCGGCGGTGGAGATGGCAGGGAACGGCGGCGGGGATGGACTGGTGGACGCAGCTGGAGTTGGTAGTGACAAGACGATGGATACGAGAAGAAAGTAGTAACAAAATGTTGTCGAAGAACCCTGGATATTCTTGGTATCAGACTTGGTGTCGTAGCAAAAAAGTAGCTGCAGCGCAGAGACAAAAACGCAGACAGTGGTGGTGTGGGTTCAGAGTCGGCGGCGGTGGACGTAGTGTCTGATGACGACGACAGCGATCCAGAGTGTTGTCGGGAAAAGCAGCCAATCACGAAGGACGGGGCCAGGAGGGAATCTGGGATTGAGCCAGAAACGGATGGACTAGGCAGACACCGGACAGCTGACAAGACAGAGAAAATAGTATCCGACGGAGGGAAAACGCAGACACTGGAGGCAAGGCAGAGGCAGAACTCAGACAAACACGCACACGGCAAACAACAGACAGACAGACAGACTCAGCTAGCAATCGGACGAAGTTAAGGAGCACACTCTGGTTCGTCCAATGGGCTGGAAGAAGGGATCAACTTCTTTATATATGGAGGGCAGGCCAGGTTCCAAAGGGTGCCTGTATAGACGTGGAATCGTATTTTTTCAGTTTTCAGGATCCTGATGAGAGGTGGCACGGTACAGGAGACGATGGCAGCGAACCAGACAATTCTGGAGACAGTGTCGGCTGTCGGGGCAGTCCGTTCTGGTAGCAGAGCCGCTGGCGCAGACACAAACAACAGCTGCAACGACTCGATGTCTGGCCATGGAGCCAGGGCCGACAGCAGACGGAAACACTGGCGCACAAGCGGCTGGTGGGGTGTTCCAGTCAGACAGACAATTTTGCTAACAGGTGCTACCGCAGCACAACACCATGTCTGGCTGCGACATTCGTTTAGCGCGGGCCTCGCACCCTCGCTCGACATGCTCACCCTCCATATCGGTGTGGGAATCATCCTTTTCTCGCCAAAAGAAACACAACCTGCAACAGGACGATTGCTCAAGCAAACCGAGGGCGTCTGCCGCCGACAGCAAAGTGCACCGGCCGACACCAACCGGTTCTCTCTATTATCGCCAGCTACCAAACGAAGTCTCCCATACTTAAGCCAACCACCACCAACGACCCATAGCCATAGCCAGTTACGTTCTGCAACAGAATATCCTCCCCATCCAGCAAGCACATTCTGTGGTGGACCTAGCTGGTCGGCCAGTGTCGATTTTTAGGGAGGTCCGTATCTGTATTTTGTGCCAACCTGCCACCAACGACCGGCTTTGTGGAGGTGATGCCAGCGACACTCGACAACTGGATCTCAATCCAGAAAAGGAGGATGTTTCCAATTGCATCAAGTTGCAATCGTCACGACGGAGCCTGAACCCAACAACAATTCCAGACTGAAGCTTTGAGCCGGACAGAACCATCAACCGTTCGGGAATCGCTCCTGCTTCGGCACCAGCCGCAGAACCAGGTCCGGCCACCGTCCATTTCCACCGTCACCTCCCAGTTTCACGCTCAGATGTCGCTAAATGGTCCAAGATAAAGCCCATTCTAGGCATTTTCTATTTCAGTAACCGTTTCAGTATTCTCCAGAAATCTCCGTCTCTACATTCACAATCTTGCTACAGTCTGTGCTACTTCTTGATTGATACCTCTACAACCCTCTATCTGTTCGCCTAGTTACTATAAAAGTTACTCTATAATCTGTTCTACTATATGTTCTACATTCTTCTGCAATCTGTAAATTCTTCTTCGTTCATATTCCAAGATTCTGTTATATAGTTCTTGATTGTTCATTGCTTCTGATCCTGCCCTGCCTGATGTCTCCTATTTCTATGTCGTTTTCCTGTGAAATCCACATTCTCAGCTCTACATATTACCATTACTAATATTGCGGTGAAACTTGACGCTTCCCAATCGAGATTCGGAGCAACAGAATCTCCGGTCTCAAACCATAGGGCAGATTATCACATCCACTTGTTCCATTTGAACCAGGAGAATCCCAACTTCTTATCGCTATCTCTACTCTTCCGGCCATATACTTCTCTACCCAAACTTCCGGTCGAGTTCCAGCTCACCGTTTTTTTCCCGGGGACGCCAGCGCCTAATCTGCTGTCCTCATTAACCGACAAGCTTATTTTTTGCAGTTTGGTGGTTGCGTCGGATCGCCAAAATTGGCTGCAACTTAAGAGAGGGTTGCACATGATTAGAAGCTCATGATCATCCCTTCCACTCAACCAGACAACCAGTTCCGGACGTGGGTCACGTGCCAGTTCTAGACTTTCGCAGCCATTCACCTCCTTCAGTTTTAGACTAGGTTTAGTAGCCCCTTAAGAGATGATAGTGCTCAGAGGACAATTTGCAAGGGCTCGACACGTCCATAGACTGATTGTCGTGTTCCAATGAACGCGGTGATAGACTGGATATGACTCTACTCATGAAAGTTGAAACAAATATAACATGTAAAACTAACCGGCAAGGAGTGTCTTTGATTCATAACTGAACAGATTCCATATAGGGACACAAGCTTGTTGTTGAATACTTCCATTAATGGTATTCTCTGACATGTTGGATCTAGTTTTTATTTTCTGAGCTATAGTTATCTAGATAATAATAAGATAGTTCATTCTGCTGTGACAGATTGGTATTCTGTTAAAGCTACAATTGGTTGCGACTCTAGATATCACATTATGAACCTGTGCTACTGTATTGCTTCTATTCGTAAATTATTACTCTATAATGATCCATGGCTTCATCACATGGTGGAGCTCACACATAGTAGCGTTCCGCTGCCACGTATCGATTGATGATGTCTATCGAAAAGACAAACTCGCCGACTTGAGCTCCGTCTCGAACAGCAAAACATTCTTTCAACCGTCTCTGAATACGACGTTTCTGTCTCTTTTCAATAAGAGATCTGCGTCTCTTCTGCTCCTGGGTGTCAGGAAATTCGCTAATCATGAATCCAGGAGGCAGAGGGACTTTGTCGAAAAGCTGACTCAATTTGTCGTAGTACTCCTCGTCATCTTCGTTGTCATCTCTGTCGTCTATTTTGTCTTCATCTGGAGTCTTGTACCCATCTTGGTGTTCTTGATTTTCTCTATTTTCAGCTTCTACGGAACCGTCTCCTTGTGCCATCCTATAGAACCTCTTACGGTTATATTCTTCCTGTTTCGTGATTCCTACTCGTCGCTTGTATGTTCCATTTATAGTCTGAACATATGTGACTTTTGCTTCGCCCTTCCCCTCGCAATTCGAATTCGGTTTAAAATCTCCCAGAAACCAGTCAATTTCGTTAATGGGATTGGTGCGTAGTCCAATTTTGAAGTCTGCCACATTGTCAAACATTCGACTGTAAAAACTAGACAAAAATTCAATCCGCTGCAACTTAGTGTACGGCCGTATTCTACTGGGAAACTCAATCTTAAATGAACCGTAGAGCTGGACAACTTCTCCGAGTTCAGAGTCTTCTTCCTGGGAATCTTCTACTTCTATAACGTCTTCTTCGTCTTTCTTGATGTCTACTTTGCCATATGAGTCTGCATGACTTTGAAATACATCAGACATGTCTTTCTCTGGAAAACTACCAAAATTACTACCCTTTCCAACAGAAGCATCGTCGTCTATGAGCTCAGGCAGAAGGTTCTCTTTCTCGTCTACCTGAGCCAATTGAAACCGCTGCTGAGTTCTAGTTGGAGAAGAAGAAGTGTCTGAATACTGTGTGAGAAGCTTGAAGTATGGCACGCTTCCCAAGTCACGCTCCACGACTATTGAATCGTCTTGCGAATGTGTCACACTCGACTTTGCTAACTTCTTGGGTGAGATTTTAATAGGAGAAGACACTATTTCGTCGTCCGAATACTGAGTTGGTTCGATATAAAGTGATTTGGCCCGCAAATTTGCACTTACAACCGAGTCTCGCTTATTCAGACTATCATTAAAGGATTTTGCAGCCAAATTCGGCATATTTGAAAGCCGTAATGTGTTCTTTTTAGACTTCACAGGCATCAGAATGGTCGATTGTACTTTCTGATTCTTGACTTCCTTCAGAATCATTGGAACCAGCGAAGTATCTGGAAACTTTTCTAGGGGTATTTTAACATCCCTGAGGTCCCTGTTCAATACTAAAGGTTTGGGTAAGCTGGTCAAATCCACAATTTGCTTTTTCAATATGTAATTCTCCTGGCGTAGAGCATGGATTTCTGTTTCAAAGCTGTTAGTGACCTCTCTTATATGGGTTTGTATTTGCTCATTTATAAGCTCCAAAATTTGCGGTGAAAGCGTGAATTCATGTTTGGTCATTCTGCAAACATTCTCATACCATCAATCTGCAGATATAGAAGCAAATAAAGTAAAACAACACGTCTTGTGTTCAATCAAAGTATGAAAAATTCAAAACTAAATCTGATATTCAGTAAATAGTACTGTATGTAGTGAGTTGCGAAAGGATCTGAAGATAATAGGAATGGTTGCAGAGACTAATGTATGTTAAGGAGACATTATAGAGAGGAAGAATGGATACGATACATCAAACATTGAGTACTACAGATTACATGACAGTCATATGTTCTTTTAAAGGAACAGTAAGAAGATACACCATGTTTGATTGTGTTGTGTCACATGCATAAAATCATGTGATGACTTTAATAATCGTCTTAAGCTATTGCGGTAGTGATGCGTGCTTCTGTTTATAGTGCATTGAAAATTTTCGAAATCTGAGCCATACAAAGGTAAACTTAGTATTGTTTCTTCATCAATTCTGCCATTTCGTTTTAGGAAAAGACTCATAAATCTTCATACATCGTCACATGTTTGGAGCATCCAATACTTCACAAGCTCCAGGGACCGGATTCGGCTTTGGCGGTGCCAATCCGGCCGGCTCAGGCTTTGGAACCAAGCCCAGTGGAGGACTTTTTGGTGCCAATCAAGCGACAAACACTGGTTCAGGCACTTTTGGCAGCGGAAATGCATTTGGCAGTAATACAATTAAGCAGCAAGCAGCAAATACCGGTGGTTTATTCGGCGCTTCTGGCCAGAACCAACAGAATCAGCAAGTACAGAACCAGAACCAACAAGGAGGATTGTTTGGAAACAGCAGCAATACAGCAGGAGCTGGCGGTGGAGGTCTTTTTGGCAGCAAGCCTGCTACAGGTGGTTTATTTGGCGGTTCTACCGGAGCTGCTCCTGCAACGGGAGGCCTTTTTGGTGGCCAAAACCAGACTCAGACTCAATCCCAACAGAGCTCTGGACTTTTTGGCAGTAAGCCTAGTGTAGGCGGCGGATTGTTTGGATCAAATACAACAGGACAGACTTCAGCGGCTACCGGAGGCTTATTTGGCGGAAATACTAACTCTGCGGCTTCATCTAATGTAGGAGGAGGATTATTTGGAGGCTCTACAATAGGAAACTCACAGCAGAACAAATCGCTTTTTGGCGGATTGGACACTTCTGGTAGCGGTGGAACTACTGGAGGTTTGTTTGGAAGTTCGACGACAAATTCTGGAGGTTTGGGATCTTCTGGAGGATTGTTTTCTCAACAGAACCAGAATCTACAAAATCAATTTCAACAACAGCAAAATCAACAACAAAATCAACAGCAGTTGACTGCAATGACCAGAGTAGGAGATTTGCAACCGGCAATAAGGCAAGAGCTTGAAGAGTTTGATCGCTACATCAATAAGCAGCATCTTGTAGCGACAACTTTACAGGCCGATTATGGCAAGCACGACCTGCTCATTAATACTATCCCTAAGGATATCAACTATCTTCACAACAAGCTCATGTCGACGAAGCAGGCGCTCAAGTTTGATTCGGGTCAGTTGGTTCACCTTAAGGAGCTCAACGACGAAATCACAGACGACATCTCGAAGATAATGCAACTCATACTACAGTTGTCTACACCTGGAACCAGACTTTCTTCTTCTTTCCAGTTGAATGAATTCTTTGTTAAGAAGATCAAGAAGTATTACGAGATCTTGCACCAGTATGAGGGAGTAGTAGCTGAACTAGATTCAATTCTCGGAGGCTTGGAAAGACTGTGCACTGAAGGCTTTGGCAATTTGTTTAATATAGTAGAGGTTATCAAGTCGCAGTATCATTTGTTCATGGAGTTGTGCGAGACGATGGCCCAGCTTCATAATGAGGTGAACCGGTTATCGAAGTGGGATTAAGATGTATTATTATAAATCAGCATAGATAGCAGTAGACTATCATTATAAGATTGTATTCAGTTAAGGAAGCTATCGTTTGTATCATATAGAAGAATATAAGTCTACTTCGACCAAAAGTGTGACAGGTGAATAGTTCTTTTGAAGAATAAATAAATATTAAGAAGTAGATAAAGTTAAAAATTATCATAATACATTCATGTCTATAATACATATACGTTTACGTCACTATTATGCAACCAATCAATCAATCATAATCAAGATCATAGCTCTCATTGATCGCAGTATTCATCTTCTGAAACTTCTGCTCGGTCTGCTTTCTTAGCACAAGTTCCTCAAATCCATTGGAACGATCGATTCCATCCCAGAAAAAGCCAGCCATAATTCCAAATCTATTTGAAGGATTCACTCCCTTGTTGTAGTTATAACTACTGTACCCATTCGTGGAATTTTCAGATTGATCTTGTTTCTCTTCAAATACCAACAACGGATCTTCAAATTGACTCTGTTTCGGTACGTATTTCTCTTTCTGCTGTCTATTGATTTCATCTTCAGCTGTTCGTATCTCTCTGAAAGTTCGTTTGTTTCTATTGACTTCCTTTTCATGTTCAAATTGCTTTCTTCTAGTATCAATATCTACAATTCGGCCAGTGGTATCTCTGTACACTGTCTTCTGGTGTGGTTCTGGAACTGGTTCAACAATTTTGACTGATTCTTTTTCTTTTTCTTTCGCTAGTGGCACCACTTCTGTGCCATTATCAATTCGCTTAAATCCTCTCTGCACCTTTGTAGCTATTTCCACTTTTACTGGTGCCAATTCACTTTCTTCATCATGAATCTCATCATCTTCTTCGCTCTCTGCTTTCTCTACACTCGGATCGGCCCGAATTACAACATTCGAAGTTACCAAATGGCTCTTCTTGCTCTTCTTCTTTCGTTTGTCAGGCTGAAGGTATTTCAGGAGATAATCTGCTCTGGAAGACATCTATGACGACTAAGAAGAGAGTTGGCAATTAGAAAAATTAATGAGTCTATTTTTGATACTGCGCGAGCCGCATCGTGGTAGAAGAAACTTTTGTTACTAAGTTAGTGAGAGTTCCAAGAAAAGGCGCGTAAACAATTTCAATTAGAGTACCACTATTTCAGAAGACCTTCCCTAACTCGCCAGAGAAGTTCATATCTCCTCAAACCGGCACTACTTTCATGTAAAAAACTGAATTTCACAACTTATTTTGCAACTCTTCCATCTCTTCCCCACTCTTCCTTCTGCTATCAATCTCATGGTTCTTGAGCCGCACCGCACAAATAAATTCTTAATCAATCTTGAGGATCTATTCATAAACGTTTTCTCCTGAATTCCTCTCTATCTTTGGCAATGTCGTCTGTTCCGGAGATTCCAGGCTACTACTATGACGAAGGAAAGCGGCGATATTTCAAAATCGTCAATGGAGCGGTAAATCTACAGCTGGAAACGAAGAAGTATCACAATAATGCCGTAGAAAAAGAGAAGCGAAGGTTAAAATACCGAAGCTCCCGCGAGGAATCATTGATTGCAAGTTCCTCCTCATCGTCAGGCTCTACATCATCATCAAATCTGTCTCCTCGCACAGTTGCAGTTGAAAAATCGGTTCAAGAACGTAGGAAAATACTTATAAAGCATGCCAAAGAATGGCACAAGAGCCATACTTCTCCAGACCTCCGTCTAGATAGAAACTCATTATGGTTAAGAATAAAACTGGGGGACGTTGATGTAAGTAGCACGTACTATGTATTGGATCAGACGGATCTCTTACGAAGTTCATGGACTGGTATTACTCCCGAAAAAGACGAACGTGATGCATTTCCCCAAGGAACTGTAGAGGCTCAAGTCAACAGCTCGGTAATGCTCATGAGAAGTCATGACACTTGGCTGCTGTTCCGATTGTATGATTTCGAAGAAAAGCGCATGAAATCGCTCCATGATCGTGCGATCGAGACATATCTAGAACAGCAAGGATGTATCCCAGCCGATGACTTGTATGCCCATAATGCTACTGGAAATACAGACAGTTTCCAAATGCTACGCATCGTTGAAACAGATGTCACCGACTTCAACTGGCTCTTCAGCTTCAAAACCGTATATATAGACAAAGAAGCTGTGGATAACACTAGAGCATTATTGAAGTTTGTCTACGACAAAACTCACCTGCAGCCTCCAAAAGTTCGTCAGCACTTTTCTGTCATCTTCGGATTGCCACTCATGACGTTTGATGAGACTTTTGTCAGCGTAGATGATATGAACAAGCTCTTACAATCGCTGGAATCGCTGGAAGAGAGAGATGCGGCACTTTCAGCTTTTCTTCACAGACATGAAAAGGATACAACTCCTTTATTTGAAGGAAGCTACGTGAATCCTGAACTGAGCTATGTAACCCATTGCCTTGTCACAGAAGACAATTCTATCGTTGTGGTCAGTGACCACTACGTAGTGCGTGTATCATATGTGCCCAACGTAGATGGCACAGTTGAATTCAAAGAGTTCAGTTGTGTTCTTCATAAGGATATTGGGAATGGCGAAATTTCTCAGGTGTTCTATGACATTCAAACAATCCAATTGGTGAAGTCATCTGCAATAGTCATTTTCCAAATAGGAGATCTTAGCAGTGGCAGTGGCAGAAAGGTTAAATACGAAAGTATATCCAAGCACCATATACCAGGGCGAAGTGCCATTTACAAATTGTTTCTTCTCGGTCCTGGTCGGTATCTCTCTGTTACTTCCAGTAAGATCTACATCTACGACCACAACTCTCGACACAATATGCTAGTCGGGCACTATTTTAACGACAACAACCCACGGCAATTGTTTCTCTTGCTGAAAGACCACTTAATTATTAACGAAACAGAACACGACTTCAGAATTTTCAATCTCAATAGAGCTCATAACAACGACGCAATTATAAAAATCGATTTTCATTACTTGAAACCTGGTTGGTTCAAAGACTTCTACTTGGCCAATATGGTATCTATGCACAGCCCCACCAGCAGGCTCAAGTTGGGGTTTTTATTTCTAGATTCTGATGACGAACAACACAGTATATTTGAATCACATTATATTTAGATACGCAATATAGAAATAAGTTTGAATTCCATATAGACTTATTAGGCAATAAAAGAAGAATAATTGAATTTAATTAGTTGAGTGATTGGACTAATATTTCTGGACTAATATTTAGAGTCATTAAGTTCGTAAATAGAAGTATACCAATCGCTTCTTACTAGGGCATTAAATGTCATTCTGCTGCCATCCCGGGTTTCAACCATTTTCTCTAAAACAGGCTTGAGCAATATAGCTCTGTCTAGTTTTTCTCCTTCCGCGTCCCTGATATAATTTATCATATGTGTGAGTTCTCCAGTTTCCATAAAGGTACGATAATCACGGTCTTCAATTTCTGAGTTATCCCAGAGCGAGCTACCTCTTGTAATCACAGAGAAAGCTAAAAGACCTAAAGCAAACATATCCTTGGCCGTAGACATTCTTTTCACCGTAGTATCCCCGTAGAACAGTGTACAATCGGGGAATGCCTTTCTACAGTTGTGGTCCAAGAGGCCAGGAGTTCCTGAAGACATGAGGTAGCTGACATTTTCTTCAGTAGCAAGCTCTGCTAATCTGGTGGATAGACCAAAGTCAATTAGCTTAACTTGGTCTGTACTTGGGCTGTAACGGATATTTTCAAGTTTGATATCATTATGCCCAATACCTTCGGAGTGACAGTGGCAGATTGCGTCAATAACATGCTTTACTATTCTTTCACTATATCTGATCAGCCTAAATTTGGACAAATTTTTGGTTATAGCATCGAACAAGTCAAGACCAGCTGCATAATCTTGCACAATCATCATTTCGTCGGGACGAGAATTGGATGCCATTAAGTCCAAAGACCTGGCAACATACTTACTCGATAGCCTTCTTGTAAAGTAGAATTCTCTTAGTACCATACTCTTGGTGAGCAACGGAGAAGCAGTGAACGAGACGTATTTCACAGTGAAAGGATGCAAGTCTGAGAGTCTCATAAACTTGTAAGCGGTTCCAAAACAACCTTCGCCTATTTCTCTTCTAGGAATTCCATATCTGTCAACTAGAGAGTCGTCAGATAAATAGTTGAATCTGTTAAGCTGTCTTTCAAATGCTTGAATAGGAATATCATCCATGGCAAATTTCACAGGAACAATTGAATGAAACGATGAAAGGTCAGCTAGAAGTTTCTTATCCAACGGTAGGAGACATCTTTTACTATCTCTAGTCAATTTTCTTGGAAGTGAATCAGGCAACTTGTTGTAAATTTCTTCGAAGGTGGTTGTAGTAGTAGTCTTTAGTGTTTGTTTTGTCTCGGATGTAACAGATGTAGAAGCCATGGTGATTGTGATTGCAGGTGAACTAAATAACTAGGAAATAATGATTGGGGATGATGTTACTTTTTATAGCAAGGAGAATAATTTGAAATGCTGGAATTGCATCGAGGAATAATACATATAGATGCTTAATAGCTGCAACTTGCTCTTTGCAATACTGCGAGATAGTATGCTGCAAAATGTCGCAAGACATGCATTATATGCGGCATAACAATTTTGGCGCGACATTTTAGCAACAATAGAAATTAACACTGTATCAATATATATTTGAATTAAAATAAATCTGCAATCTAGTAAATAAATTTATGTATCAAACAAAACTCCAAAAATTTTGCTGCGGAGAATAAAATCAAGTCTAAACAAATTTCGTAAGTCGTTCACTCTATTTCTTTTGGATAAAGTTCAAGTAGGAGTTGTAGTTGAAGTTCCCAAACTTGTAGTCGATATCTAATAACAATCTAACTGTGTCCTGGGCCTTGTACACGTACTCGGCTGGCAACTTGACTAACGCATCGTTAATCTTCTGTACGTCTGGCGAGATATCGGACTTGTTCAAGTACATGATTCTGTCATTTCTGCTCTGCGAGTTGTACACTTGATCGTTGGTCAAGTTGTAGATACCTGGGTAACCGGTGATGGCCTTGAAGTTGGAGTCCTTGGTTAAAGGAGGGTGCAAGGGGAACATGTTCTGCAATAATTCATACGAGGCTAAGGTGAAACCGAACTGAGGCGAAGATCTGAACACTCTTGCAAGAGAACCCTTAAAGAAGGCAGAGATACCTTCTTCTTTCAAGATGGCTCTGAAAGCTTGAGAGATTCCATTGTACTTCACTTCGTGTTGCTTACTTTCCACTTGCAATCTAGTCTTTATCACATCGGCTGGCGTTGTGAAGAATGCAGCAGGGGCACCGGCAAGAGCACCCGATACTAACAACTGCCATGTGCTCAATCTCTTATTGGAGTTGGGGTTGGAAGGATCAAATCCGAACAACACCTTCTTCAAGTGGGCGTAGGTAGGGAAGTAGATGGCCGAGAAGGGCACATCTCTGAGCAAACAGGCACTGGCACCCTTGTACAAACCCTTCAAACCCAACTGCTTGACGATTTGAGAAGCAGTCAAGTGCTTGTGGGGAATTTCACCGGCCTTGACAGTCTTGGATTTACCTTGCATCTGCAATCTAATCTTGACGATTTCCAATGGATTGGTGAAAATAACCTGACAACCACCAGCAGAAGAGCCTGCGAGAATTTCCCAGCCCATGGTGATGGTGCCGTCGTCTTCGTTGGTACCAATTCTACGCACTAAGTCGTTGACTGTTAACTTGATAGCCTTCTCAGGTGCAACACCCACCAACTGGGCCCCCAAACCAGAGTACAAACCCTTGAAGCCCTCGTTCTTGATAATCTTTTTGAAACAGTCAAAAGAATTGTCGTAGAGCGACTTATGCTTTTGAGCTTGCATTCTGGTTTTCACCATATCAATAGGATACACAACAGTGGCACCTATACATCCGGCTATGGAACCTAAGAAGAATGAGTAGAGCGAATCATAGATTGGCCACAACGAAAAGTTGTCGTCTTGAGTGTGGAGACTGTGTTTCGAGTTGGAGTTCTCAAACATCAGAGGCAACGTCTTAAGGTTGTTGTTGTACGATGGGTTCAAGTACGAGATCAACTCCTTTCTTGGAATGTTGTCACCGGACTTCTTGTTTATCAAGTAGAACAAAAGATCGATTTCCAACATTGATACAGGCTTGAAGTTGGCAGACTTCAACAATGGATCATTCAAATGGGTGTACAAGTCCATTTTGTTGATCAAGATGTCGTCCTTGTCTTTTGTGGTAGGTGGAGTGTTGGAGATGACTTCGTTGATCAAGTCGATCTTGTTCAAGGTGTCGTAGACGAAGAGCAAGTTTGATAATGAGAATTCATTCTGTTCTTCAAAGTAGTCCGTGACGTTAGACAAGTTTCCTTTCAACTTGTTGGAGATCTTGTGCGACAAGTTGGTGGAAATCAAGTCTACCAATTGGGTGCTGTCGATTGTCTTCTTCTTGCTGGCTTCCTTCTCAAAGTTACCAATCAACTTCGTTACAGGCAAGAACGAGATCATAGTGATGAAGTCGTTGAACTGGATAGAGCCGTTAGGCTCAAAGAAACGGGGCAAGTATATCCAGTTCATCTTGATCATGTTCTGTTGGTAGCTCGGATTTATAGAAGTGTTCAACTTGTTCAATGCTTCGATACACTGGTTGTAACTCATCTTCGTCTTTGTCGAGGAAGACGAGGCAATGAACTTGTAAAGCAACTTGAAGCGGCCATCAGGTGAGGTCATCGTGTCGATGAAGGAGACCCAGTCCTGTTCGGTGACATAACCCTTCTTGGACTCGTCAGCAATGAGGTAAAGCAATGAATAGGTTGGCTTGGGCAAGTCGGTCTCAAACGGCGACAACACATTGATGAAGTCGGGCAAGGTCAAGATCTTCTGGTCGTTTGCTCCAACGGTTGCAAACTGGTTGAAGATCTCGCGGGCTTTTATCTCGGCGGACATGGCGATAGAATTAGATATGTGAAAAATGGACAAACGGAAAAAGGAAAAATGGGGAAATTAGCAAAAATCAAATTTCAGTAAATCGTAACTAGTACAGCAATCTATGTGGATTGTATGGTCTATAGGATTCGTTTGTAGACCTGTTATTTCGCTGGTTGCAAACTTGACAAGCTAGCTGAAAAATTTTCGTGGGCGGTCGCGGGGAAAAGGAAGTGGTCTGCAGAACAGGTTTGCTACTGGTTCATAGGCAGTGGCAGGATGGACAAAGCTCCGAAGGGCAGTGAAACCGGGATTCTCAGCAGTAGGGAAGATAGAATCACTTGAAATGGGCGATTTTGGGAGATCTGCGCGATTTCAGTGTTCAAAACTAAACAATGTGGGATGTTGAGCCAGAATCGGAGAGACAAGTCACAAGCTTAGAAAATTCAGAATTCAGTCAAAAAAGAAAACGAATATCACCAGTTCGGACAAGACAGGCGCTATCTGTGGTGTGGATCTCGACAAGCAAGAGGGTCTGATAACGGGAGAAAACGATAAATATTAGGGGCCAGATATGACACACTGTCTGAAAGGTCGACTATATAGAGGCTATAGAAGTTGAGAAGTCGGACACAAGAAAATGGCCATACAAGACAAACAGACGAAACAGTCACAGAAGGTATATACAGATTAGGCGGACGAGCCACGGAGGTCTATAGGTGTATAAGGAGATGAAGAAGAAGAAAAGCAGCGGATTCCACTGGTGCTGACTTGGAGGTGCTTATATATGAACACAGGAAAATCCGCGACATCGGCATTTTTCGGCATTACAGTGGGTGAAAAGAAATGCCCTTCCTATGGGGTAGTCTGGGGATTATGCCCACACGACATTGAACAAGCTGTGAAAATGCCAGGGTGCGGGTTGGGCTATCGAGCCAGCAGCACGCTGTGTTCTGCTACGGTTTGTTCTCCAGTGGGAGGCTCTGGTTGTTCAAATTGGTGAGAGATACGATGAGAATCGAATTTTTCAATTTTTCAGCTCTACAGTGCATTTTTTTCAGTCGTTTCTTCACGGGGCCGTCGAATTGGACGTTTTTTTACGGTTTTCGTTGGCTCGTCTGGCTCACTACGGCCGGACGCTATCTACTGCTATCTGGCTGGTCTTGCTAGCCTCGATCTTTGGCACACGCCTATAATCCGCGGTCGCTAGACCGAAACTTTTCAACGTCGCGCTCCATTTATCCGGTGAATCATTTGAGTCATCACATGCCCTGCCGACCGGTGAGATGAACCGACAACGGTGATTGGCCAGGAGCACCACAAAATGTCGCCGTGTCGTCGTCCGCTGAATCTGGCATTGCAGCCCGGGGCTTCTCCGTCAGCCAGAGCTTCGGAGTCGTCGTCTGTGATTCTGCCAGGCTGGGAGTCTCTGTTTCACAGCGATCAGCTCGTTAGGCTCCGACGACATTGTCGCGTTTTTTTGTTGATTTGTGGAGTGCCGCTACGAGCCCAAAAGAGGGGGAGCGATCGGTTGATTTAGGAACCACCTACCCCACCACGGTCGTGTGCAGGCATGTGTCCACCTTCTTTGGTGTGCGGTGTTTTTCGGTGCAATCAACAGACAGCAAAAGAAATCCCCATACTTTGCAGACAGACAAATGTGGAAGTGCGGACGGTTGCAGTTGCTTTTGCAGCGCAGACGGTTGCTGATCGACAGACAGACAGTCCGACTAGACGCTGTCGGAAAACCGCCAGTCCGAATGTGATTAGCTTTCTTAGGCGCTGCATTTCTCGATTTGAAATTTTATTTCAGTCTCTGGAATTCTGTTATCAACTCTTTCTACCACTGACCAGAAGTCTTGTGCTCTTCCAGCTGGAACTATGGCGCCTCTGTATCCGACTTCACTTTTCTGGCCCTGTAAGCGCATCTGGCTGCTCGTCTGTTCGCGCCCAAAATCCGTGTGTAGCTTCTCTCACATTAAATGCCTCGGGATTTTGCCCCAGCCCACTTAGGAAAACTGGATTCGCTTCGGCTCCAGCTGAAAAAGAAAAAGTTTCGGGGTTTAACCCAACGGCCATTTCCATCTGACTCTTGCCATAACTCCAGATCTTCCCTTGTACCGACTCGGACTTTTGCGACATGGAATTGTGCCTAGCTTGGCTGTACTTTGTAGCGCAACTGAGTTCTCCCTAAGAGCTCTCGCTAGGGTTCTCCCTAGAAGACTTGCTTTCTATTCCAGCTCCAATCTCGTCGGATCCACTCTTCAATCGCAATACTCTTCAATCGCTTCAATCACATCGCCCTTCTTCGTCCTCCACACACTTCTACTCGTAGAAACGGTATGTTTTTGTTTACTATCTGAACCTATTGTCTATGTGAAAAATTTAAACCTTTACCCCAGACTTCAGTCGCGGAGTTTCAGACATTCACTTCCACCTTTCCTCCATTTCTCCATTTTTGGCCCTCCAGTTTCAGGCGGACATTCGCCGTCGGTTTGTCTTATTTCTCCTCTGGGCTGTCGGTACCGCTGGTCCTGCTGGTCTGTTTCTCTTCTTTCTACCGTCCTCCTAGAGCTGATCCAGCCGTCCTCATTCCAATCTAGTATGCACTCCCCAGCTCAAGTAGTACTAGCCACTCAAAAAGCATCTATAAAAAGAAACCACCATCGCAGTCCCATCGTGGCCATTTATATCCTTATATAAGAGAACAAATACTCGTCAATAGGACCGATCTTTCCAAACTGTCCACTTCATTTCGAATCTAAAAATCCGCACCTCTGATAGGCTGAATTTCGAATCCTCTCGACTCGGCTTCTCATTGGCATCTCCATATTCATTCACGTGATCAACTGTCGATTTTTCAGTTTCTTCTTTGAACAACTCCATTTTTCAGCTTCATCTACTTCTCTAAAAACTACAACAATGGCTACCGGAGCTCCAGGTAAGTATCTTCAATAAAACAAATTCGACTTTCGAATATAACTAACTTTTTTCCAGGCGGAAATTTCAGAGGTTGGACACCTACTCCTCCAGAAAGAGGCTCTTTTCCTCTTGACCATGATGGAGAATGTACAGAGTATATGACCAAATACTTGCAATGCATGCGTTTCACTGAGAACAGAAACGCTCCCAACTGCCGTATTTTGGCCAAACAGTATCTCGGGTGTCGTATGGACAACCAGCTCATGGAGGAGCTGACGTGGGATTCGTTAGGGTTGGTGAATCTACCGGGTGAACGCGAGACTTCTCATATCACTCCCCAGACACTGACGCCAGCCGAAGCGAAGAAGTAGATGTAACTCGTCCTTGTCAACATAGGGAATATTGTCACAATCGTCCCCGACTATGAAAAACAAAAAGATAGATACTCTACAACTATACTATACTAGAGTTATGATATTATGATATTCTGTACATACAATACAAATTTTTGATTAGTGGATTGTACTGTAACTGAGAACAGTGCTCTTACTATTGCTCTCATTTATACTTCCTACATTTTATTTCTGTACAAGTACTATTACAATAGTACTATACTATTGCCATACTATAACTGTTACACATTACTGTACTATACGATTAGCGACTTCATCCTAAGCTTCCCCAGAAGATTTCGTGGGCTTTCCACGAAATTGACCTCTGCCACCACGTCCTCCTCTTCCTCTGAAGCCGCCTCTACCTCTACCAGAATGCTGGTTTTGATGTTGTTGAGGCTGTTGGGGCTGCTGAGGCTGTTGAGATTGTTGGGCAGCTGCTTGTTGTGGTGGAGGTGGGAGAACCTGACCAGGTCCTGGTGGAGGATAATAGCCGTTAGGGGGCTGTCCATATCCGTTAGGTGGAGGAACACCGTAGTATACTGGCGGAGTGACAGGATACATAGCTGAAGGAATGGCTGGGGCACCTTCGTTCATCACTTGTGAATAAATGGTACCGTAGATCTGCTTAAGAGCATTGGTGTTGATTGCGGCAGCACGGTTATCGTCATCGTCAACCTTTTTAGATTCACTTTCCTTTTCACTACCTTCTTGCTTCTTGGCTCCTCCTTTCAATAAGCTCAACAATTCGTGAGACTTCTTAGCGTTGACATCTTTTTCGTGAGCAACCTTCACCTTCAACTCCTCCTCCTTTTTCTTCTTTTCCTCGGTCTTTTGCTTTTGCAATGCAAGTAGACGGGCCTGTTTTTCCTTGTCTGTCAAGGTACTTCTCTTCTGTGAAGCTCTCGAATGGTAGACAAATTGACGATTGGAGATGTTCAACACTAACGAAGAGTCCAAGGTCAAACCACGACTGGTCTGTAATTTTCCATTCATAGTGTTTCCACTAAGCAAAGGAAGATCAAAGATGATTCCAAGCGAATTCTTAGAACCAATGGTGGTGATACTCACTACAGTACCCTTGGACAAAATAGGGACTTTACCAAAGTCTTGGACGTAAATGATTCTGTCTCCCAACTCGAATCTCTGGTCGCTCAATAATTGGTATGATTCACTGGGGTTCAAAATGGCATCCTTGGGAACTCCCTTGATATCACGATTGATGGTAGGAATAGGAGTACCAACGTAGTTGATCATATACTGTTCGATAGCCTCGAAACTGAACTTGGTCAACGACTCACTTTCCAATGATACAGAAATAAGATCCTTCTTCACTTCCTTCAACCAGCTACGGATTTCTTTCAATTCTGCAGGACTACTGATTTCTGTGACCTTAGGCATATCCTTCGATGTCCATTTGCTCAAATTGACAAATAACTTGGGGAACTTGGTCTTATAGCGATTGACCAAGTCAACAGCAAGAGGTGAAAATTCCCAGAACTTTCCGTTGGGCGACTTCTTAGTGTAGCCCAACACTTTCTGTCTCTTGGATTCAAATTTCAACTCCAACCCGATGTTGGTACGGCCACCTCTTTCGTCTAAAATCATGTACTGACTTGTGATTCTAGAGAGTAATAACGCATTGAGTCTCAAGTTTTTGCTGACATCGAAAGAAGGGTAGTATTTAAACTCTCTGTTTTCAATGGACAATCTCTTCTTGCCAATGTTAGGTTCGGCCAACGATTGGATCTTGAAGATCTGGATACTCAACTTGTCATCGTTATAACCAGCAACTGTGGCAGGCGTACCATAAGCCATGTCTCCCAAAAAGACAACCTGTGAATTAACGGGGAACTCTTCTTCAATGGGGATTGGAGGTCTGAATTCATATCTATGGTCTTTATTGGTAACTTCCTTAACGATCAATTGCAATGGGTACAACTCCAACCCTCTGGAGAATGTCTTGACAAAGGCTCCTTTGGCGTTTCTGATTAAACCATTTACAGGTTGAACATAAACTAAAGCTTCAATATCACCAAGCTTGACACCTCTTGTCTTGTCGTAGAGATTTCTCTGGCCATTGACGTCTTGTCTGAACTGTCTGGCTTCTTCAGCTGTGACTTCGGAAGTAATCACTTTTTTGAGTCCAGTAGCAGTTCTAGAGGCTTCGTACTTGTGCTCAGAGTCAATAACCTTTACAATTCTACACTCACGCAAGTAGGGCCATTTGCTGTAGACTAATCTGTTAACAAACTGCTGTCCGAATTGGGCTACAGTCAAATCGCCCCAGATATTCGTAGTCGAGAGAATCATAGACTCAGATTTCGAGGGATACTGGAAGACTTTGACTTCGTTCAATTGCAATTCAGCCTGGAATGGAACGTTAGCCAAAGAAGGGAATCCAGCAGATAAATTCTTACCTGTTTTAGCTCCTTCGATGAACCCAATTCTGTATTTGGAAACTTGTGGCAAGGTGTATCTTTCTTCCAAACACTGGTCGTGTTCAAGATCTTGGAAAAAGCCGGGTAATGGAGATGGGTATACATAGTCAACCTGTGGATTGTGAACAAACAAAATAGCTTCACCGAACGAATTTCTTTTGGTTTCTTCGGGAGTCAACTTCTCTTCGACGGGTCTTAAGACGTTGATCAACTTCTTCTCATCTACAAAGTCCAATAATACAACGGCTTCCCACGATGCAGTCTTACCGTTCATATCGATATCCACTTCATTGGGATAGTTCATGATGATAGGGGAATGAGGCTCAGTCATTAATGGTCTGTACACTAATGGCATCAACTTTCTTGATCTAGCAGGTAAAACTGCCATCAACTGTTCAAAAGGTTTGAATGGAATCGACTTTTCAAACTTCAACTCTTCGCCCTTCTTGATCAACTCCTCTAAACCGATGGAAATGTCGGAAATTCTTGGGGAGTAGTGATATTTATAGTACCAGTTCCAGGATGGAACCCCCTGATAATAATAATACAATACCCATTGCAAACCTTCTACGAAGTGCTCAGTGAGTTCGACGATCTTTTCCTTGTCGTAAATAGAAAAATGCAACTTTTCCTTGTAGTACTTATCCTTCCAGTCCAAGAACTTGTTGTCGTAGATATCTTTGGAGTTCTTCAACAACTCTTCGGTCTCGATCAAGTTGGCCAGTTGGTACTTCTTGATGACACGTCTGGTTTCATTCAAACGTTCTTCGAATTCTTCAGCAGATTCATATGGAGACAAGCCATCAATGTCAAGCTTGGCTTCATATGTGTCTTGCGATTGAGAATGGATAATCACAAGCCCTACATTCATGGCAAACTCTTTGATGAAGTCTAAATACTTTTCTACGTCATCATTTGGTAACTTCAAGCCCTTCAATTTGCCCTGATTTTCCAAATCAATCAATTCCGATACCGGCTTTGAAGCAATCTCCATCAACCACGGCTTGATAAAACCCACCAATTTCTTTTGGTCCTTCAAAATTAATAACTTGCCGATTCTCTTTCTCTTTTTCTCACCAGAAATGGAGATGTCGTCCAACTTCTTGTTGAACCACTCTACATCGACGTCCTGTTTCTCGAAGTTCTCCAACTCAAACTCTGACAAGTAGTGTATCCAGATGTTGAGACGCTTCAAATTTATGGTCCCGTACTCGTTAATGTAACCATCAGACTGTTTCAATGTCTGCTTGAAAGTAGCGATCAAGAGCGGAAAAGCTCCTTTATTAATGAACAAATCAGGCAAATTAGGTAAGAAATCATTTCCAATAACATACATGATCAAGATGAAGTCATCTAGTACCCTCTCAAAGTCGTATTCGAACGACAATTCTCCCTCCAAGTCCTGAAACTCTAGCGCCAAATACTCTCTCACTAACGACAAGTGTAACAAGAAGAATTTCTGATCGTGCAAATCCTTCAGTTTCGATCTTTGAGGACCGAAAGTGACTTCTTCTCTTAAAAGCGCAAAATGTGGATCATGTGACAGCAATCCCAACATGATTAAATCGGCGTCCAAACCGTAGATACAGTGTCTCAAGTTGGGGTCGTAGTCGTTCTGTGATCTTATGGTCCGGATATACTCCATGATCTTATGTTCCCCTTCTCCCGGAACCTCATGACCAGACAAGATGATCTGGATATTGGCCCAGTTAGAGTCGTCGGTGATTTTCTTATGGATGAAGTATTTCAAGTTGTCTGTTAACTTAGCCATGAACTCCGTTCCAGGGGTAATCGAGTTGGAGTCAAATGGATCGTCCTTGGGAATCTCTTCTCCATTGGCAATAGCTTTCTTCAAATTCTCTTCAGCTTCGTATGCTGTTCTGAATCTTCTAGCACGCTGTTGATTCATCTTTGCTCTTGGCGCAACACCATCTATCGCCATGTAGAAAACCTTATTAGGTCTGATGATCTCAAACAAGTGTTCGATGTAGCTGAAAATTGCAGCATACATTTGGTCGTCAGTCATTCTCAGAAACGTCTCGTCGTTCGAATGTGTACATGTGTGCAAAATCGAATTCATGTCCAAATAGAGATTGTCGAACTCAGGGATCTGGTTCTCGTCGATGAGCTGCGATATCAACGGCCATCTTTCCGATATAAATCTGAAGAATTTCGGGATACCCATGATGAATGCGTAATGATGTCTTTAAGTACTAAAATGATGTAACTTTGCAATTTTCGAAGATTCAATAGTTCAAAAGTTCAAAAATATTAACGAATAATAGAGTCGTAACAATTGGATCTTGATATTGAATCACTATGATTGAAATGTATCGATGAAATTAAAGAATTACTTTTGAGTTCTGAAATTAGAAAATCAAAATTCAGAAACAATCTCAGAATTTTTTGAAGCTTTGTATTTACAATTTTTGTTCTGCAAATTCCAAACTACAAAAATCTCTCTTAACACGCTTTTCCTATGCACTTAGATTGACCAGTGTCCTCAAATAAGGTGCTGTTCAATGTGAATCCGAAGGAATACATCGTGAAATTTCTGGTTTGACAAAGTCGAAAATTCGTCCATAATTTCGGTTTGAACACCAGACACTACTTCCTGCAGACGGCACGCGATTTTGCAACTGCTCCATATTTTGCAACTAATGATTTGCACTTATTTCCACTATAAAGCGTATAGCATTTATTCAAAACAGCTACCTATATAGAGAGAATCCAACCACAGGAAATCAACACAATAATCATAAATAATCAAAACAATAGAACATAGGAAAAAGACAAAAATTAACAAACTTGTTCTTAGTTTATAACAAAAACCAACCAATACCTATCAAACACAAATTTAGGACATCATCAAGATAAACGTATCAATCATTCAATCACTCAGTCACACCATAAACTGGAACATCTGTAACATCAGTGATTATACTCATAAACCAATCTCTCAATGGACGGCTGCGTTTGTAGATAACAACGGCACATTTGTTCAAATTCAGTTGCACTTCTACACTCTTGATGCTATCGACAAACCACACAGAAATTACATTCAAATTATCGATTCCATCTTTGGACCTCGATTTCATAATTTCCAATGTGCTAACAAATGCAATCGTCACGGGTTCGTTGTACTTGTGGTAAGTTGAATTCACAATATTAACCAAGTTATTGTAACCCTCTAATGACGTTTGCTGTATCCGCAGCCAGCTATCACGAACTTGATGTGAGTACTTTTTAGAATCATCTGTCAAGAAATTGCAGAGAAATTGGTTGAATGATAAGAGCTGAGAATTAGTAAATTCAGCAAATTCGCTGAACTTAGCCATCCCACTGAGCCGGAAGCGATTGACGGCGCTCCAGCCATCGACTTTCAAAATATCCCAAGTTTGCAATCCAAATTTCTTATACCTAGAAAACCCTTCCATAAACATACTCTGCAATACCCATGCCTTTCCTTGTGCCAACTTACCGTATATCACAAACTGGCGGGAAACAATGATGGAACGGTCTCTAATGCCATTCCATGTTACCATGACCGTTTCAGACACCTGTTGTCTATCGATATTAAGATAATTATCGATGACATAGTTGCTCCCCTGTAGGACATTATTTTTGAACCGGTTTCCATACTTCACAATCTTGTTCACTCTCTTCCTCTTCTTTGAGAAGAACGAGAAAGATGATATGGCCGTTTCTTCTTCATACATTAGTTCTTCCAAATCCAGAAGCATATGGCGCAAATAGTCAATGGCATTCTCTGGATCTTCTTCTACCACGAAATAAGTCGTGAGATAACAGGAAAAATAGTAAAGAGGTACCAAGCTGAGAACACTGGCAAAAAAGTAGTAGTACAAGTAGTCGGAATTTGATTCCAAGAATTTTTGTAAATATGCAAGTCCTTGCAACAAGTATTTTTGGAACACTCTTTGTTCTTCCTGGATCTGGTGTTCGTTGTCTACGGGATCTACGGGTAGAGGTGCCAGCGGCATGTTTACCTCTACGGACTTAAGCTCGACAATGGTATCATCAAGATTTTCCTGGTGCTCTTGAACCAATTCCTGTGATTCTTCCTTGACAACTTGAGCCCTTTGGTCGACGATATACTTATTCAATTGGTCAATCTTGACTTTGGCAAAATTGGAATAAAAATTGGTAGAGCTCTGTTTGATAGACTCGTTGATTTTCGACAAGTTCTCGTAGAAGTTGATTTTGGACGAAATGGCTGACTCGGCTAGTTTCTCAGGATCGCATAGATCACGTTCGGACTCAGATTCAGAGTTTGTTTCTTCAGATAATGAAGACACAGAAGCTGCGTACAGAGAATTTGTTTCGCCCATAAGACTTGCAACAATACCACTATCGATATTGTCGATATTGAGTACATCTTTCGTGGTCTCCGGTTCAACAACAGTTGCAGCATCGTTTTTAGAGCCAGTGCTATTAGAACGACCGTAAATGGAGGGTAGTTTGAAAGTGGTATATGATGAAATCGACGAACGGGGTTCCTTTCTGTTTTCAGCCAAGTTTAAAGGATCGTTCTGATGGTCCAAGGTGAGATCATGGGACGAAGTTGTAGATTGGTCATCGTCGACATCTGAAGACGACGAGATTATAGACCAGTCTTCGTCTGTAGAACGTGACATCTCAAGTAAATAGAAAGCAGCACTGATTTTTCACGAAAATACTAGACACCTAGCAAATAACTACTATAGTTCGTATAGTACTGGTAACTAATTCCGTAAGTATCTCACTGAAGACAGCAGAATTGCAATTATGATTGGTACAATTCGTAAAAATTCCAACTGAAACAGTTGAAAATGAGAATCTGGGGTTGCAATAAACTTCTAGATCAGTGTCTAGATTCTTAGTATTCGTCTGGTGACACTCTTATGAATATCAATATCAATTATGTCAGTGTATAGCTTTTAACTTTAGCAGATGAAGTAAATGGAGGTAGTGCTGTTCAGCCAATAGCGAGGCACCAATCTCGGGATTGGATCAGTGGCAACAGGGGATTGAAGAGTGTCACAAAATTGAAGCTGGATAGCCTGAAATTGAAGCTGATGCAGTCGGATTTGGACAGAATGGGCTAGGGATTAGTCTCGGTATAACTGCCGAATCTGATATACGGCCTGCTTTCCAGAATTATGTCAATCAAGACAGATACTAAAAGGAGTGTGGATCCAAAAAGAAAGATGGAACATGACTGATAAGATAAAGGAGGGGCTATGTGTGCATATAAGACCATGTCACGTGTGAAAGAGGGATTTTTCCGGGAGTTGCAATCACAGCCAACAAGAACAGGAGCTCGTTGAGTTGGCAATTTGTGTTATTTGGCCAGACTTTATAGCTGTGGGCATGTGTTGAATCTTTTGTTGGCGGTCTAAGGGAATTGCTTTGCTGTTTGGGTTGCTTATCGGCACAATTGAAGTTGATAGAGCTGCATCCCTGCCGCAGTCCTATCGCGCTTTGATTTTGTGCATATGCAGCTCCAACACCTGCAGCTAACAATAGAAGGTTGCAACCGTTGCTCCAGAAATGAACTCTGAACTCAATGTTTTGAGTCTACTGGTGTTGGCATTAGGCATTAGTGTTGTAGATGAGGAGTCATGAAAAGGAGGAAGTATAGATAGATGTGGAAAGTATGAAATTGTGATATTTTAGAGTAATGTTTGACGGAATTGAGCAATAATTGCAAATATTTAGCGAAAAAACCTGCGAAGTTACAAAAGTCAACTCTAGAATAGGTTAAGCTGGAGTGCTGGCTTACATCGATAATCATAACACACAATCACCTACTATGGCTAAAGGGAACATGTTTAATTGTAGAAGACGTGAAAAGAAAGCTTTTTTTTAATATTGATTCTTCCCTCTGGAATACTCATATAGAAAACTAATTTCATCTCGTAAAATTACAAACTGCTTGCGGAGATTCGTATGAGCGAGAGTATTAAGTAGATGACAATGCATCCACCAAGAAGGGTAGATGCGCAGAACATACAATGTCTACGAAGTGTAGTATATTTACGAGATTCATATTCGCGAGACAGTTTATGCGCTTCCGGAACAATATAGACATACTGATGGAATGAAGGATGCTCCACTCATTTCCCATGCAAAAAATGGCAGAACAAGAAATATATAGGCCTATTTAGATGAAGTATCACAACAAGAGAGATTTACGTCTGTTCCTGGCCTGTGCACAGCCAAGAGCGATGAACATTCTAAATATGCTAGTGACTAAAAAGGAAATTGGGGCAGCCACAGAGCGTCAGATTAGACTTGTTTACCTTACCAAAGGCTGGAAGAAACCACAACAGTAGACTAAAGCAAAGCAGAGATAGGATGGATTGCTGAGGAGGAGAAGCACAGCCAGGAGATTAGGATACAGACAAAAATATTGACATTCGACAAATAGAGAAAAGAATATGAATATTGAATGATAACAGTACATATCTGGTCAGCTACTGGAAATCAATTGATTATTGGCACCGAAAGCTTCCGGAAATGAAACAGCAGAACTAAAATCCAGAATACCAATGTCTCTTTAGGATTCTCCTTTCTCTCTAGGATCTGTATTCTCTCTTTATTTCTCCAGATTCTCTCTATTCTCTCTATTCTCTCTGTAAAATTCTCCGTAGACGCAAGTGAACATCGCTAGGGTTCTAGCGTAAAATACAGAATATACCGAAAATTCCGACATTATACCGACATTATGTATGCGCTTTTCACGGAAATTTCCACCCTCACTAATTTAAAGATTAGCATTATACACATATGTACAAGCACTAAATTAACAATGAGTTTTCCACCATCAGGAAATTCCCATTAGCCACCGCCATCTCGCCCTCCGTTCACCAATTTTCCTCGCCAGTCTCCACCACCAGCCTACGGCCTCGTCGTCGGCCTCCAACTCTCTCCCAGCCTGGCCCTCTCTGGAACTCCACCCCGTGTCGTCTCCTCAGCAATTATCAATCGGTTGCCGCACGCTCATCTCCCACGGTTCCCCCTCAATCTACACAGGCTGCTGAGATCACCTCACCTCCCTACCATCGACTACACAAAGAGATCAAGTTGGCTGACTGGGCCTACTAGCAGCATTCTGTGTCTTGGTCAAATTGAACATCAACAAATATCTCAGTCTGCAAAAGCATCTTCCACCGTTGCACCATTTGTCTCTCTGTGTCTGCGTGTCCACCCCTGCTCCCTGGCCCGTGTGTACGTCCAGTGTCTGTCTGTCCCTCTGAGCCCAGCCCCTGGTCCTCAGTCTTCCATCAGACTGACGTCTTAACATCCCTCCGCCAACGGGCAGAACCATCTCCCGCGCTGGCCCTGCTGTTCCCGCCCAACCGTGGCCGCGAGTCCCGACCCTGCTGATACCGTTAGCGTCGTCCCTCCGTTGTCAGACTGCCAGTTCGCCGTTCCAGAATCTGTTTTTCATCTTTCTGGACTGCTATAGACCGAAAGCAGGACAACAAGTCCCGTTCAAGCCTCAACAACCGCAAATTCGGCTTGCTCGTAGCGAGGAACCTATAGATTGCTCTTTAGCGACTCACAGCCGTAAACCAGAAGCAGCGCTTTGCCAGTCGTACGTTTGTCAGGCCCGTATTGCCCAACAAACCCGTCGAGAAGGCACTCCCAGTAGCCAGAAACAGAGCCTATAGCGGTGATTGTCTTCTGCAGAGCTACCCACACTGTCCGGATCGCATTTAAGCTGTAGAACGTGAATATTTGATAACGAATTAATCTCTTGCCTGACCGAAAAAGATTGTATTCGGTGAAATATCCTGTTGCAGAGTTCCATCCAGTTGGCTACAAATACCGTACGTGACTGAAGTGCAAAGCTGAATTTCTCGCCTGTCCTGGACGGCTTCTCTCGTAGACTCCAATCATAACTATACAATTATCATATCTTCAACCATGTCGCTCATATCCAATAGAAAGAGACCCAGGGGGTTCAGTGAAACGTTTGAGAAAGCCAACAAGAACAAGGATGCCGCGGATTCCGATCCCACGGCCAAAGTATCGCATCTCAATTTCGACCACAGCATTTCTGAAGCCAGCTTGCTGTCATCGTCGATAACGTCGCCACCGCCGGTTTCGTCGTTGCTGTATCCCGGCAATTACAACAACCATAATAATCCTAGTAATAGCAGCAGCAACGGTAATAACTTCAACATTGGCAACATGCATGTTGGCAACCAGGCAAATCTATTTGCCAGCTCATCTTCATCAAACTCAGAGGGTGCCGTAAGTTCGTCGTCGACATCGACAAACGGGTCTTTTGGAAATCCGTTCAAGACGCGGACAAAGTCAAAAAACCGCCCGTTCAACTCTGCGTATCTCCTTGTTGACGGCAACATCGACGACCCGGATCAAGTTTTGATAGAAGAGAACGAGGACGATGTTGTAGATGAGGATCCCGAAGTAATTGACGATGAGGACGACGAAGACTTGATCATTCTCGAGGAACGAGACTTGATTCCCAAGCCGCGTAGGAACAATTCCGACTCCTTACTCATTCTTGACAGTGATGCCGTAGAAGCTTACAACATGTTCAATGTTAACAATATAAACAACAATATTAACCAGGCGTTTGAGATCGACGCGAATAACAACCCTGTGAAGAAACAAAGAACAAACTCACTTCCACAATTACCCCAAGCTCGCTGTTTCTACACCAAGTTGCCAAATAACTACATCTTGCAAACCCCAAAGTTAGGCAACATCAAAACGAACGTAATACCCCACCAGCTCAACTTGCCACCTTGTGATGACGAAAACGGCCATTACGTCATCAAGTTGAACGAGACCTTTGCCAATCGCTTCATCATTATCAAACTTCTTGGTCAAGGCACTTTTGGCAAAGTCATGCAATGTTTTGACAAAGTAAACCGTGAACATGTAGCCATCAAGATAATTCGTAATATCCAGAAGTACCGTGACGCTGCTAAGATCGAGTTGCGCATCTTGTCTACTCTCAAGAAGTTCGACAACAAGAACGTCAACCATTGCATTCATCTCCGTGAGTGCTTTGACTATAGGGGCCATATCTGTATAGTTACGGACTTGTTGAAGATTTCTCTCTACGACTTCTTGGAGAACAACAAGTTCATCTCGTTTCCCGGATCTCACATCCAGGCCATATCTAAACAGTTGATACGTTCTGTGAGCTTCTTGCACGACTTGAACTTGATCCACACAGACTTAAAGCCAGAGAATATCTTACTCCATGACGACTCCCACATCAAGAAGAACCTCTACAGCTCTACTATTGTATCAAGTTATATGAACTTGTCGTCATCATCTGCACCAAAGAAGACACCCAAGTACCTGAAGGTTTTGAAGAATCCCTTGATACAGATCATTGACTTTGGCTCTGCCATTTTCAACGACGAGTATCACTCCTCTATCGTTTCTACCAGACACTACAGAGCTCCAGAAATTGTCTTGGGTGTAGGCTGGTCGTTTCCGTGCGATATGTGGTCCATAGGCTGTATACTAGTCGAGTTGATCATTGGTGAACCGTTATTCAAGACGCACGACAACTTGGAGCATTTGGCGATGATTGAGAAGATCTGTGGCTATAGAATAGACAAGGCCATGGTCAAGTTGTCTAAGGAGAAAGAAAATGAATGTGGACTCGAGTACTTCACCAAAGAGTATATCAGCTCAGAAGAAGACTCGGATGGCGAAGATGATGATGATGTGATTATAGACGATGAAACTACCAAGTACAACTCATTGACATTGATGTTCCCCACGAACACGACACCGATGAAGTTCATCAACAGCGTAGATGAGTTGTCGCGGATCGACTTGTTTGTCAGTTCTCGTATCGGCTTGGATATCGACTTTGACTATTCGCTCTCGGCTAATTACGAGAAAAACAAGAACATCATCAATTTCGGTAACTTCACGTTCTGGTGGTTCTTCATCGACTTGTTGCGCAAGTTGTTCGTCGTAAACCCGGAAGACCGTCTCAATGCCATGGATGCTTTGTACCATCCGTGGTTCAACTTGGGTATTGAGGACGAGGGTACATTGTAAGTATAAAGGACAACGGTTTATAAATGGTTTCTGGTTTTCTTCTCTCTCACTCTCTTTTTATTTCTCGAAGGATAATGTCATTACTTATTGCGGCTGGCGGTGGTTCCAGTCTTTTGTTATTGTTAATATTATTTTACTTCCTTTAATGTGTTGATATTTGCATGGTTTAGTATTTTATTTATGTCCGATTCAGTTCTTTCGAGTGCTTTGGTTTTGGACATTTCTTGTGTGTTTTATGGCGATAAAAGACCACACATCCTTAGATCGCCGCCTACAATACAATTTGTTGCCCAATAGTTTATAATAGATGAGTGGTACTCTGTCCAGCTTTTTTGAGCGAGGAATTCTATTATTACTACGAGTGTATGAGTATATACGAATATTATAACGACAGACAGTCAGGGTAGAGACAGTTAGGACATCGTAGATCTATGAATAGAGTGATGAAGTAGCTCTTCTCGATCTTGAACTCTTCGCCTAAAAAGGATATCTTTGTGGCCGTTGCCGTGGAGTCCATTTTGCAACCTGTTGCTGAGCGACGAACGCGAGAGATCATTGGGCCAACACGGAATTCACTGCCAGCGAAAGTAAGAACAATCAAGTCTCTTCATGGTAAGTAAACCAATAGATGTACCTAGAGAGTAGCTAAGATACTTAGAATCTAGTGATTCAGACAAGATGGAAAATATACTGATTTGAAAAAGGAAAAATGTCAACTCTGTCTTCTACATATTTCCGCAAACTCTCCACTTTGCACATTCGACTTCCGTAATTCTTACTAGCAAAGGAGGGTAAAAGAATGTTACGTTTGTAGAGAAATCCGTAGCTACTATTAGCTAGAGAATTGCAAAAATCGGAACCTGATCCTGTACCCCAATATTGTGGTCCGACTGATCCACATTTCTGTCTGTCCGTTGCTGTGAGTCTGTTGCAGTCTGATGTTTGTCTGACTCTCACCGTTTGTTTCCTATTGTCCGTCGCTGACTGTCTGTCTGATCTCCTTAGTTTATCGGTCTGGCCCACGGTTGGATTATTCATAAATCTGTATAGGTGCGTTTCCAGCATCTTATCGCAAATAATAAATTTAATTGCCCTAATTTATTTTGTGGGGACCGTTGTCAATCCCGAGTCAAATGCACACTGGCATGTGTCGGAATGGCTGCGGTCAAAATCAACTCATTATTCACCATTTGATCTACAGAAGACGTCGGGTGATCAAGCAGCAACCAGCATTCTTTGTCAGACTCTGGCTCTGGAATGATAGTCACCAGTGAGAATGTCGAATCAAGTATGGTGATCCCAATTCAGACAACTAAATTGAACGCAGCCCAGCGCATAAGCCATAAAAATATTATGCTTCTGATATCTGTGACTCCTCAGTGGTGAAGACAGTGTCTGCATACCCCCTATACTAGTGTGTCTGCTCATACAAAGGACTATCTAGTTACCGGTTTGCATTCCATTCCAATCAATTGCCGAATACACTGGACAGAAAATAAGCTTTCAAATAGAGTTTCGTGTCGGGTGGTTTAAGGTTTGGTGATCGAACGGAAGCCACTTTCTGTCGTTCAAGGATTGATCTGTCCCAAAAGAGCCGTGTCTGTGTCCGATCCCCATTGGATTGAGCAGCAATCCCCATTTTGACTTCACTATCCAGGAATAAGCAATCTTAGGCTTTTAAAGTGTACCGACTATAAAGCTTACGGGATTATAAACTTCTATCGGTCCCTTGCCCCCTTAATTCTAGAAGATGGCGGCAGCACATCTGGGCGCCTGGACCCAGTCTCGTCCATCTGCTGTTCTGTGCTACGTCCAGCCATTGATGATCGTCGGTTTCGTAAGGTCCAGCAGATTGTCAGAATAGGAGCACAATGCAGACAGACAGACTAATTCGACTGACGCACAGCTGAATTGGAAAAAGTAGTGTGCTGCTCGTGCGCCATACAGACTCGACATGTACGGCCGATCTTTCGACCAATGATGTGGCAGTACGACACTAATTACCTTTCCTAATTAGGTTGAGTAATGAACAACGCCAGAAAATAATGCTTGCAGCTCGATAGGTGTGCATGCCGACTTGCTGTTGGAGCAATTTGGCGGTATTTTCCAACAGGGTGAACTATTACTGGCGATATTATTTGCAATATTATCGACCTGACATTACTAATCGCTGAATGTGGCTAAGTGTCTGGCTCCGTATGCTCAACGTCTGCAACTGGCGTGCTCTAAGCCGTCAGGGAAATGTGTGTCTGACTCTCGAGAATTTGTCCAGTCTAAGCGAAGTAGACTGCATGCGAATTCAGACAAATCCATCGCAGGTGAAAAATTGCAAAATCGCACACCAAGATGGTGATGAATTTTCACCTCCAGCTTGGTTGACTCACAGCTCCCAGAACTTACGAGCTAAATGCAACGTGAGAACATCTCCGAATGGCAGAGGCGCGTGTAAATACGAAAAAGAAACGACAGCAACGGTATCCCGAAGAGCGACTCCAGCAGGCAGCTTTGTGCAACTTCAAGCACCTCGGTCTTGATATTATGCTTCTTAACGAGTATTTTCCGAACCAACGGCCGTGAAACGGCCTGGTAGCCAGCTGGAGCTGTTCAATGTAGCGTTGTAGTGTGAAAATTTTTCCACCGTGAAAATAGTCCAAGCATTTGTAGTGTGTATGAACCTGACTAAGCTCAGTTCTAGATCCAGACGTAGCTCTAGACTGAGTACAGTAAAGCAATCACAGCCGAGCAATCAGGCCGACGAGACAGATTCAGGCTGGACATCGACCCTCCTACCACAGCTGTTTAGTGGCTAAAGCTCTGTCGAATCTATTGTGTGATTTCTATTGTATTCGATTCAAGCATAGTACAGGACTATTCCACAGCACTATTGTTCGAACTACACTTGCAGGGGAACCAGAACAGTATTGTCGAGAGCAGCACGAACAGAGCGCTGAAGAGTCGAACAATGTCGATAACATTTCCTAGAACAGCAATATGGTTATTGTTCAGCTAGCTGGCTCGCAAGTAGCATACTCTTCGCAGATCGACTGTAACTCTGAGGACGAAACTTCAGAATGGCTTCAGTTAAACGCAACCGTCGGAGCCAAGCAATAACTAGCTCCTGGAGTCACATCCTCCTATCACATCCTCCTATCACATCCAGTACTAAATGTCACACTCGACACAGCATTTCCAGAAATCACAGTTCCCCGTTCTTGGCCCACAGATCAGCTCTGACCGGTGTTTGCATGCCATTCCAACGCTAGACTAGACCGTTCGACCCCAACTTATGTCGAGCCAAGATCGACGTCGTCCACTAGTCGTGGCTTATGTCTGAAACTTCTAATGTCTCTGCACACCATACCAATCTAGACCTATATAGGAGATGTGACGACGATACTTGCAACTCCCCGCCACTATGAAACGTCTCAACGTTCCGTCTTCACAACGGTTACCGCGATACGTCACCATGATGCGATCCATTCGACTTTTACTCAATCGAGGCAGTAACAGCTAAGCCTGCCACGTAATAACCCATCCCATAGGCTTATCCCTTGTGTTTCATCGCGGTTTCGAGATATTCACGTGACGCGCACCGACAAAGTCGTCTGGTGAACTGGTAGTCATTTCCCCAAGCGGAATAAATACCTTTTGTGTCGGCAATTAGCGGGCAATATGGAGGCAGGAACCAAAAGCAGAAGCCACGCCATTGTCCAGCTGATTGCATTGTAGCCAGCAGCCAATAGCAACTGTCGAACCATATAGTGCACATTGGCCGATATGGGCACTAAATGCCAATGTCACGTGACCCCATTGATCTGCAGCAGTATCGCTTTAGTCAGGTCCTGCATGCCGATCGACAAAAGCAAAATTTCAGACAGACACAGAAAAAAAAAAACAGACACAGCAAGTGCGGGTCACGTGCCAGATCTAGACCGCTGCATGCATTTGAGCCCCAATGCGGACAGCTAATGATGTATGTTGCGATTCACTGCCGTCCCTTTTTGGATCGAAAAATAAACACCGTGTAGACACCGAAAAATTTTCTAGCCTCGAGTTAGCTCACAAAACCGAGACTGCCGCATCCACTTGGCAGCCGACACAGAATATATAAAACAGGATTTTCCATAGCTTTAGCGAGATGAAGAACATTTTTGATTCCTTTATCAACAGATCAGAAATCGTGAGTTCAACTCGTTCGCTCCTTAGTCACTCCCTTAGTTTTCCAACTATAGTCCTTCCTTATTCCGATTACACGGACCAAACCTGAGACGTACTCGTATTTCTTATTCTCTTTGTCTTTCTCCAGTTTCAGATCGACCACTCTCTTTAAAACTACCAGTAATACCACACATATCAATCCCTGATAGAATCTAAAATGAAGGTTTCTGTTCTTTCCACTTTGACTCTCGCTGCCTCTGTGTTGGCTGCTCCTATGCAACACAAGCACCACCAGCACGACAAGAGAGCCGTTGTCACCAAGATCGTCTACGTCGACGGCAATGGTAACTTGATCAACGGCCCAGCTGCCACCTCCGCCGCTGCTGCCGTCGCCTCTGTTGCTTCTGCCGCTGCCACCTCGGCTACCACCTCCGCTGAAGCTTCTCCAGCTGCCACTTCCAATTCTGGCTCTTCCTCGAACAGCGGTTCCGGTGGAATCAGCGGTGACTTGAGCCCTTTTACTAACCCAAGCGTTGCCTTTGAAGACGGTAAGTACTCCTGTGACTCCGTCCCAGTTGGCCAGGGTGTCATTGGCGTTGACTGGATCTCGGGCTTGAACGGTGGATGGACCACCATCATGAACGGTAACGGCCAGACCTCTGCTAACTGCCAGGACGGCTTCTACTGTTCGTACGCTTGTCAAGCCGGTATGTCCAAGACCCAATGGCCTTCTGAACAACCAGCCAACGGTGTTTCTGTTGGTGGTTTGCTCTGTAAGAACGGTTTGTTGTACAGATCCAACACCGACAACGACTACTTGTGTGAATGGGGTGCTCAGACTGCCGAATTTGTTTCCAACATTGGCCAAGACGTCGCCATCTGTAGAACCGACTACCCTGGTTCGGAAAACATGAACATTCCAACCTTGTTGTCTGCCGGTGGTAACGCTCCTGTATCTGTTGTCGACTCTGACTCCTACTACACCTGGAGAGGAGGTAAGACTTCTACTCAGTACTACGTCAACAACGCTGGTGTTTCTGTAGAAGACGGTTGTATCTGGGGTACCGACGGCTCTGGTGTCGGTAACTGGGCTCCTGTTGTTCTTGGTGCCGGTACTACCGGTGGCAGAACTTACTTGTCGTTGATTCCAAACCCTAACAACAATGTCAAGCCTAATTACAACATCAAAATCGTCGCTGCTGACGGTGCCAATGTCAATGGTAACTGTAAGTACGAAAACGGCCAGTACAACGGTGCTGGATCTGATGGATGTACCGTCACCGTTGTGTCCGGTACTGCCAACTTTGTTTTCTACTAAGCCTAGTGATACCTTTTCTTCTCGATATGTTTTATTATTATTACCTTTATTTTATGTAGTTATTGTTATTTTAGCGATGTGAATATTTGAGTATCACCGGGTTAATTTTGATGTTGGTCAATTATCGACTAACTTTCTGTTCGATTGGAGCTTTCCATTTTTCTAGTATAGCAATAAAATGCATCGAGAGAATTCAATGTAGAGAAATTAGAGTCAGATTGACTTCCAGTGAAGCTGATAGATTGCAGATGATCCATATGGCGATATCCGTGTGCTGGGTGGCGAAATATGTTCTGGACAAGTAATTATGAGTGGTTGCGAAATGTTTTCCTGCGATTTTGCACCCGTTCTTATTTTGTGATTCAGGGCTGCACTAATAATATGACAATTATATCTATTTTGTTTTATATATGAATGTATGTATACGGAGGGGTAATGAATACGCATTGATAGCGTATATTAACCTCATATTGGACAACTTCCAAAAGAAATGGGATCAATTGAGTTACGTTTTCACGTCCTAGAACTTTAGTATTAGTAGAAATACTAGACTCAACTTTCAGATTGGTACGAAAACACTAGTTATCCGAGTTCTTAATGTTATCGTAACCGTAATGTATAAGTCGGAGTGTTTTTGCTGAAAAGGAAACCAATTGACTTTGGTCTAACTACTGTTCAATTGTCCAGCATTGAATGTAGAAGACTTTTAGAGATCTTCGGTACCATCACGTTCTTCCACTTTTAGGGATTTCTGAGTTCAAGTATTTTAAAATAATCCCAATTTTGGTGTAGAAGTGTATCTTCCTCGCTTTCTCATATGTCCTTCAGTTGTAGATACAACCTGACCGTGATTTAATCCATGTATATGTCATTTTGGAATCAGCCAAATGCCACAGACTCACAATAACTGACAATCAACTCGTTATTGGTGCGGAACAAGTTGTACAAGTCAGCTAACTTTTCATCCGGATTCGGCTGGAACGAGTTCTGTATGTACAAATAGACGTGGTCCTTAGTCTTAAGCTTTTTGGCAAGAAATTTGATTAGTATTGAAACTGTTTGGTTAGACGAGATTGTAAAGACCAGAGGGTTGATTCTAGGAGTTGAGCCAACAGGAACGAAACGAATAGTAGTTTTTGATATCGGAATCGGCTTAACTGAAGATTCAGATTTTAAATTAGAATCAGAGTTCAAATTCAGTTGTAGTGTGAAAGAAGGTTTGGGTGGAGAGTCAGATTTTGGCGGAGAGTCAGCTTTTGGCGGAGAGTCAGCTTTTGGCGGAGAGTCAGCTTTTGGTGCAGTGACAGATTTTGGAGTAGTATCAGATTGTTCAATATAAGACTTTGGTGTAGATGTAGCTTCTGCCAATTTTTGATTATTAAGAATGTACTCATTGTTTGATTTAAAGATGCCTGGATTCAAATCTTGGGATAATTCCTGGGTAGCCAGGTATTCAATCTTGTTAGAATCAGTATCTATTGATGTATGCACTTGATGAACGGAGCCTGAAGAAACACAAGTAATATTGGCTTTGTTATCTATATGATTATCACTTTCAACCGCATCTTCATCACAAACTGCAGCATTTTCGGCCAGTCGACCCAATTCTTCTTCCAGTCTATTCAGACGAATGTGTGAAGAGTCCTTGACTCGATCGTATAGAAACATAGATTGGGCCAACCGTAGCGGCACGTATCCTTCTTGATCACGGATAGTTTCGGATAGCATTTGTTGTTTCTCATGGGGTAATCGTTCTAGAAAGACAGAAGTGGATAGTGGGATCTTCTGATCGAGCGATTCTTCCTCAATGGATCGATCGAGCGACTCGTCCGACGACGAGAGGTCGGACTCGGACTGAAGAGACGTCATGATTTCGCCCAGCGGGAGAGACAACGAGTGGAGTAGAAATTGTTGTAATACATATTAGTATGGATTGATTTAGTGAGAGATTGCAAGAAAATGGTAAATAGCGAGAAATAGCGAGAATATTAATAGTGAGAGAAATCAGAAGCTATAACGATGACCGAATCCACCTATCAACGGTCTTTCTCTATAATGGGTACAAATTCAGGATTCTACACTTTCCATGATCCAGATATCTATTCCATGCATCTTGTCCATATCTACCGATATAGTTCTACTTCTAATCTGTCTTCTCATCTCTTTGCTCGTATATATTCTTCAAGAGCACATGCCGCACATATGTCCTCCGAGCTCCAATTATGTGCCTAGGTGTCGCCACGCTATGAAACATTCTCGCTAGAGACACGTAGTTTTCAACTTTCCTCTCACAATTTCACATTGCGTCGCACAAAGTCTCACTAAAAGCTGAAATTTCTCTGAATTCTGGCTATTTTTCTTACGCTACTGTGCAATTTTTGCCTGAATTTCTCGCTAGCTCGGCTTCGTCTTTATTTCTTATCATTTATTGTTCACCCATCTCCTTCCTTAATACATCAATTGATCCAACCAATTCCACTTCTTACAACAATTCGTATCAACCATGTCCGAATCTGACGTGTCGGAAAACAGCGAGTCCACCATCGAGCCGTTCGTATTCGAACGTGTTCTAGAATCGCTCCTGACTGCTGCGACAGAGACTCTTGAATCCAAAGACTACCTCAGCTTCTCGACCTTGCTCGATATCTACCTCAGTGAACCCGACAAATATACCTACGACGAAAGGGAGGAGTTGCTCGCGCTGCTACTTTCGATTCTTTCAACAAATCCAGAGCTCACCTACGAGATAGGCTGGGATCTTCCTGGCCTCTTGATTCTCTACGTAGACTCAGACTTTGATTTCAAAACTGCCATCAGAAAAGCTCCCTGTGTCTACAAGATCTTGAAGATCTTTGAAGTTCTTGCCCTCGAAGGCAATCACAAGGAGTTGTTCTTGAAATGCTGCGAACTCTTGACATCGATCTCTATCGATGACTCACAAGTGTCAGATGACTCTAACATCAAGGAGAAGTTCTTTGACGTCAAATTGTATTGTATCTTTGAATTAGTAGACTCGTGTTTTAAGAGAATCAAGACGTACTATCCGTCTCGATTTCTCGCGATGACTGTAGCCTCGTACATAAATCTCGCGCACAAGAACAGCAATGACTCTCTGAACAACATCAACTTCATCATGAAGAGAGCTTATACTTTTGCTAGAAACTACACCTCGCCTCCTCTTCCCGACCAGGACGAAAATGACAAAGACAAGTTGTCTCCCGAAGAATTGGCCAAGATAAGGGAGGACGAAGAGTACTTGCAACGAAAGTTGTTGACTGGGTTCATCTCGCAGCTCATCCAACTCATGAACGACGAACATTTAAATGGCTATACATTGGACCATTTGAGCTTCCTTCAAGAACCTCACAAAAACCACTTGAAAAAGTACTTCGAGTATTCCGTAAATTTGCCTGTAATGGACCGGTTGGCCGAACTTGCTCTTTCGTATGATATCAACTTGACTCAACGCTTCAAGCTGTTGGTTGCAGATTCGCACACGCTTTTCAGCAGCTTTGACTATTCCATAGACCGCGACGAGTTAAGCGGTCAGATCTTCGAGAAGGTTGTGATAGATTACCAGAAGACTTTGGCAATGTCCATCATCAACAGCGACGTGAAAGAAATAAGGGAATCTCCACTAGGAATCTTCTTGTTGTATACCCATGCAATTTGTGTGCGGAGGACATTTGATTTGATCAAGGTATCCTTCAACGACGCGGTAGTGTTGACGTTGCGATTGCTTGTTCCTGAACTTGTACAATCGACTTTCGTCTTCAAAGGTATAGAAGATGCTACCCTCTTCTGGACGTGGTATGCCATGTACCAGACGTCATTGAATAATAAGAGTGTAGAGGCTGAGATCGCGGCCATTTCGCCAGTATTGTTGACCATCTTTTTCCAGGTAATCTTCTTCATCGTCATCACCAACTCGAATCGTCCCAACTTCAAGTACGCCGTGCTAACGTTATTGACCAGAGTGTTGGCGTTGTCTCCAGAAGACTTAAGCTACGACTTTGTAATGGACTCACTTCGTCATTGTCCGTATGAACTGGAAAAGTCAATTATGATTGGCGTTTTGAAAGAGTTGCTTACAAAGGATAAGAGCGTTAGTACTTCAGACGTCACTGAAGCTTTGGCAAATGTAAAGTTGGAAGATAAAGAGACTGAAAATTCTGAGAATTCCACGAAAACTGAAAAGGCTGAACCTGAAGAAACGAGTAACACCGCAGAGAGCCAGGAAGAGGTAGCGAGGGCCGAAGAAGTAACTGAAAAGAAGGTAGAAAAGAAAGAAGAAAAGAAAGAAGAAAAGAAAGAAGAAAAGAGAGAAGAAAAGAATGAAGAGCATGAAGCTATAAGTTCCGAAAGAAAAGATTCTAAAGTGCCATCGCCTCCTATTTTGCCTCCCAGAACTCCTTTAGCCAGTTACAAGTACTTCACATTGACCAAAGCAAGACTCGAAGACATTCTTGCACTTGTTCAAGATGCAGGTGATTCTGCTTTTGTGAGCCACGAATCCACCGTGGCTATAGACCCTTCTAAATTGTCTACCTTATCAGCCTATTTGAATCTATTGGTGATCATTAAGAAGGACCCAGTCGTTTTGGAAGACAAGAAAGCTCTCGACAAAGTAGTAGCAAGTGTTGAAGACAATATTGCTGCAGTCAAGGAAAAGCACAAGACTTACCCCAACTCCAACAAGTTTGAGTTAAACGCAGCAGGAATCTTGGGGATAACCATCGATAGAATCAAATTGTGATCCAATTTCATCTACTTCGTATTCCTCCTATATCTTGTATAGAATTGTCTCGTAACTCATTACGTCTGATATAGTATTGTATCTTCTAGAGTTGCGCTAATGTTTATTGGATAATACTGTCATATTATAGTTCTGCTGCAAGTATTATTCTGTTGCTAACGCTATTCAGGCTAATTTTCTTACTTAAAACCTTCAATATTTAGTTTATGTACGAATATACGAATTGTTGATGAATACTTCTCCTACTTCTTCCCTTTTGCAGAGCTCTTTTTTCCCATTGCTCCAGTAGCCAAGTTCCTGTCATCCACCAATGGGCCCCAGTAGACGAAATAACCCTCTTTGGTGGTGGTTATTTCCTCTTCCATCTGCAACTCCTCATCGTCAATAAACGGATCTTGGTAATCGTACTTGCCGACTTTTCTATTCATCCGTGTCTGATGCTGACGTACAAGTTGCTCTTCTGTCAACTCTTCACCATCTTTTTTCTTTTTTGAAGGTGCTGGCGTTGGAGCTGCAGAGCCTGCCTTCTCATCATCGACTATCACTTCGTCATCGTCATCATCGTCATCATCATCGTCGTCTATCATTTCTTCCATTATATCAATGGCAGATTTCGCGTTGGGATGAATAGCAGTCCATCCATATTTTTCCTCGGCCAAACGTAACACATTCACCACAACTTCAGATTGTCCAGGCTTGGGATTCTTGGGGTCAATAAGAGGTATACTCAAGGCTATTATAGGCGGTGGTGGAATTTTCTCTTTCTCGTGTTCTTTCTCTTTTTCTTTAACGTCTTTATCAGGCTTGGTGTCTCTTTCAGATTTGGAATCCTTTTCTTTATCCTTTTCAATTTTGAGATCTTCTTCTTTAGTCAATCCAATAATAGATGGAGGTTCAAGTGTGATGTCTGTAGAAGACAGGTTTGATCGCTCCGTGGTGACTCCAGGGTGAATCGCTATTTTAACAGGTACTGCAGTCAGTGATGAAACTTCTGGTGTCTTTTTCTTGCTTCCCTTTCCCTTTTTCGCTTCAGACTTCTCTTTTCCATCAGGATCCGTCTTCTTCTTCTTACTGGTATTTTCATCATCTGTCTTCTTCTTTTTTGGGGCAGCCCGCTTTCTTTTCGGCGCTAGAGTCGAGGAGGCTGTTATTTCTTTACTGGGCTCTTTTACGGGCGGCTGGTCCGGCTCTTCATCTATATTTATTATCGAGTTTATCGAAGTTTTACTTCTATTCTGCGGTGTTGGAGCCACTGTAGTAGGTGTAGCTGTTGGCTGAGGAGAGTTAGCAACACGGAAATTCAACTGGAATTTTTTCATATGTTCCCCCACAAAATTTCCGTTATTACTGGCTTGGTTTCCGTAGAGGACAGGACTCGGCGATACAGAGTTTACGGGCTTGGGCACTAAGAATGGTAATTGTGGCGATCTCTTAGCCAAAATCGGCTTGTTGACTGGCAAAGTTTGCAGATTAGTCAACGAACCTGTAGAAGGAGGTATCACCGCAGTTCTAAAGGTGTCAGTTGCCGAGTGAAGCGACTGGTGCTGATGTTTTTCGGGACTAGCAACATTTTGATTTTCTGTTTGCAGCTGTTCTACATGGCTGGTATCGACATCATCATCGTCAATTACTATAAGTTCACTCAGAACGTTGACGCCTGTCTGGAAGCGCAGCATGGCATTCTGAACCAGTCCGGTTGAATTGTTTTGTTCTTGGTTTGTTCCGTCGTCTTCTTTTTCAGGAGATGCTGTCAGATCAAGAAGAGACATTATCGTCACGTTTCTGCTGGACAGTGCCATTGCAAAATGAGGGAAGTTTCTATTCCCGTATACTGTTCGAAATCACAGTGGAAATTAACTGTTTTAGGATCAAGATGAACAGTAGGAACGACCATAAATCAAATTCAAGACATATAACTGATATTCACCTGTAACATCAATGTCGCGCGACATTTACATGTACCCACGATTTATTCTGCGCATAAAATTGATCCATTTTTGGATAGAATGGCTGCAACTTGATTTGATTACAACAGTAAGCCCAATACCGAAACTTCTCGGTCCCTGTACTTTCATTGCAAAATTACACTATCAAGTTAGTCGTGAAAATCTTATATATCGTAAACTATTTGCCTCGCTATCATTATCAGCAGCATAAATTGTGTAAATATTAGGTAAAGTTGGGAGAAAGTAGCTCACCAAGGTTCTATAGAGCCGTAGCGGAAGAACAGTGTATTTGAGCGATACAGTTACAGAAGCGATGCACAAGATATGGTGGTTCATCATTTTGGTGCGCGCTGACTCCGATTCCATCCACCTTCTCGACAACCATATTGCCAATGTTTCTTGGACTTAGCTATCCAGTTGAAAAAGATTGCTCAATAGTCTAGGTTGAATACTTCAGTTTGAAATATTGCAATAGAAAATTATGGTTCTATCTTATTGACTTCTAGTATAATCCCTGTTCATGCTCTGTCTAATTGCATCACGTTGGAGTGGTATCCCAACTTCTTCAAAGTCAAGCTGGTATCACAGCCATATCCTTCCAAGGAGTTCATGGTCAATTCGCCATTCCAGTAATCAGCATAAACTTTACACATAGGTAATCCCAATCCAAGTTTATTCTCGTAAGGGCGGTCGATTAATCTGTCTAAGGTGGACTTCTTCTTCTTTGTCGAGGCATCAACATCATCCAATGATGTTGAAAATAAGACTTTCTGTGAATTGGAGTTCGAAACTATCGAAGATCCAGCAGCAGTGACCTTTAAATTAGAATACAATTGCAAACCAGGAATCCGGTGGAAATTGGAAAGGCTGTTTCTTGCCAAGTTTGGAGCTTTGCAGAACGACCACACACTTTTCAACTGGTCGTGACTCATACCTCCACCTTGGTCCGAGATTCTGAATATAACTTCTTTCTTCAAGTTAATGATTGTGACTCTGATGGAAGGCAATTTTTTCGATGTCATTTGAGCATGTGTCTTGATGGTAGCCTCATAGGAGTTTCTCAATATTTCAGAAAGTAAATAATGCAAGTGTGGAACCATAAATGGAAAACTGGTGGACAAGTCTCCCTCAATTTCCAAGTCAGGCATGTTGTCGATGCTTGGGAAAATGGATACCATTGACTTCTTGACCATATCTGCAACAATCTTGAAATGGTCATCTGCCTTACAGTCGTGGAAAATCTCACCAAGATAATGAGGAGGTTTCACAGCATAGGGAACCGATCGGTAATTCTCCGAAAGTGACAAGTGTTCTTCGACAATGACTCTTCTACTGATACGCGACCTCAACATTGAACTCATGAAGATGTCCAATTCTTCACGGCCCAAATTTTTCAAGATTGATACTTCCAAAGCTCCCATCATAAGATGTGATAAGTTAAATACATGGTCGTCCAACAAAGTCAGTAAAGTTTCGCAGAACTTGTCATTCTGATCCAATGTATTGATCTGGGGTATCTTTCTGAAGGCATTGAACAGATGGTAGTACGATTCGTAGATCTGGGCCAAATGGAAATTGTTGACTACACCGAACGGCAATGTCTGCAAGTCTCTGATTCTAATAGCCAATCTGATGGGCAATTCGATTCTGACGAAATTGGCACTGTTCAAGATCTTCTGTTTGGTTAGTTTGTTTCCGTAACCTGCCAATTGACGAAGTGATACAGGATGAGGATCCCGTTTCAGATACTCCATCAATACCTCATTCTGGTAAAAGTGCTGAGGATTCAAAATATTTGAGTATGAGGGAAATGGCCCCAAATTCTTGAGATGTTTGGCAATTTCCTGTTTGCTTATCGTGGAAAGAAAGTCATCATTGATGTAAGAATGGGCCGTAATAGGTGAATAATCCAGGGAATAACCTCGGGTCACGGCTGAGATTGTTCCACAAGAACTTATGCACTTTCTGCCTGTTCGGGTCCGAAGCATAGCTTTGTAAAGATAGAAAGATGGTAAACTGGATTCGATTTTCCATTCCAAGATGGCTCTATGTTGAAAACTATTAGTATCATATGCACCTGCATATAGATATCTTTCATTTATGCTAGTATTGCAGAATAGTTGGTGCAGGTTGGTGATGTCATTTTTTCATCCAGAAAAAGCTAACAAACGAATGTTAACCGGATGTGAACAGCTCTCGCAGATCAATTGGAACCTTTTACACTCATTTCTGCCTTCGACTCAGACCTGACATTTTAAGCATTTCGGAGTTCGGTTCTGCATCCTGCTAATCGAAGCATGCATAAATTACACCTTCCGCAGGACCGCGCTGCAACCAAAAATGCAAATCGTGATGAAAACCTGTGTGCAGCACTGGTTTTCTATGGACTTTTATAGGTTTAATGG